>JXTB01000145.1:155600-198479 GCA_002914805.1 Parasponia andersonii
GAGAGAGAGAGAGAGACGAGGGAGAGAGAGAGAGCTCGGGGGAGGGAGGAGAGAGAAGAGAGAGAGAGGTGAAAAAGGTGTGCACGTGGCCCCCCTTTTTTTGGGCTGTGCAATTTTTCAAAAATTGCACATAAGTCCCCAAAATTTCAAATTTCTATCAATCTGGTCATCCAAAATTTACAATTTAGTCCATCTGAACAAAATTTTTACAAATTATTCCCCACAATATTTTATCCGGAAAATTAGTAAATGTCCAAATTACCCTCGAAAATTCCGGGTTTTTACAACAAAGGTTTTTTTTCCAATCAAACTACCTTATTAGGATCTCTAATACAGAGTTTCCTTTGGTCTCGACAAATTATGTTTAGAGAAAATAATATATCCTACGTTTATAAATATGTATGATTATTTGATCCAACCGAAAAGAGAAAAATTGCTAAAATTGCTCAAGTGGAAAAATGAACGGGGAGAAAAATAATAACACCACTAATATATAGGCATATAGGATAAGAACAGTATTAGCATAATATTCTCTATACTCACTCTGATATATATATATATATATATATTCATATAAAATATTATTATACATATAGTTATATATTTAATTTTACAGCACTCATATTCTTAAATCTTTACTATTGTGTAACTGCCCTTAAAAGTTATGATTTTAAAATAAATGTATGTTTTGTTCATATTTTAATACATTTTTGAATATATCAATTTATATATAAAAAATTTTGGTCAAACTAATTAATTCCTACTCCATTTCGAAATCAAGTATATACTAGTCTAATTCAGTTTTTATTCTCTCTCTTAAGTACAATGTTCTCATACATATATTTATACAATAATAATAATAATAAATATATGTTTATGTTTTAGACATATATATATATGGGCACCAATTCAGTAGGTATTTTTTTTTTTACCTATATATCAATTTGCCCAATGAAAATTTAGCATGCACATTTTTTTATTGTAAAAAATAAGAGAGAGAAAGAGCATTAATGATACACGTCTTTTCATGCACTTCATTATAGTCATTGGATCACCATTAGATGGTGATCCAACGGCCAAAAAAAAAATACCTACCCATAGGTAAAGAAAAAAAATACCTATTAGATTAGCAACCTATATATAAAAATATATATATATATATATATATGCATGTCTGCAAGTTCATATTTTTACCATTATAAACAATTCCTATTTCCCATGGTGTGAATCACCCACATTTTCCATCATACCTAACCAAAGTAAAAGAACAATCAAAGAAAAAATCAGTAGGCATGCATATACAAGAAATATCATTATGATACTCAAAGCACAGACGTCCATTAATTAATCATGAAAAAAAAGGTTTTACATGCATATATATTTTGAACCCCCATTTGCTTGTTCTGAATGGATTTATTTAGTTAAAGCACGAAACTCACACATATATAAGAAAAATATCATATTTTTGCAAAGTCAACCGTCTGTTTCCCATCGTGCGCTTTCCTGAAGAAGTGCTTGACATAATCCGAGTACAACACTTGCTTGTATAATGCTTTTTCTCCATTAGCCAACATTTCACGGAAAGGAGCGATCAAATCGGATGGCCTTGGATTGACAAATATAGGGACTGAAATCCTATCACTATTTCCATTAGCCGCAACTCTATGCTCAACACTCTTGTACCTCCCATTGCTCATTATTTGTAGGGCATCACCAATGTTAATAACCAAAGACCCCTTAATTGGTGGGACATGGACCCAATTGTCATCTTCTTCAACTCGTACGTAAAGACCACCAATCTCATCTTGAAGGAGGATAGTAAGGGTTGACACGTCAGAGTGACGACCAACTCCCACCGTTAGATCAGGGTTTGGACAAATAGGATAGAAATTAAGGTTGATCCGCTTTGATCCCATTAGAAGATTCTCTTTTTCATCGTTTAATTTTGTCACGTTCAGCCTTTTCATCAGCACATCTAATAGTCGTTTTATGACTATGTCGGTCTTCTTCATGTACTCAAGGGCTTCATCCCTGGACGTATGAAAAATATAAATAAATAATCCGTTAATCACACAATGTGTGCATGAGAATTGAAGATAAATAAGGAACATAATTTCAATGGAAATTTTCTATGTTTATATACATATAGGTTTTTTACCAGTTAATTATATATCGTGTGTCGGCCAAAAATCAATTTAGCCCTGAATTTTGAATTATATATGTATAGTAACTGATTTTCATCACAACTGTTAGGTGATCACCTATTACACATGGTATATATACGTGCAAAGAATTAAAATTCAGTTCTTTCCCTTAAAAATGTAACCATATACGTGCAAAAAATTTGAATTAGATGATACTACATACGTAAATACCCATTATCCGAGTAGACATGAAAAGGTCATGGTAATAACTTAATTGATGGTAATAACTTAATTGAGATGTGTCTGTAAAATTCTTTTGATATATATAGCTTATCTTTTCTTTGTGTGTTCATTTTTGTTCAAAAAAAAAAAGGTATAGTCTATCATTTAATCATGTAGTGTCACTTAAAATCAATTTAACCATTTGTTTTAAAATATAAGTAACTGATTGTTCATGACAATTGAATAGATGATCATATTTGTAGAATTTAAAGGGTAATAATTTATGACGTTATTTTTTTGCAACATTTATATATATATATATATATATATGCATGTAAATAACTAATATGAGCATATGTATTCATATAACTAGTAATTCTTTAAGTTTTGTTTTTTATTACTTGCATGCAGAAGGCCAAAGTGCGGAGGCTTCATCATCCGAAACATAAAAGAGACTCAGGTAATCCTTCCACTCAAGTGCTCTCTCAGCTTGAGGAGTGAAGCTCGTGCCATACCGGACGCTATTCGAAGCCGAATTCTCTTTGGAATACATGTTCTTCTCCTCAGCTGGCAAAGCAAAGAACCGATGAGTTGCCACCTGAACATTCTCCAAAACTTCGAGCGGAACCCCGTGATTCACTATCTGAAAGAAACCCCATTTCTCCGCAGCATCACAGATCGAGTCGGCCATTTTCGGATCATCCCAATTCGACATGTCGATGATTGGAATCGATCTTCCAAACATAACTTGGTTATTCACACTGGATATTATTCTCTCTTCGAGGGGATGGATATATTGCGTGGGGAGGCTTCTAAGGCCAGCTTCCGAAAGACCCTTCACTCCAAAACCTTTGTTTATGACAAATTCAGTGACTGTTGAAGGTTCGGTGTTGGTTGTAATTGCCATTGTTGGAGCCATTTTTCTAAGACTTTTGATCGAAGTTGATTAAGCTAGTCTAGTAAGCAAATTATAAAGAGATTTCAAGTTGGGTTGTGAAGTTTATGCAAACCATGCAAAGGTATTTATATTACGTACGTATTATTAATCTTAATCCTTAGTCGTTCTCATCAACTCACTTAGCGCTTCGCATGCTTTTGTTTTTGGCTATTTATTTATTTATTTTCAAATTGTGCTTTCAGACCTACTCACTAAGCAATTTGCATGCTAGATGAAGAGAGTTATTTTTTATTTTTCAAAAAAAATATTACTATAGAATGCTTACATCATAAATTTGATTTAATTAAAAAAATTGACCATCTACTTTTAATTTTTCCGGTAAGTAATATTTAATTAATAAAGAGTTGGAGATTGGGAATTTGATTTTGGACGAGACCTATGTGAGCAGTGGTGGACTTGATGAAATAATGACCACTGGTATTCATCGCGATAGAAATATTACCGAATGCATCATGATTACAGTTAAAAGTTAAATTTTATTGTTGGCAACAAATTGTTATTATTATTAATTGGTATAATATGATAGGGTCCATGTGTATATTCTTTCTCTTAATTATCAATATAAATACTGTTATCAAATTCTTTTTTATTAAACAGTACTTGAAGAACCAAGAATGAAAGGAGGGATAAGAGCACGTGAGGAGCACATTTTAGTCAAAATGCATTGAATTTTAAGGTTTCGAGTACTTTGACCAGATCCAGAGATAGAAAACTGCATGATGTTAGCTTGGGCTGTAGGTCACTTGCCCACACTAACACACCAAGCATGTCCCACAATATATAGTAGATGGATGCTAAATAATGCAAGTTATCTCCAATTGGGCATTCTCTCTTTCAATAGTTGACATGTGGCCTTTTTTTTTTTAATGGCCCTCTTAAACTAGATAAAGATGGCCCTATTGTCACCTTATTAGCTTCTCTATACCCCACCTTCCTCAAAATATAGATAAATTTTAATTAATTAACAAAAAAAACTCCTAAATAGTTTGAACTACAACTTTGCTAATCTGGATTGAAAACACGTTCTCTTTATACACACCAGGAAATTAAATAATTTTTTCAGCACTGGTTGATCATCAATCAGTCAATTACATTGCGAAATTTGGATAAGTTACAAGAATTAGCTTTAGAAACAACGTTTCATGAAATATTTGCTCCGAGTAATAGCGCAATGATTTTCACTGAACTGTCCAAGCCGAACCAAAAATAGGAGTAAATAAATGATTAAAGAGCCAGAAATTTTCAGAAGTACGGCCTATCAAATGACGTCAATGTTAAGGACAGGAGAAGAGAAGTATTGCTAAAACCGAGAAATTAATCTATTAGTTTTTTGTGGGATTGGAACTTTCTTATATATCCTGCACCATTACAAATCTTTACTTGGGCCTATGAATATGGGTTAATAGACTACTGAAATTCTCAATTTATGGTTTAAATCACGATTAAACGAAAGGTCAAATCTTAAACTCTCGAAAGAATAAAGAAGATGGGAGTGAGTAGCTACTTTTTTGGGCTGTGAAATTTATGATCACCCGACCTCAAAAAAAAAAAAAAAAGTTATGATCATCCTTTCTTTTGGTTTCAAGAAAATTGTTTCTTTTTCTCTTACAAAACATTTTTTTTTTTCACACCATGGGTTGGCTTCACATTAATGGAGCATAACAAAATTAATGTTAAGGAGAAGACAAAAGAAGAAGGATTAGACAAATACGGAGAAGAAATTTAGGGGATTCTTTGGGATAACTTTCATTTTTTGAAATCTTCTTTGGAATAATAAGGAGATATAATTAGCAATAATTAGGGCTGGTTTGAATGTGGCCGGTTTGGGGAGTGCAGTGTTGGGAATACGTGCTCTATAAAGCATATTTTGTCTTATGATAAATACGTTCTGGACTTAATAAAAGTTATTAGATTGTTTTTATATCTTTTGTATAAGTGCAATCGATTTATTTCATTTAATTGCATAATATATATATATATCTTTATGATTACAAATTTTTTTTAATATCTTTTGCATAAGTGCAATCGAATAAAATCCATTTAATTGCACAATATATATGTTTATGATCACAAGACATTGATACATATTATTTTATTCATCAAATTTTCCTTTGTTATAGAAAAAGTTGGAATCCCGCAAATCAATGTTTAAGAGTCTGAATTTTCCACTACTCTAGCTTGTAGTAATATTCTTAACGATATGTATATCCTCTTTTTTAGGTACGTATTTGCTCTTATTACACTGAAGACACTATAAATAAGTGAAGCTGGAGAGATAAGTTTTATAACATATATTGCAAAAATAATTATTAATTAAGTCCAGAAAAATTATTAATTAAGGCTACAATAATATCTCCAAAAGTTGCGGCAAGTTTTTCTTGTACTCATTACCATTCTCTTGGCTACCTTTCTCTTCTTTCCCTCTTCAATCTTAGCTCGTGAGTTAGCTCAAGGTAACGTAGTTATAGTTATTTAATTTGTAACAACAGCTGTACTAGTAAATTAAATGATATCTTTGACTTCAGGGTACTAGATATATATTGACAGTAACTAATATATACTGAAAGAATTTTCAAGAAATATATATATATATATACATTGAAAGAAGCACTTTATTTATTTTTTTTCAGACTTTTATTTTGTTCAAAGAGTTTGCCTTTTGTTTATTATCTAGGGGCGGATGAGCTTTGATAGTCAGTAGAAAACTATAAAAGTACCATTGCAATTAAATATCTAATAATTAAGCCCTGTTGCTTATAGTAGTACTTTTTATTAATTAGTATTAAAGATAGCTTTACCTACTAAGTTTTCAGATTAGCAAGATATGTGATATATTTCACATACTGACTTATCAATCTGCATGCAATTATGCAATATATTTCATCTACTCACTTAACAAATTGTGATCAGTTCTGACTAAAGCTTTCACCAATTAGTTATCAGTAAGCATTTTGCATAAGTTGTCTTCAAAGACGCGTGCGTCAACTTTTAGTAAATGGCACGGGTGCACTTGATTGAAGTGAACATGCACATTCGCACTATTTGGAATAGTGTTTGAAATATTCCGCCCAAAAATCTAGTAGTGTGTCTTGGTAAAAGTACAAAAATACACTTTTTAAAGCATATTTATATAAATACTCGTTCATTATTTTAAATACATTCGTGCCCGCTTTTGAAAAAGTATATCCTACAAGTGTTTTATGCAAGAAATATATTACATGTATATATTTTATGTATAAAAAAGTTTACTAGAATGGAAATATATACTATATGTATATATTTATAATGTAAATGTATACATAATTTAAGGAATTGAATCAATAGTTTTAATAGGGGCTTAATTGCGATTTTTGAAAGTAAAAGGGCTAAAATGGATTATGTGCAAAATTCAAGAATAAATAATCTAATGATTTGAGATGATAATGGCCAACCGGATAAATGACCCGATCGATGCGTGATGCACCAAATTAACAAAGAATTATAGATAAATAGTCCAAGTACCTATCCCTTATCTCGTCTGGTGCACCAAACATGCTGGCAAACCTGTGTTACGAGATTGACCAAGGCTAAAAATGGTTCAATTAGACAACAAGCTTCTTACAAAAATACAACAACAAAGTCCAAAAAATTAAAATAATAATAATACCGAATGACTTAATTTTTTAGAAAATATTCTAGACTGTTTACCTCATATATTCTTGACAATTCATGTTTTGAAGACGTAACCTATATGGTCATAAGGTTACCTCAAATGCCTCCTAAGTGGTAGAATGTGGTATTTTAATAAATCAAGTGGTAGAAATTGGTATGTTTCAAAGTAAATTAGAGATTTTATTCAAAACTCATTCAAAATAAATGAGAAGGACAGTATTTTATTGTGAAAATTAGGCCATGGCATTTAATTTTTTTTTTAAAAAATATACTGGGCTATTTTCTTTTAAGAACATGTACGATTTTTTATTAGAAAATGCTATTTTATAAATAAAAAATTAGAAAAATACAATTTTTTAAAATAGTAACTAATAACCAAAGATATTTATAATTGATAATTGGTAACCAATAATTTGTTTTCAGAAACTGGTAACTAGTAACTATTTTAGAAATAGAATTTTCTAAAAATTTTTGAAAAATGATATTTTTCTAATAAAAACTGTATCAAAATTGAAAAATAAAGTTACCTCCGTATTTTTGTAATTATTTTTAGTTTTTATAGTTAAAAGTGTTGAAATCTCTATTTTATTTTGAAAACTCTATATCTTTTCTCTAGCTCTTTTTAAAATAAAAAATAAAAATTACCGTATAAAATCAAGGGCTTCTTACAACGAGGCCGAGGTCCAAAAAATTGAAAACTTCTCGATGGGCTGAACTTTATGAAAAAAAGTCCTAAATTTATTTTGAAACACATCATTTTATACAAGTACTTATAAAAATATCACTTCAAAATTTTTATTTTCAAAGGTATATTTTTATTTTCAAAGGTATTCGAGGTAACCAGCCTTGTTGTTTGGTGCCAATCAAGTTATTTGAGATAACTAGTTTAGTTACTTCAAGTATCTGGGGTAAAATTGGTATATCTATATAACTATTTTTAAAAGTCACATTTATACCTTGGATATTTGAAAATTTTTTAAATTCACAATTTTTTTTCTTTAAATTTTACTATATGAAATCCAATTTCCTCTAAATAAATTAGGAGAAATTCACACCCTATATCTGTTTTTATCACTTATATTCATAAATACTCATATTTAATTTTTCTTTCCAAACTATTTGTTTTCATGGTACATATTTCATGTGAAAAATATGATTGGTATGTATTTTCAATGTAAATTTACTTATGCGGTACATATTTCATGTGTGAAATATGAATGATATATATTTACAATGTAAATATTTATCATGTTTCATATTTTTTATTTTAAATTTGACTTATGGTATACATTTTGAAATGTGTGTCAATTTTTAGTATAATTTTTATTCATAAAATATGTACCACAGTATGCATTTGATATATGAAATGTATACTATACATTTTATATATAATATATTTCATATATAAAATGCTGGTGGTCCATATTTTTAACAAAATAGATATAAAAACGGATATTCATAAAAAAAATAAAAAAGTTATTTATGGAAATATAGTTTTAAAAATGAGTATTTATGAACTTTTCCCACCATTCAGCCCAACACAGTCCAAGCCCAAAACCCAAACTGAGGCCCTAAAACTTGGCCCAATTACTTTACCGTAATTTCCAGAAGCCACACAAAAGGGCGGGAACTTCTCTGATCCAAATCCTAAAATTTTCCCATTTCCCGCTTCTCTCTCTATCTCTCACCTAATTCGCTCTTTAGATCTATCCCAATTCAAATCAACTTCGATTTTCCCTTTGTTTTTCATTTTCCTTCTCACATTTTCTCAGCAACCAAACACTCCTACTAGTAGAAAAATTCTTGCTGCTTCCGTCTCGAATCTCAGTATAGATCTTGGATTATGAAAACTGTCAAATTCGAATGAGAAATCGGCGTTGATTGAGCGACGCCATGTCCAGTTACTATCTCACCTACTCAGATCAACTATCTTGTACGACGAGCAGTGTAGATTGCGAGAAAGCGTGGCACATTTTGGCGCTTTTGTTGAGTATTGGCCGGCCAGCTAGTCTTGGAGAGCTTTCGTCGAAATGCGAACTGTTCGATGCGGCACCGGACTTTGTTCGCTGCCTCTGCTCGATCCCAAATTCGCCGATTCATTTATTGGATAGTGGATTTGTAACGGTTTCCATGGCAGTGGTTCCGTCTATGGTTGAGTTTGCGTCGAAGGCGACGGCTTGCGGTGGTGGTTCGGTTTCGTTGTTCGGAATTAGGATCAATGGATCTAATAGCTATTGGAATTTTGATGTCAAGACCTACTTTAGGAAGAGGAAGCGGTGGACATTTGATTGGATTTTGTTATCTGCAGCTAAAAGGAGGTCGATTTCGCTATCTAATCATGGTATGGAATATGAATCTGTGCTTCCTTGTTTGTTTTATTGGATAAATTTCTGATTTTTGATGAACTGAATCACTGATAACAGGGGCAAGGGATCAATTCATGTTGTCTTTTCCAACCAAATCTGAAGATAATTCTCCTGAGGTATTCTTTCTCTGGCTATATACATTAACTATTTTATATACATACATATATTTATAAGCATATAAATGTATGTATGTATGTATGAACTTTGTCTCATGGTTAATTCTCCCATAATTTGGGCATACAGTTTCAGCTGTGCTATATATGAGGGATGTAACCTAGAGGAAAAATATTGAGAACGTTCTTTAGCTTTTATTGTTGCTGTTGTTGGTTCAATTTTTTACTATAACCGGGTCTTAATACAATATTCTATAGGTCTTTGATGGACTTAATACATTATTTTATACCTGAACCAAGTTCATATTACTTGCATTCGGTTCGGTTTCATTATTTTGAAAATTAGGTGGCCTTGCTGTCATGGTTTGGTTTTAAAATTGGCATCAGTAGTTAGAATGGTGGGATTTATGTTATGCGCAAGAGTTTAGGATTTAATTTTGTGAGCAGGCTGTAGTTTTGGTACTTTACGAGGAAAATTTAACCTTTAACAAAGACTTGAATGGTGCTGACTGTTGTTTCTCCCTCTGCCACGATATTTGAATAGGGAATTTTGAAAAAAGGGAGAGCTTCTGTCCCCTTACTTCTTGGGTCCGGTTCTGAGTTTTCGAAAACTTCCATGATGAATGTTAACCATGGGAAGGATGAGGGTAGTGATGGAATGAACATTTTAGAGCAGCAGGAGTGTTGTGGATCTCTACATTCATCAAGTCTCTGTTATAGTTTGGCCAAAAGAGAAGCAAATTTGAGTGTTCTGAAACCAATTCATGAAGATAGTTTTATGGCACACAGCCATGATCAGCGCTTAGCTTTGCCTAGTAGTTTTCATGATTCATTATCATGCAAGGAAGCCATGATTGGCGAAGTTGGATTCAAGAATGAAACCTATCAAAGCCACACATTTTGCCCAGAAGAAGATAAGCAAGACTACGCTTCACCTATGGAGGGTGGCTTTTTTGATACTCATTCTTGCAGAGGTTTAACAGGTCACTCAGGGAAAGATGAAGAAGACCTGCCAGAAATTAGTGGAGACAAAGGTTTCATTGATTATGGGGGAAAAGGGGATACTAAAATTGGTGTTCCATCAGGAAAGGTTGATGTAAATAGTGGAGCACCAGCAAACTGCTATGAATCAAAAGACTCGGTGAACATTATGACATTGTACAAAGAGCAAGCATGTAGAGTGGAAACTCGGGCCAACATTCTGGTATCTGGGCATTCGTCCAAACAGAAGCAACCTGTGAAATCAAATAGCAAGTTGAAAGGCGGCCCGTGCAAGAATTTGCCTTCACAACGAATGCTTGTGGTGTCATCACAGTATAATAAAGTTATTAACATGTCCCGTAAAAGTGATCAGAAATGTCTATCTGTGGAACGTAACTCAAAGAACAGTCATAACTATAACTTGTGTGGAAAAGAAAATACTGTCAACGCAACATCTATGTCTCCAAAGGTGAGTTTGAAAATGGCTGCGACCTTTTTCTGATCTGCTAGAGTCAGTTAGATGGAAAGCTCACATGAACTCTATTTGTTTCGCTGTAGAACAATTTGGAGAAAAGGGCATTGCCACACTTTGACAATTTTATCATTGAGGATGAAGAAGGGTCAGGTACTAAGATCGTACTTTTCTTATTTCCTGTTTACTGCTAATCTATAAAAGCGGATATGGTAATTAATTTGCTGCAACTCTTGCCCCCCAATCATTTAGGTGGTTATGGCACTGTTTACAGAGCCCGAAGAATGAGTGATGGAAAAAGGTGTGCTATAAAATGTAAGTGAAAATATGTTTTCTTGGATGTCATGCATTGGACTTTTTCAGTTTATAAATGCAGGGTTGTCTTTATATGTCGAAATATACTTTAGTAAATATGTAAACCATAAATTTTGAGATTAGGATGCATAAAAGTTTTAAGACTGTATGTTTCACTTTTATTAATGATCAGGGCTGCATATACAATGACTGATGCTACATTATGTTTTTTGGCTTACAGGTCCCCATGCTAAAGCTCACAAACATCACATCAATAGCGAACTTAAAATGCTTGAGCGCTTTGGGTAAGCATTCAGAAGATAATCGACTAACATGTCTATAGACTCTACAAAAGATCTGACATTCTCTCTTGCATTTATTTCTAGAAAAGATCTGAGATTCTCTCTTGCATTTATTTTTACAGCGGTAGAAACTTCATAATTAAATATGAAGGATCACTCAAAGATGGTGACACAGAATGCTTTATATTGGAACATGTGGATCATGACCGACCAGAGGTATTTATTCAGTGCTTCAGTGTTTTTGAGTTTTTCTTATTACTTTTTTACTTTAATTATGCACCTAAGGATAGGGGCTTCAAGTTGCATCAGAATTTGTATAACCAAAATAGGAGACTAGGAGTTCCCACTGGCACATGTATTGACATTTTTGTTGCAAAGAAATTAAAAAATCCTTTACCTTTTTAATCTGGTATCTTTTTTATTATTTAGGTTTTGAAGAAAGAAATAGATCTTTTTCAGCTTCAGTGGTATGGTTATTGCATGTTCAAGGCTCTTACGTGCTTGCATAAACAGGTAGGTTGTTACCATGGTCCTTATACATCTCACGTCTCAACTCGAATACAATTTTTGAAGAATCCTTAAATTTCACATTCTTAATGTACAATTGCAGGGAGTGGTTCACAGAGATATTAAGCCTGGAAATTTCCTTTTCTCTCGGAAACTAAACAAAGGTTACCTCATTGATTTCAACCTTGCCATGGTTAGGATGCTTATCTTGCTAGTTCTTAGCCCTTCCATAATTCTTGCAGCTTTATATATTTGACGATATTCTGATTGAAGTACTGTCCTGTCCATGGTTTTCTATTTTACACAGGATTTACAGCGGAAGTATGCTGTTGGAAGTAAGTGCCATCTTTTATGTTGCCTTTGATTAGTCTGCTAAAGTTCCAATACAAACTTTATCTTATTCATTTGCGAACTTATACTTGTGCATAGGTGAATCAAAATCAAGCAGTCATGCATCTTTCGTTCAGTGTCCTCTCCCTCATCCGAGAACTGCTCCTTCAACCAAAGATAAAATGGCTCTGAAAGGTGATCGTTTAGCTGATAATCAAAGGGTCGCAGTAGATTTAAAGCCAAGTCATGAACATAAGAAGAGCATGAAGAAGAGGGCTCTTGCAGATATGAGTGTTTGTAATAAACTTAAAAGCCAAGGTGCAGATGGGTCAGGAATAACCTCAACAAAGGATGCAACAAGCACTAGGACTCCTTCAACAGAAAGGATGAGGGAGCCTCTGCCATCCTTGGGAAGAAAGGAGTTGATCAGCCTTGTGCAGAATGTGATGCAAAGTCCGAATCATGACGCTTTAAAGACTCCTGTTTCTCAAAGGAAAAGGATTGCTGCTCCCTCGGGCAAGACAGAAAGCAAAATTTTCTATGCAAGCCCAATGCCGTTGTATTCAAATGGTGTAGCTGTTGCTGGTGCTGGATTACTGAAAGGCAAAGGTGTGTAGCATAGACAGTATTCTAAAACATTCAGACCAATCATCTGCCTACTAATCTCTTTGGTTGTTTGCAGGGGATGGAAAACAGAAAAAAGGTTCGTGTGTCGGAACCAAGGGATTCCGTTCTCCAGAGGTGAGATGTCGCAGTTATCACTCTCAATTATCAAGTCCACACACTTGATGCATTTATTGTCACTCTTGAGATATTGTGCATTTGTTTGCACTTCTCTTGACAATGGAGCTTTGTTTGGTCTTGTGAGTCTTATGCTTGATTTGTCTGCTCATACAGGTCTTGTTCAGATCTCTACATCAAGGTCCTAAGATTGATGTCTGGTCAGCTGGAGTATCCCTACTTTACCTAATGATAGGAAGAACTCCTTTTACCGGAGACCCAGAACAGTTAAATATCCCTGGTCTAGTTCAAATGTGGTTGATCAATTCTTTCGATTCGTATATACATATTTTTTCCTTTACTAACTTCATTACAATCATGGCAGGAATGTGAAAGACATAGCAAAGTTAAAGGGCAGTGAAGATCTGTGGGAAGTTGCTAAGCTTCATGACCGTGAATCTTCATTTCCATTGGTATTGATTTAGTTTCAGAATTACTTGAACCAAGATATTAATAGGAGCATTCATAAACACACACCACATACACTATAATAACTGTTGCAAACTGTTACGGGCATGAGATTCAGCTATCAAGGGAAATGTGAAGACTATGGTCTTAAAAATTTTCAAAAGCATAACTTTGTATCAAGGAGCTATGGGAACTATAACCCAAGAAGACAAGGATTTAGATCTATAATTCGGAGTTAAGAGAAATATGTCTTTTTCTTTCTTTTTTTTTTTCCCTCAAAGTTTCCTCGAGTTTTTTTATAACTAACTGCTGCTCTATTGATGAATTACCATGTGTTGCAGGAGTTATTGGACATCCAGTCCTTACCCTCTATGGAGCTCCGGAGTTGGTGTAGGGCCCACACGAGGAGGCCTGAGTTTTTTAAGCTCATACCGACATCACTCTTCAATCTAGTGGATAAGTGCCTGACCGTAAATCCAAGGCTGAGGATCACTGCAGAAGAAGCTCTAAGGCATGAGTTCTTTGCTTCGTGCCACGAGAGCTCGAGGAAGCTGAGGATGCAGAGTTGTCAATCGTTGCAGACTCTCAATATTTAAAAAGCTTCCAAATCCAAAACTGAATTTCAAACCTAGTCGTGTTTTTTGCCTTGAAAATTTCGGAAGGTATTATGTTGTAAGCCTGCAAATGGATAGCTTTCCCTGTACCAAATTCTGTTGTATATTTTGTTGAATAGAATAGATAATAGGTAGATTTGTTTCATAATTTGAGCATTGAGAGTACATTTCCATTTGAGATTCATAAACTTGATATCTTAAAATTGCCCCTACCTGCTGTATTACTTTGGTTGAAGTTCAAGTTCGGTAACTAATTTTGTGAACTTTAGTTGTTGCTACCTAAAAGTGGTGTTTTGGTGCCATTGTGGGATCAACTCAGTCCTTTCAAAGTCACCTGAAGTTATGCGAGTACATGTATTAAGCCGTTGATTGGTCTGAGCGACATGTCAATTCAATTTTGGTTAATAACTTGTGCTTTGATTACTCGCGAGTGGTCGTAAAATTTACTATTTAGGTAGACATTGCTCGCTCATATGATTGAGAGGCTGTAGTGGAAATGCAAAAAATGACGACAGCTGCTGTGGTGGCCTGTGACTCCTGTAATTTACAGCTGATTCAGCTGCAAGTCGAAGAATAAATGGCTTCAACAGCGAAGTCGCAGCCCGAAGACTGACCTGGAGATTGTCACTGACACATGCATTCATGTGGAAGTGGAACTAATATGTTATCGCAGCAAGAACTGGATTCATTGTTTCACTCGATTAAAGCAACAAATTTTCAACTTGCTTAATTAAAGCCTTGAAACCGTGTTACAATGTTAGCTTCTAGTATAAATATTTAAATGTTGAATATCAGTAGCATGAAATCATGGACAGAGGTGAAAGATATAGGTTGAGACCTGAATAATGAGTTATGTGCCGACTGTCTGATTTTATTTATTTATTTTTTCTCAATGAGGGTTAAGAGAAACTTCTGTAGTAGATAACACCAGATAAGATAAAAATCAGAACCAAATACTATCTAAATCTGATAAAAAGTCTATTAGCCCAGAAACGTTTACTATCATTAAGGTAATTTTTTACATTCTATGCAGATTCCTCCTGTATATAGAATACAAACGTTAAGCATTATGTGCGAGACTTTTTCTATCAGAACACCATATCATGTGCAGAAGACATTAAAACATCTGTATTGGTTCCAACAAAAAAATTTCATAGAGCGAGTGGATCAGACCATCTTCTCTTCAGTTCTGATTTCCACCGGACTTCCTTCAGCTTCCCATCTACATCATAATCCCTCTCCATAACAAGGTTGATTCCTTCATCCGAGTACCATCCCACTCCAATACAAAGAACGCCATCCTTATTTATGTCGACATAGGCGGTGACACCACCCGGAAGCCAAAGCATGGTCACATCCTGCATGTCTAACATCTCTTCCTCTCCAAAGTGGATGGCACTATCCGGTAAGCTCCTCTTCTTTAGAGTCTCTGTGCAAAGGTAGACGTATGGGAAGCCACTGTTTTCCTCGGTCACAGACTCATCACCAAATACTGGAGTAGCACTAACCTCGAAAACCTTCCAGGACCCCGTCAACTGTGACGGTTGAGTTCGATTGCGCTGAGAAAATAGTACTGCATTGAACTCCAGATCACTGTTTACGTATGAAAAGTAAAACATCAGGTTCAACAAGTGGATAGAATTAGCTGCTACAAGTTTGTGTCTAAAAGAACATGCAAGAAATGGAATGGCAAGAATGGAACTATCTTGCAACAAACCTCCACAAAAGCTATAGCGATTATATATATAAGCAAAGATGAGCGAAAAATGTAGCATCAAAATGAAAAAAAAAAAAAAATACAAGGCCAAAATCGTGGTGAATCTTGTTCAAAGAATGAAATTCCTCCACTCATATCTTTCATGTTCCAGAAAAGTTTCACTTATCTGCATCTGCCAGAAAGACCAATATATAAAAGGTTCGATAAAAGATGTTTAAAAAAACGTTTCACTAAGCACCACGCGCTAAGCTGCTTAAAGGCTTCCAAACAGTGAGAGTCAACCAAAGGGATCTTGTAAGTACTGATCCGTCCATAATACAAATGGCTCTTAGTCGAACCATTAAAATTTGCTGAAATATAGGCAATTAGAGAATGTCCAAATGGATTTACAATACGTAACAAAGATCGCTTAACTAGTTTAATAAAGAATTACGATTAGGCACAGAATTACAACATGCAAAATGGAAGCGAAGCAAAAGGTACCTTTGGTCATGAATATTGGCAGGACTGATCCACTCTTCTTCATAAACAGCAACTCTCAATATTTGTATGTCTGAACCACCATTGTTGAATTCTATAGTATGAACAATGCGTAGTCTCTTGTGGCAACCTTTAACCAAACACTAAACAATACAATATTACGAAACCAAATATGTACTCAGCAGAATTGAAGAAAAGAGAATAAATAATAAAAGAAAATATGATTTAAACAATGGGGAATCTAAATATCATCTTGAAAGTAAATTCATGGGTATGGAGCAAAATTAGCAACATACAACCAACTAATACAAATAAACTCGCATAAAAGAGATTGAGAAAGACCAAATGTATGCATGTTATTCATAACATGATAAAAAAAGAATTCAGTATGAGCGCTACAACAACCTAAAATACTCAAAATATCAGGTGCATACCAGGAAAACTTACTTGTTCAAACTTGAAAGTCGGTGAAAGGTAGTGATTAGACTCGTCGACATCAGCAATTGGGATATCAACAGGACCCCTTGAATAAGATCCATCCTGCATATTATCAATTAGACTACCACGTCATTACCGCTATATCCAAAAACAACAAGCAACCACAATTTAACTCTGCAAGTATCACCTTTTTAACTTTAATCATCATAAAATGCAACATTAATCAGTTTCAAATTTAATGTCAACAGAATAATTTCAAGCAGAGACAGCACACACTAACAGAAGAAAAGTGTTTCCTTTCTTCTGAAGTAGAAAGACATCACTGATGAGATCTCAAGTAGACCAAAAAAGAAGGCTCCAAATCACAAGCTTGTAATGAAGCGTAAAACTGAGGGGAATAAGCATAAAACAGAATTGTAAACTGGTAAATTGGAAATGAGATCCTGGAGTAGAAATGCCGCCAAAGATCTAAATTCAAAGTTGTTGCAGCACGTCTTTCATAAAAGAAAACACATTTTATTACTAAATGCAAAACAAATGAACCTAGCATCTTGAAAACATAAACAATGCATTATCTGCTTTAGAATTGATTCATTCCAAGGAAAAATCACTTACGCATTCCATGCAGCAACAAAGTCTTAACGCTGAAGCTAGTAAAAGTATTGTCACTCTTTTGCAACATGCATATTGTCGTAATAGAAAGACAAGGTGGAAAAACTATACCTCGAAATAAACAAGTCCAGGTTCATTTCCCATAATGTCTTCTTCCATCACATCACTTTTCCCAAAGTCAAAAGACCCAAATTTTGGTATAGATCTCCCAGTTTCTTCAATCGTTGCCTCTGTGGAAACAGATACATGTCCATCCCCACGCTCTTCTTTAGTTCTATTGCTGTCTCCACTATGCCGTAGTAATTCACCATAAGGATTCAGAGTAACCCAATTTATCTTTCTTTGAATTTGTGATGTCTTCCCTGTAGAAGAGGATGAAAGAGACTCAATTCGAGATAGCGTATAGCAATCATACAGGTTTTCGTTCCTACTCCCAATCTCAACTGGCTCCATTTCTGCAGTGATGGGTGAAAATACTGCTCCAACCCCCTTCCATATCCCACTAACACTACTAGCGAACGTATTCCACATCGGTTTTATTACAGGTTCCTGAGAGGATAGCAACCCTTCGACATTAGATTAACACTACCATGTACATGCTTACTTTTAGCTTGAAAACAACATATTCTAATGGACAATAGAGAAATGGCTGTTGAAAAATCTTCAACCATTTGAGCTTTCACAATTATCCCGCAACATAATTTGGGCATGTAATTCATAATTCATTTCAAACTCTGCATTGTTTCGAATTCCGATACATGCAATCCCACAGCTCTCTGAGTTTTCTGAACAGTTTGAACCTCCATTAACACTACCCAAATTGCATTTCTATATTTCTCCACCATATTCCAAGAAACCCACAAACAAGCTTTCAATATATGAATCCTCAAGTTAAATAAAGCACGAAACAAGACCAATTCGAGAAATATTTCCCAGTTCGGCATTCTGATTCTCATTTTCCCGGTAACCAAACAGAAAACTTCAACACCCAATATCCGGAAAAAAAAAAAAAAAGAAAGGATATTACCTGAGTTTGAAGAACGGTTTCGACCTCCATTAACATAGCACCGGAGACCATGACACCTCGACCATTCTTGCTTCTCCTTCTCCTAACAACCCTTCTTCCTCTCGGCCTCCCCCGACCGGTACTTCTCTCCTTGCTCTTCGAGGCAAGCTCGTTATCGACGCTCCACACATTTTCCTTCTTGCCCTTTACTGTAATTGAGCCTTGTTTCCCAGGGTAGGGTTTCTTCTGGTTCTGAGAGACGAGCTTTCTCGGGTTTGGTTTTGGGAAACTGGGAACGACGATGGGGAGATAGAGAAAAAGCTTCTGTGTGGCTGAGGAGTATAGAGAACGATGGAACCCCAATTGGTGGCTGGCTATGGTGGTGGCGGAGGAGGTCAAGTTCAGAGACGGTGAGGGCATTTCGGTATTTTGCTTCTTCCTTTTTCAGAGATGATGACAGAGCAATCCAAGATATATGAACGGAGTTGTGATTGCTTTGGATTTGGTTAGTCACCGTAAAAGTCCAGTAAGTTTTAATGGGCCGGGCTGACCTGATCTGGCTCATTTACCGTATTTGGTCATGGTGTGGACCTTTTTTCGACGGGAAGAGTAGCGCATACACACATAAAGTATACATAAAAATTGACATTGTACAATGATGTAGTACGTGTTTTAACTACTCATATATATATATATATATATTTTTTTTTTTTAAAACGCATATCATGTCATGTCAATGTGTACGAATTTTGTACGTAATTTGTGTGTCTCTGATATTATTCGTTGGAAGAAATTAGAGTCTTTGTTCTTTTTACGCTATTTTTGTACATGTCTGTCTTTTTTTCTTTATTAGTTAAATAGTCAAGTATGTATATTTTTATACTTGTACTCAATATATTAGTTTTTGACTAGATATATCATATTTTATACATGTATACGATATATCATTTTGTTATAATATTTGAAAAACGTACATTTATTTAAAATTGTTTCAAAATTTAGTCATTTTGTTATAAGACTCTTTATATGGAGAAATTTAGGCTTATTATCCCTTGATTTGGCCTTATATTTTACCAATATCTGCTTTTTCATTTTAATGGTTTTATACCCATTTTCAGTTTTATATTTTATGTATAAAATAAATGTAGTATCTATTTATAATGTAAATGTTTGCCTATAATATACGTTCTCAATAATAATATGTACTTATAGTAAACCTTATAAAATTTGTACCAGCTTTTAGATATAGTTCTTATGCATGAAATATAGTACATGCGGCATGCATTTCTCCAAAAAGATATACAAATGGGTATAGATATATTAAAAGATAAAAGCAGGTATCTGTATAAATAATCTTATAAAATAGGTCTTTTGGTACTTTTCTCCTTTTTTTTTTAAGTATTTATAAGAAACGGCTCATATTTTTTTTTCTCCTCATTGTAAAAAATAGCCAAGTTGTTGATCTCTTTAATAAATATCTCTCTCTTTCTCTCTATTTTTCTCGGCAAAATGGTCGTTCTCTAATTTTTTGTACATCAATTTTATTTGTGTATCTGTATATTAATTTTTGTGTAAGTATTTCAATATATCGATTTCATTTTAAGTACATCAATATATATATTTATATATTCTAACAAACTAATATAAATATATAAAAATTGATAGACTTCATCATGTTTTTGATAAAACTAACCACTTTGCAAAATTTTTNTAATAAAAAAGTAGTATTATTCTCCATATTTTTAAAAATAATATTTTTATAATTAAATTCAGGATTTTTTTTAGAACAATTTCAAATTCTGGTATTTTTCAAAATGTTTTTGAAAAATTACCATAAAAAATCAAATTTCCTCCATTTTGAATAGTGGTCAAAATTTTTTTTGGTCATTTGGCTTAAAAACCCTCCCCTTTTTCATGAAAGTTTGTATGGGTTTCTTAGCCAATGGCTGAATTTTGAGTCTTATTCAAGAAATAGCAACTTTTAAACACTTAAAAAAAATAGCTGAGTTTATCAAAAAAAAAAAGGCTAAAACATATCGATAATATACTGATATTCGATACTTGATATACTATACATAAAATTGATATACAAAATTAAAACGGATACAGTATACATAAACTTAATCTACTAAAATAATCGGCATTTGGCAAAAAAAAAAAAAGAAAAAAAATATCATAAGTTAAGAAAAAGTGATTTGTAAAATTGATGTTAAAAGAAAGACCATTTCTTATAAATACTAAATTAGTATATTAGTTTAAACTAGATAAATTGTAATAAATGTCTTCCTCTTATTTTTTTCTGCTCTTTTTTTTTTCCCACTTCATCTTAATAAATGCCCTTTTTTCTTTTAAGTTTTAATACCGGATACATCAACTGATATAGTAAATATAATTTATAGGGGAAATTTGATCTTATATATTAAAATTTCAAAATAAAATTGAAAAATCCAGGCTGGTCAATTTATATTTAGAAAAAGTCATTTATGAGAAAATTTTCTTTTTACCAGGTATTTGAGGTAATCCGAATAATCACCTCAAATAATCGATTAGTATTTGAGTTTACATGGTAACGTGTCAAAACATTTGAAAATTTCCATTAAAATTTATGAAAAATTCCTAGATTGATTTAAAAAATATTACTTTTCAAAATATTTATAATAATACCATTTTTAACATATTGACGAGGACTTGACTTGTTAACTCAAGTAACTCTGATTATTCTAGTACTTTAAAAAAAATACTATTTTTTTAAATAAAAATGATATTTTCTAACTACTTTTAAAAAATGGTATGTTTCTAAATAAATTTTTTAAAATTATATTTTTCTATCTAAATCATAGATTTTCAAAAAACACTTCAGTCTATTTGAGATTTTTCAATTTTTTAAATTTTGGCCTAGATTTTTGTAAAAAAAATCCAAATTTATATTCTAAGTATATTAAGTCTTGGAAATGAGAGTGAGTGCTTTATTTTTTACAATTCATTTTAAGAATTCTATTTTTTTTTTAGCTAAATGTCTAATTATATATATTTTTATACTTAGTATATTTACTTTTATATTAATTTTAGTTTATATACTAAGTATATTAATTTTCATAATGAATACATTATATTTTAGTTTGTATATTAATTAATTATTTTATTACATAATTTAAAAAATAGACATATAGTCAAAATAGGCACAAAATTCGATCATTGTGCTGTAAACCTCTACTAGTTTCGTGGATGTTGTATTTAGTCTCTCTTTTCTTTTCATTTCTTTTCTTTGAGCTGGAAAGAAAGGCATCTTTTAAGTTGAAAATCTAAACAAAGTCACGAATCGAGTGGAACAGCGTGAAAGAGAATTCATTAATGCGCTTAGCTATTAGAAATTAAATATGTTTGTGTTACCTAAAAGGGGAATAGCCTTTTATTTTATTATTATTTTTTATTTATTTTGCTTTTGTGTTCAAATTAAATGTAGGCAAGTGCATACTAGGTTCTTTCTTTTTCTATCCACTCAAACCTTTATACAAAGTGGCTCCACCACGGTCCTTTCTCAGAAAAACTTTAGGCACTATCTACACATGTTTGTGCTAAAATTGATAGCTCACATCAAACTGGAGCTTTCCGTATCCAACTTTAAAAAAACTTTTATTAGAGTGGGTTTAAAAGGTTCGAAGTTTCTAGCTTTTGATATTGATTTATTAATAGTTAGTTGAAGTTTTGGAGGAGCTGAGTTGACTATAAGGTGATAAATCCATGCCCATTCTCATCACTAAAGACATGGAAAAATCAATAGGCATATAGACAAAGAATTTTTTATTTTTATTTTAGGTTGAGGTAATTTGTATTTTTGACATAAAATTCTAAAGCTCATCAGTACTCAAATAAATAACTAAAAAGATTCAAAAAATTTTACGATTAAGTATGAAAGACAATATATTCATACTATAAATGTTTATGAACCGTCAAATTTTTATTAATCTAATCATATGTTATGTTGATTACCACATAAACCCCCAAAGTAAATATACAGTATTATGAGTCCATCAAAGCCTATACACATTCAAACTTGACAGCTCAAAAAAGCTAATGGCCACTAGAAAGTTAATGGTTGTGAGTGACATTGTGCTCTCAATGATCCTTTTTCTTGATCTAGAAAGATGTTTGGTCTGAAAAACAATCCCTCCCGCAACACTCTCTCTCTCTCTCATAGAGCTAGCTTGAAGTCTTGCACAAGTGGAACAAAATATAAAGGAAATGTTTGGTAGAGTGACCCCATTCATCCTCTTTAATTGGATACAATGGGAACTGTAACTATTGTTAGCTGTTTGCCTGAAAAGGGGGACAACTTTTCTTTGCTTTTTACCTTCATGCCAAATGCACCGTTAGTTCTCTCCTTCTGCCATAAATACTCTTATCTCCCACTATCATTATTACCCCATTTCATGTGGTTCTAACATTATTTTCACTTCTATTTCAAATCATTTCGTATGGTTCTAACTTGTTTTCGCTTTTAGTTCCCGTTAATAATAATAAAGTTTTATTTATTTATTTCATAATGTTCGACTTATAGTCTCGTGCCATTGTATTGTATTACACCTCCTCCTAATATGAAATCCCAAATTTGAATAGTCCCTTAAAAAAAAAATCTATCAGTGTGTCTTCCGGCGGATACGAAAATTTTTTAGGGACGAGATATTAAACTAAACCTTATCGAGGTTAATAAACCATGTTTTTTGTTTTTTATGTTTTCACTTAGCATATAAAGTATCTTAAATTGATAGATTCTATGATTTCTAGTAAACTTAGGAAGCACATGGAGCATAGTCGGATTCAAAAATCGGTCTTTTTAAGACTTGTTAATATATATATATATATATATATATATAATCCAAAGAATTTGGTTCAGATGATACTAATCAAGCTCCAATTCCAATGCGTCATTATTTGAGTGTTACAAGGAGCAATAATCTGCTTCATTTCTTCTATATATAATAATCCTCATCACCTAGCAAATAACGCCTCAGGTGACAGGTGTGGCTACTTTTGTCACGAAGAAAACTATATTTTTTTCATGGATAACTGGAAAAATATACCTTTTCAAAGAGATTTTTTTTTTATTTGGATTGAAATAAAAAGTGATAATTTTTTTAAAAAATAAAAATTTAATTTAATATTATTTTTTAGTATATAGAATGTTTGACAGGTTAAAACAAAGAATTATAAATTTTTAGAAAAAATATTTTTCTCTTTTTTATTCTAAAATTTTTTCTTCGCAATTTTTTTTCTATCAAAAAACGGGTTTTAAATCTTTTAATTTACGTAAAATTATATCTTTATATTTTAAATTTTGTAAATTTGTATTTTTGTGTATAAATTAAGTGATTTGTGTCGACCGTTTTAAGTTATTTTCAACAAATTTATTATATTAGTCCACAGAGATAAGATATCATCTATTCATATTTTATTTAGTAAGAAATTTGTTGATCAATTTATATATAAAATGTACAAATTTATAGATTAAAATATAAAATTATAATTTTAGATAGACTAAAAAATATAGTTAATATAAAGCTCTACTATTTTTCGGAAATTTTTTTTTTCACCTAGAAAATCACGAGTAATTCTAATGTATGGTCAAGAGTAGTCTTTTTTAAAGAATGTAATTATCTTTGAAGTAATACAACATGATATGGATACATGGATATTTGTGTCCCATTTAATTTTTTTTTCTCTCTTTCCTCCAGTGCTTGAATATCAAGAATATGATCTGACTCCGACAAAGTCTTGATCAAATGGAAATTATACACAATAATCAATGGGTATATGTGAATATAAGTATAATACATTAATTTGTCACTATAAACACTGAAAGTTTGAAACGAATGGACGGCACATCTTAATTAATTTTGACAAATTCCAAACTGAATCACAAGCTTATTTCGATTTATGTTCCGCATATTATAGTTACGAGTAAACAAATATATATCTTCAACATGAAATATAATAATATCAACCAAGTTCCAAGAATTTTTTTGTGTATTTTATTTTTCTTTTTTTTTTTTTTAAAAAAAAAACAAGAATTGAATCCATAACAATTAAATATTTGCCTTTTTATGTATGTATAAACAATAGATTTGTATTTGCATTGTTTTTGTTTGGATTCCATGGATGCGCTGCCAACAAATGTCATAAATTAAAAGACTACATATTACTTGTTAAGTCAAAAGTGGTAGTTAGATACTTAAGAAAAAAAGGGGGGAAATAAAAAAGGATCAGTTGGAATGGAAGAATGAATCAAGATATTTAGAAAGATATGGCATCAATAAGTATCTGAGACAAAAATCAATTTTATAATTTCTACTAGTTAATATGCTTTTACAATGTTGGATTAAGACTTGGTTGATCTGTTGAACCGCTATAGTTTAAAATTATAATTATATGCTTTTTTTTGTTTCATCTGCAAATATGCCGCTTGAATTTGTTGTGTTTAAGATTTTTTTTTTTAGGTCAAATATATATATAGGCCACAAGTTAACAAGTCCAAGTGGTTATGACAAACCGATCAAACACCATAACAAACAAATCCATGCAATTATACTTTATGCACATCTCAATACTAAAGTTTTTATTTTTTATTACTTATGATCTCATAACAATTTCTCAAAGAAGAATTTTTTTAAAATAATATATTTTGGCGTATACAAAATAAATATTATATCCATCTAAGAGGAAAACAAATTTATATCCCACTACTATTGTTTTTTAAGGTAGCTCCATTTCCGCTCTTCTTTTTCTTTCCCCACTCATCCTCTAAATAAACCCTTTTTTTTAAATTTAAAATTAGAAAATTTTCTTAACAAATCCTCTCTAAAAAAGTTGGAGGCAAATCGTCTCTCCCTAATTCGTGTAAAACATTTTAAAAAGGCCACGTGGTTTAAGAAAACGTTTTCCCTAAACCACGTTTGGAGAAGCAAAGAGCCTTGTTTTCCGAACTCCCATTCCTCCATTTATCGCCAAATCAATTTATCCCTGAAAGAATTATAAGTTAATCCTCAATCAGAAATTCATAACGAAATTTCTTTTTCCACCTCTTTTAAAACTCCTTTGTTCCTTTGTGATCTTCTTATTCAACTTTTTACTTTAATCATCCCAATAATCAAAGTATATTAGTAATTTTTTCAGAATTTATGAGAATTAAAAAGTAAGTTAGAGTTCTTAAATCATTTTTATGATTCTCGAGATCTAAGAATAGTAAGAGGTGTTAAATTATTTTTTAAGAATTTGTAGACATTAAAGAGAGGAAAATTTGGAGTTCTTTAACTACTTTTAGAGTCTGAGAAAGAGAATTAAAATTCTTAAATTATTTTTAAAGTATTTGAAAGAAAGATAGTTAAAATTTGAATTTATAGTATATTCATCAATTATTATATTGACTTTATTTAACTTAAAGTATTTTAATTATTTAATATTCTTTTCAATAATTTGTTTTATAAATTATGTTAAGGGGGTGTTTGAGGAAAAAATAATATAGTTAAGATAAAATATTCTAATTATTTAATATTATTTGCGTACATTTGTGTCATTTTATATGCAGTTATTTTTGCTCTTTAGAAATTATTAGTAATTGAGGAGTATGAAGAGAAAAAAAAAAAAGGTGTAAACAGACCTCCCTTAGTTTTTATTTTTTCTTCTCCAATTGAAACTTTTATAATAGACGAATTATATATCATGTTTGAATTTGGCGATGGATAAATATATTTATCTCTTTATTTGTCCTTCAATTTGATAGGCCTTGAGGGTAGGAGTGTGAAAAAAAAAAAGAAGGATGAACTGAAAAAAAAAAAAAAAAGAAAAGATCAACGGTACCCCCCAAAAAAAAATCAAAACTAAATGGATCAAAAACTGAATAAACCGTACGGAACAAAAAAGAAAAGAAAGGACACAGAATTTTTTTTTTAGGGAAAAAAGGACCTAGATTTATTTGATTTGTTTACAGCTGACAAAACTAACCAAAAGAAAACACATATAAAATATAATATGAATATTTTTCATAAGTATTACTACAATCTACAATATTAGTAAAATCAATTAAAAATATTTTAACCAAAATTCTAGTTCTCACTTTGCCTCCCTTCCGTGAAACGAAAAAATTGAATAATTCGACTAATTATGAACTAACAAAACTAAAATGAAAAGAGAAGCAAAATTAAGTTTGTCAATCTGTATGTGGTTAAAAATTAATTTCCTAACTTAAAAACAAAACAAAAAGAAAAAGAAACAATTCCTAAAAGAAGGAAAAAACAATTCTGAAAAATAGTTAATTTGGAAGGTGCATGCAAAAAATCAAACCGGGAGATGAATTTANGGGGTCTTTACACCCGATATCTTCACAATGAAAAGTTAACTATTATATAATTTCCAAAATGTAAAGTGTTAGATCGATATTGGTAGGTTCCTTTAACCCTAAGCCAGTTGACCAGGTCGTTCATGAATATTATTACAAGCTACCATGCTAACCATTCAACTGTACTATGAAGCTCCCGTCTTTTAATTTAGTCAAAGTCCTAAAGGATCACTGGTTTAAACCATTACATATTTTTTCAAAAAATGAGAGAATGAACTATAGAGTTGTTAGGCACAAATTTGGCTTGGCAGTGATTGAAGACATTCAAAGACTTGTCACACCATTGCCTTCTCTCTACAGCTGTTAATAGGTCGGCACCGAGAGCTTGCTAATTAAAATTGCTTTATCTTTCGTTTTTGTTGCTTAGTTACACTCCTGTGCATGATTTTAGGGTTTCAGTACTTCAAAAGCATGTTTGGCCGGTCTGATACTCCTAGATATAAGCCAGATTATAGGTGTGGTTTGGCTGGTCTTTTAATAGTATACGGTCTGTATTGGTTGATTAAAATTAGTCAAATCGCACTTACTTTTTGCAGTACAATTTAGATGGTTTTTGTGGTATGAAAATTTATTTGATGTCACAATTTGAACTACTTTTCTTGATAAAAAAATCAGCTTTATTTAAAAGAACCAAAAAAAAAAATATAACATATAACATACCATTTACAAAATACAATCTAGAAACAAAAAGATCTAAATTAAATAATGATATCAATTAAGCATTTATACCATAATTAGATAAACTGTCCAAAGTTATAAGGGTTACAATCAAATCGAAAATCCTAGTAATTTTAAACTTTAATTACAACTATTAAACTATTCGGCTTTTAAAGCGAATGAGAGAGTTTTGGGCTTGGCTTAGTAAAATGCAAAAGAAATTGGATTGGGGTTATTTATAAAAAAAATCACTACTATAATAATGCAAATAGAGGCTGGTTAACACGATCGACGTTATTTGGTATAATTTTACTTAAACTAAAATATAGAGTTAAAATTATAAAAAGAGAATAACTTAAGATTTTTTTTGACAATTAACCCTTTTATTAATTTTCATGCCAATTTTTTATTTTTTAAAGAAAAGTTAAATAAACTAATTATAAAATATATTTTAGAAACTAGCTAATGTTTAATACGTTTATAGTGTGTTTAATTAACGAAAAAAAAAATTATATGTTTAAAAAACTTATAGTGTTTATTTTTTTTAAAAAAAAACTTCGAAATTTGTACTTTGTGTAGTTTATTAACCCATAAGTTTTGAGTTCTACAATATTCTCACTCCTAAGTTTTAAATTTTCAAAAAATAATACCAATAGCATCAATGTTGAGTAATTTATGCTACTAGAATATTAAAATAAATGAAATATTAATTAAACAATAACAAAATAAGATGAAACTAGAACAAAACTGTAGAAAGTGACTTTATGAAAGAAAAGAAAATTATTAATACGATTTTCATATATGACAAAAAGAATAAGTAGACGTGAGGTTAGTTTTAGCATTTAATGAGGGGTAAATTCATCATTGTGTATGCATAGAACATGTCTTTTTAGAAATTTGAAAACTTGGAGATATAAGTTTGTAGAGCTTAGAACTTGAAGTTTAAATTATAGAAAGTGCATATTTTAGTACATTTTAATTTTTTTTAACTTTATATTTGTATTAAGTTAATAAGGGAAACTAACATCTTTTTACTATTAAAGTCCATTAATTGAGTATCACAGGTACAAATTTGTAATAACTTCAAATTACAGAATATTAATTCGTAGGATTCAAAAATCAATAATATTAATTTGCATGAATTAAAAGACGAGGGTATTATTTTTTAAGAATTAAAAAATCAAGGTATTTTTTTTTTACATAATAGTTAAAAATCATGGTATTTTTATGTCATGATTATCTCAATATATTTAAATTTTGGTTTGTTTCTAATTTTTCTCCAAACTAATTAGTTCTAGTGAAATATCGATTTTTCATCCAAAAATCTTGCATTTCACTTGCACATGCTCAACTCCATCAAACATTGAATAGTCACTAACCAAAATGACTTATAATTGCCATGATATTTTTAAAATCAAGAACTAAAATAAATAAATAAATAAATAAGAGTAAAAACTAGGACCGTATTGCCAATCTGCTGGAAAAATATATAATAGGGCAAACACACCAAAAATCCTATTTTAGAAGAGAAAACTGATGGATTCGGGGAGGTACCTTTTAGATTATACTGATCAACAAGATCGTGTTGAACTTGGTCCAATGAATACAAAATTCCTCTAGATATTCCAGTGAATTAATTGGTAGGCGAAAGCCGGTGAGGTGAGATACCCTAAACTACAATATTTTGTTGCTCATATGCCAAATCTCGCCAACCAAAGGCCATATTCTTGGTTGTAAAGATTTTATACTTATTTATTTTCTTGATAAAAAGTTGTAAAAATAATTCTATATGCTGGAATATAGCTTTTTCCTAACAATGTCATAAAACTAAATGAACGTAATATTATATCATTTTGTTCTTCTCATTTGACAACTTTTAGTCTATACCATGTCATGTCCACCTGACTGCCCACCAAACAGGTAATTCCATTTTACCTTGATCTCTTCCATGGTCCTTTAGTAACAGACACATTAATAAGCATTCAACTTAGTTATAATTAACCCCAAATGAGAATAGACACACACTAGTGACACACTTTTAACTATGATTAGATTTATAACAATTTAAATCTAAAGAGCAATTATATCATGAGCATTTTTGAGTTGTAGATACCACCTGATTTAACATCTGTTCATACATATATAGGATTATAGTATTGTCATACTACCCAAAAATTATATAGGACGGCAAAGAGATGTCACATCATTTAGTAATAGAAAATCCACGTCAAAATTAAATAATACGTTTAGTGGTAAGCATTGATCTCAAAACCTATGCTTGGCTCGAATTATGATTAGTCCAATTGACCATTGAAGTTGATACTGATTAAGAATTAGACCATGCCCTGTTGCATTTGCACACCCGCATTTATGAATATAATGTTTTTCGTAGGAAAGAATGAAGATAAAGGAAGGAATGAGAGTACATTACCTAGATAAGGGAAATGATCTGTCACGACCCAAATCCTGGGGTAGTGGCAGAAGAGGAATTTCACAAAAATTGAAATTTTTTTTTTTCTCAACCAGTGGACCTATTCCACAATTCATAGTTACCAATAAACATAGACTGAAAAATTTTAAGAAAAATTAAATTCTCAGATAGTTCACTGAGTATCATTCACACCTCAACATCACACTAGTATGGCATATATAGTTATAGCCATTTTCAAAATAAAGTACTTAACATAAATACTAGCAATATCTATAAATTTAACAAGACTTAAATACGAGTCTTGTATTCACACTCCTAGCATTACCAAGTTTCAAACTACAAATAAAAGATGACTTTTTATTCCGCTTGTTAACCGTCAATGTCACACTGGACACCACCTAAGAAGATTGCCCAGTATGTTATCCAATTTTCTTTTTGGGAAAATCTTTTATAAATCTCAAAATATCTGCATGGTTAATAGTACCAGAAAGCATTTCTATAAATATTAAGGATTTAAACCATTTACAGAAAACCACGCTAAAACCAAAATCATAATAAAACAAGTATAGTATGCACACATAAATCAACACATCACATGAGTTCTCATCCTCTCATCACAACTGGAGCAACTTATACTACATGTATTAAGTGCTCTCTGCTGGACATCTATCTCCGAAAACTGGAGGGACACCCATGTGTCAACTCCTACCGACTCGGAGCGGCACAGAATGCCTACGCCTACCAAATGGAGATAGTCAGAAACAAACCCCGCGCGGGTTTACGGGCTCTCATCGAAGGCGGGTGTACTAGTTCGCTTATTACAACACCGTGATGTCTAAGATGACTCTCATGCATGATCATATGAAATGTGCAATATATAGAGTCTCAAGCAACCATGCAGTGGTTTAACATTCTAGATAAGCTCTGATTTTTTAATTAAAATCTATTTTGTACTTCAAAATCCAAAAGTACAGTTTCTATGGTTTTACCAAATTCCAAGTATAAAAACTCGTATAAAATCATATTTAAAAATATCTAGAGCAGAAATTAAATATTAAAATATTGCTACAGTGGTAAAATTCTCACCGGAGCCGAGTTGAAGGTCGAGAGTGGTCGGAAATCAAAGCTGGAGTCGAGACGAATCCAACGGTGGTGGTGGTGTGGTAATCGGACGTCAGACGGCGGAACGGCGGACGAAAAACCGATCCGTTGGTGCGAACTTTGGGCTGTGATTTCCGGCGAGAGGCGGCAGTTCATAGCGGCAGTACCCGGCGCTGGTTCGTCGGCATCTTCTGGTCACGGCGGGTGAGCGCGTCTTCTGGTCATGGCGGGTGAGCACGTCTGGCACGGCAGCGGCCAGTGGAGGCTCGGGTGAACAGTAACCGTAGGTGGGTGTTTAGGAGCTTCCGTGGAGAAGAAGAAGAAATGGGGGGGTTTTTATGTAATTTTTCAAAAACTGTAGCAATGAGACACGTGGCGCAATCTGATTCGACTGAAAAATAAGTTTCTGAAATTCCGCTTTGGCCATAATTTTAAAAGACTCTTTCACTTTAGTCTCTCTTTAATTACACTTTTGTCCTCGATTTGAAATTTCTTTTTCACTTTTACTCCAAATATACCTAGACTTTATCTTGTCTAGATTCAACGCCAATAATTTATTTCTGATTTTTATTTAATTAATCTAAAAATACAAAATTACTAAAATACCCTTGAAGTAAAATTACTTAATTACCCGTACAAAATTTAGGATTTTACATGATTGAATAAGAGTATTCTAGTATTTTGTTTGGTACTAGAGTAAGAGGAGAATACAAGAGATCTCTCTCTTGTTTGATAGGAAGAGAAATTAAAAAAGTGAAAAGGTTTTAGTTGTATACTATTTTACTACTTGATCGTGAAAATCTCTCTAATTTGGAGAGAATTGAGAATTGGATAATTTAACCTTCCTACCAAACAATCACCATACACTTAATCCATCTATTAATTCCCCCAACCTTCTCCTTTTTTCCATTTCTCTATCCTACCAAACACATTCTGAATGAAGAGTTTACCTCACTTATTAATTGGGTAGCTATTAATTTGTTTTGATGAATCACGCGGATTCTTTTTGCTTGATAATGAATGATGTACATATTCAATACTATATATTGGTGCCTTTACTAATTTGGATTAATGACTCTTTTAGTCTTTGAGCTATATGATCAGTGCCCCTTTTGTTTTATTTATTTTAACAAAATATCATATTTTGAGGATGTTATGAAATGCATTATTATATATCTAATGTGTTACTAGATTTTATACTTAACTAGTCATATGTATTTTAATTTATTATGATCTCATTTTCAACTGCTTCATTCATCTTTAAGTCTCCTTACAAATTTACAATGTTAGCCTAAAACATAATGGAACATGCATTTCATGTGCTTCTCCTATTAAGAATCAAAGAATACATAGCAAAAAGGGCTAATAGGAAAACTTTAAGTTTAAGGATCAAATAGAAAATTTTCCAATAATTTAAAGACCAATATGGTCATTAATCCAAGTAATTTGAAATATAATGAAATTGAGCAATTGAAAATTAGTTAGATAGGAAAAAGAAATAGACCAAAGTAGATCTCGATCATTTATATCCTAAGTGTTTACAAACCTATTAGGAATCATATGGAAACACTCTTCTATTTGTCTCCTTTAATTCTAATGTGTTTAGAAAATTAAGATATATATATATATATATATATATATATGAATTTAAATAACTCAAGTAGTCCTTTCCAAAATAATAATAATAATAATAAACCCTACCAAATGAGAGATCTGATACCGTCAAGTGTCCAGCTGGATTAACGTAGACAGTATCCTAAAATGAGCCGTGCAAGTGCGCCACTCACAGACACTAGGTAGAATTAAGCTAGGGCAAATCTCTGCAGAAATCCCTGCTTGAACCTAGGGTTGCCTGGCCATAGTAGTCCCTATCCAACTGAGCGACCACACTTAGTGATATCTTGCTCCTTCTTGTGATAATTAGTTGTCACACAATGAGAGATCTAATTTTGAATATCGTGCAGCTTTATACATAATGGATGATGACATGAAAATGCATGCCACCAAGCTATACATATTATGGTGATAAGATTTGTGGAGGCCCATAAACAGTGACGATGTAATCATGTACATATATCAGAACAAGACCTCTCACTTTCCATTCCTTGTTGACTCAAAAGTCTGGTATCATTTTTTGCAATAAAAGAAAAGAAAAATATATAGCCCAATCGTTTAGTAGATTAATTCAGCAACTTAAAGGAAAACTCCATGAGATTTTTGTCCAGCACAAGTCAATTCAAATGGAATTCATGATATTCCAACTTTCAGTTGCTATTTTACATTATGGAGTTCTTGTTTTCAACGAAGTCACGCCGAGGTTTCACTTTTTTCCTTGTAACTTTCACTATATTGTTTTTCTATATTGAGTTTAGAATGGTTTTAAACCTAATAACTAGTCGTTTTGCAATATGGTTTTGGGGGATTATTTGTAAAATAAACCATCTTAATCGTGTATTTTAGAAAATAGACCTATTTCGATGACTCGACCACATTTGACCATGTGCCACGTGTCACTGGACTTTAAAAAGTATAACTTACAAATATTTTTAAAAACTGGTCTATTCCCCAAAACACATTTTAAAAATTGTCTATTTCACATATTTTTCCGGTTTGAAATGCTATTTATTATAGAGGGTAGTCTAACCGTAAAATTGTCTATATATATAGGGTACCAATCTAGTAGGTATTTTTTTTTTACCTATGCATAGGTATCAATTTGGCCAATGAAAATTTTGCATGAACATTTTTTTATTGTAAAAAGTAAGAAAGAGAAAGAGCATTAATGATGCACGTCTTTTCATGCACTTCATTATAGTCATTGGATTATTATTAGATAGTGATCCAACGGCTAAAAAAAAATACCTACCCATAGGTAAAAAAAAAACATACTTATTGGATTGGCAACCTATACATATATATATATATATATATATATAGGCACCAATCCAGTAGGTATTTTTTTTTTAACCTATGCATAAGTATCAATTTGGCCAATGAAAATTTAGCATGCACATTTTTTTATTGTAAAAAATAAGAAAGAGAAAGAACATTAATGATGCACATCTTTTCATGCACTTTATTATAGTCATTGGATCACCATCTAACGGCTAAGAAAAAATACCTACCCATAGGTAAAGAAAAAAAATACCTATTGGATTGTCAACCTCTATATATATATATATATATATATATGGGTTGAAATCGTTAGTCGTTTATTGCTCGACACTCAGATATGACCACTTATATATAAATATATATATATATATATATAGAAAGTAAAAAAATGTGATATGTTTTCTGGCCAATACTCTATTTTTAAAATTTCTTAATTTAACTCTTATTTTTTTTATGATATGATTAATCATATTATTATTTTTTATTCTATGATTAGTTATAATATATACATATATTATATAATATTATATTTAATTTAATATTAATGATATCTTATATTAAATTTAGTTCATCAAAAAAATAATTATGTTATATTCGTCTCATCAAAATAAATATAAAGATAAATACATTCTATAATGCTTTATATAATATAATATTTAATTTAATATTAATGATATCTTATATTAAATTTTGTTCATCAAACAAATAATTGTACTACATGCGTCTCATCAAAATAAATATAGAGATAAATACATTCTTAAATGTTTTAACATATTAAACTTAACTATAAATTAGGCTTGAAGTATTCAATATTAATACCAACTCGCGCAAAGTACGATTAGGAGAAAAGAAAGTGACTAGCATGACAATTCTCCTTGGATGTGACTATATGAGCTTCTTAACTGCATTATTAGAAATGTTCACTGAGGAATCTTACAAGCAGATCTCATCTTATCGGAAGATAGAGTATGTCATCTTAGCCTCACTAAATGGAGTACCTGGTGGAAATTCGGAAAATTGATTTCGAAAAATGATTTTACCGAAAACGATTTTGTAGTTTTTTAAACAAATTGAGAACGCAATAGAATTGGTATTTTAATTTTTTTTTAAACAAAAAATAGGATTGTTGATCAAATATAAATCAATTTATAGATTTTAATTTAGGTAAAACCTGGAAATGCTTCACAACCATTAAGCCTTCATGTCTATTCTTTGAAACCCATTGAATAATCTGGTGTGTAGACACCTTTTTGATTCCCAACAAGAGATTAGTAGAACGATTTGAAAAACATTCTTCCTTCTTTTTGACTGTACGTCTACGACAATGAGTATCTCTCCCTCGGCGACCATGAATGAAAATAAAATTTCTCATGCAGGAGCTCAGTTCTCTCTCTCACACTCTCTTTTTCTCTCTGTATTTCAAAAATTACAATCTCTATGACTTTATTAGGTATATAGCTACTGTATAAAGGCTTAGTAGAACTTTTTTCTTAAGTATTAGAAAAGTGTAAACCTTATAGAGCCTATTGGGCTTGACTGATTATTCAATTAGCTATTGGACTATGTATGAACTAGATTGGGGATTTTATAGATCTAAATAGTCTAAGCTCTAATGGACTAATAACCCATAGTTATAATTAACTATTAATTATGACCGGGCCTTGTCTATTAATATTGGAGTACTTCACTATAGGCTCAATATTGTACTCTTAAACTAAATGTCATATATTTTCTGTGAAGCTAATTAATACTTTAATTAACTTAATCTATTTAGCATATACTATACCTGCAAATATACTCTCAATGCAATATTGTACGAGTGAGGTGAAATTACCGTATTACCCATATAGTATGTATTTATTTTTGAGTGCTATTTTTCATCTAATAGATAATAGTGGACTACAATGTTTATAACTACCTATAAAAACAAAGTCAAATTTATAGAGTAAATATCTGGCACCTGGTTTTTATTATCTAAGTCCTTAAAAAAAAATTCAAAGTAATATTATATGCATAGTATACAAATCATGAAAGATGTTTTTATCAATTCACAAATCTCATTTTCTAAGATAGCGAAGTACGATACATAGAATAGAACTAGTCTTTTAGTAAGTCAAAAAGATAAAACTCATGTAAATAAGTCTGACAATCACTAAGATTAATATAATCTTGCAATAATGCTAGATTAGTGGAAGATAGAATATTGAGTTACAATATTTAACCTCAAATTCTATTTTCACTTGATCTAGTTTAATATACTTATAACTTTTGTATAATACATTAATGTTTCTATCCGAAATCAAATACTTCGATAATTGGAGACTTTGTCAATCTTGTTGAAATAGATAACACTACATTTCTTGGTAAAATAAAGTATTCCATCTTTATTTGCAGAATGTGAATATTTTATTTAGACTTAATGAAATAAAGAATTTAGTATCTCACATATGAATACTTCACACGAATAATTCTTTATTACTCGTTACTAGCTACGGAAACTTTTAAATGTTTGAGTAATAGAAAATATAAACATCACATGTATATAATCAGGACATAATGTAGAATTTATTAACAATAAATAAATAACACTTAAATCCAATAAATATTGTCTAAAATGCTAAACAAAAAAACTACTCTCTAAAGTATATTCCCAATAGTAGTAAGGGAAGGTCTGTAGGGAGTTCAAGTAGCTTGATCCTGGGAACTTAATCCCACGTTGAATTTATCTCGAACCCCTCATCTCCAGGTAGAACATCGTTTCCCACTAAGCCACCCCATTCGAGAGTAATCGTGTTAGCTTTTTCTTAAGAAAGAAAAATCTAAAATAAAAACGGTAAAGAAAGTAATCTCAAGACATTAATACATACATTTTTAAAAAAAGAAAGGTATCCTTAGTTATTTTTTTATATCTCTTTCTTATAGTTATTTTTTTAATATGATCTATAATATCTCTCTCTAGAAAAGAATATTTATTCATTTTTGCTTGAAAATGAGTTACTTAGAATCTTTAAGTTGAAAAGGAAAAATAGTGCATTCAAATTATTGCTACATGAAATTGGATCCCAGATTAAGTTCAGGAGTTATAATGTTATATTATTTCTCTTGAAAAGAAAAATGTTATATTGCTGATTTATATTTTTTTTTTCTTTCTGTTATTTTTCTTTTAGGTAGGAAATACTATTGCTGATTAATTTCTTAGTGCATTCTTTGACATCCATCGTATCATAATCATATAATTTGCTATTATTTTGACAATTATCTTGATACTTATAAGTCTTCCTATCCTTTTCTTCTTTTGAATTGATATTATCTATCACATTCTTAAAAGTTAAAGCTTCTCCTTTTGTTTTCCATGACTAGTAATTTATTAGATTCAGGTATTATTTTGGAACCAATTTAAATTTAAATTTAAAAGTTCTCTCTCTTCTCTCTCAAAAATATTTCCATATTTCTCAGATATTCTCTGGGTTTTAAAACTTAGAAGAGGGTTTTAATTACCTACTAGTGGCAGAGATCCAGATCTATGGATGTTTTGACTCATCTGATTTTAGATATGTACGAGTTTTGTTCATTACTTATTGTTTTTATGTGTATTTTCTTAGTATCCTTCTTGTAACACTTGGGTCTAATTGGCCTGTCAGTCAGCCTTCGGCCTATTTACCACCTTTAATAGCTTGCCAACCTAATTTTAGTCTAATCACTGCTTTCTTACTAGCTCAGTGTATTACGCTATGTTCGTATTGTCCCTTTTGACATCCACTACTATAGAATTTTTCCCTACTATAGAATTTGTCCCTTTGGCGTAATTTACCTTATTTTACCTTAGGACACGTCTTCAGTACTACTTGAACTTAAGACATCCACTTTAAAAATGACTTACAAGTTTAATTAGTACCAATTATTCTAGAATGTGCCTTTTATCGTAACACTTGGGTCCAGATCCAGTGTCCAACCAACCAGCCTTCGACCTAGTCACCACCCTTGGCCGGATTAGAGTATTAGGCTAAGTTTGTATTCAAACTCGCATTTTTTTTTTCTTGGATTACTTATAGAAATACTTGCATGCTAGATTAATTTCTACGTAAAGTTGGGACAGCTTTCTTGGAGGCCCATGCGTGTGGACCATTGCACTAAATTGGAGGCATTAATAAAAAAGAAGCAAAAGAACCAAAATGATTTTGAAGAGTAGGGCCATTTTTTTTTTCCCTTTCTCCATAAATGAACTCACGAATCATGCCACATGGTCCATTTCTTGCTACACACCACGTGACATTTTCTTATCTTTTTTCTTCAATAAGCTTTACATGTCTTTTCCAACTTTATGCCCGATTGTTTTCTTTCCTGAAAAAGGACGAAGAAAAATAGTATCCTTCTTTTCATAAAGTTCTGTATAATCTAAGCTATACATTAGATGTGCAAAATACTGGTAGGACGTACACTCGGATTGGTAAGTTCAACATAGGGAGTTCAAGGGGTAAAATAGTAAGGGACACTTCTGGAATTTTACACATATATTTCGGTCGCCTTACTTTTCTTAACATAAAGGATGGTAAGAGTGATAATAAAGAGAAACCCTCCTTTCAAAAGGTATGGCGTGATCTCATTCTTGTGCTTATTCTTATTCTTCATCGTAGAGAAAACCTATAGTGGTTGAAAATGGATTAGTCATAAGAATGAACATTATAAATTTGTACATATTTACTTGCTTTCGTTTTCAATAAAATGTAATTACTAATCAGTTTAAATGCACTATTATAGAATATTATAATATACAAAATATTGTATATTATACATTTTATTTAATAAATTATTTAGAAAAGTATGTGGGTAAGAAGAATATTGTTCTTCACCCAAAAAAAAAAAGAAAAGGAAAGAGGAAGTTGCCACAACAATTTGTAACTAAAAAAAAAAAAAACATTCCAACGCGCATATACAAGAAGTTTTCTTCCCCTCTACGATGATTATAATAGCTAAAGTATAAAGTGATTAGTTGTTATTTCCCTTTCATTGAAGTGGCAATGCAGATTGCAAAAAACCAAATAGAATCACATGAATAAATGAACTAATCAATGAATTTAGGGATATTTACACTTAGAGATCTATTAAGTACTCTTAATGATAAAAGAAAAGACTTATCTATAAATATTTTACAAACTAATTCTAGTGTCATATTACACATATAAAATTACTTAAATATTATATTCTCTAACAAACTTTAAAATACATTCTTATATAACAAACCCCAAACTCATTCAGCTACTACCACTACTACCTACAGAACCCCACTACCACCATTAATTACAATCTTGAATCCGGCAACATCTCTACTCATCTAGGTTTGATTTATTTCAACCATAGTCGAATTTTTTACATTGCATTTCCTGATCATTCTGAGTTATTTTTGACATATAGTCGGAAAATTTCGACCCACGGGTCAAAATTTTCCAATCAACGTTTGACTTAGGGTCGAGCCATTATTCAACCATTGTAAAAAATTCCTACTCCGATCGAACATGATTGGTTATTTTTCCTATGCCGCTTCCTTCACTATTGAAATTTTAGACTTAGTCAAAAATTTTTGAAATAATCATGAAATGAAAGCTCTAATTTTGTAAATGGTTTATAAGTTATCCCCCTTTTTTATCATAAGCTTTAAAAAATGGTCAAAATTGATAATAATCTATGTATTTAATGCATCCCAATGACTTGTCCAGCCTTTATATACTACCAAAAAATTGATGACACAATATTTAAAAATTGAAAATATTAATTTATTCTCTTATATTTGTTATTTGCAATTAACTTTAGCCTATTTAATTAAAAAAACATGAAATATAAACCAATTTGTAAAGTTAATCCTGAACTCCTTTTTTTTTAGAAGCAAAACCCTTGATATTAGAAAGTTTATGTCTTATCATACCTACTTATAACAAAAATATCACATGGTGTAAAATCGATGAATATAACTGGTATTTCAAATATTATATTATTTTACTCACTAATTTAGCATCGTATATATATATATATATATATATATTGCGTGCATATGTTTATTCCTAAAATGTAAAATATGTTATAGTAATTATGAACTTTACAAGTTTAAAAATAAATTATTATTTGAATAATATGTGCAAATTATTAAAAAATCAATAATTTTTATGTAACCAAGTTGAAAATCAAACCTTAATTTCAGTCCTAAAGCCTAACCCAATTCAAGAGATCATAGTGTAATTAAAAAAATAAAAAAATAAACTTTATAAATTATTAATATAGTATGAAAATAAGCTAAAAAACCTTGCTTGGATGTTTAAAGTTAGCAGAAGAGTAGTGATAACTAGAGCTAGTTAGCGACTTGCAGAAAATCATTGTCTATGGAGTGAGTAGCGTTAATCAATGAGTAGCAAAGTCACTAAAAATTCCAAACACTTCTTCCTTTCCTATAATCATTTCCTGGTTTCTGATTTTTTTTCTTTTTCAAAAAAAAGAGAAATTCTAGATAAAACCGTTTAAAATATCAATTATGCTCTTTGATTTTACACAATGTGCGAATAAGCGTGATACAACTAATATTCTTTAACATCAGGGGGTTTTAACCCCCCAAAAAAAGTAAGTAAAACGTTAATTTTATTAAATTCGTTAGATTTCAAGGGTTTTATTAATTAGACATGAATTTGTCTAGATACAAAAATTGGATAGAGGATTTGGATTCATACTTAATTACATAGAAAATGATTATGGTGCTTAATACACACTAATAAAATTTAAGGCCTACCTACGTATATGTGAGTAGAGATGTAAAGTGGACCAAGCCCATACGAGTTTTGTACTATACCTAAGCCAAGTCTGATCCAGTCCATATTCTTATTAAGAAGGCTGACACGATCTCAATGGGTCGTGCCTAAGTGGGTTGTGCCTATGTGGGCCAAATATAGGCCATAATATGAGTCTAATTTCGTTATTAATCTATTTTTTAAAATATTAAATATAGGCCTAAAACCTATTCATATTATTTTAAAATTTTAAAAAATTAAAAAAAAACAAAAATAAGTAATTAATTAACATTAAAAACATATAAATAAAAATATTTAATTAAGATTTTTTTATAATTTTAATTAAAAAATATATTTAAAATTATATATAGAAAGACTAAATATGGCTCGTGCTAAGTTGAGCCTGTAGACTTATGACTAAAACCTAGTCTGCCTTTTACTATATATAACAGGCCGATTCAGGTCCATATTATGTAGGTCTAAGCTGAGTTGATACTGTATTTTTTCTTCAGAATGTAAACCATCCTATAAAGTCCATCTATATTGATATATTTATTAGTTATGTAATTAGTATTACAGTTATTCCTTATCACTATTGTAATTTTATATCACAAGTATTCCTTAACACTATTGTAATTTTTATAGTTATAGTATGAAAGAACATATCAAGTCATATATGAAGAACATTTTATCACTAGTAGTACTAGTGATTAATAAAATATATTTTTTAATCAAATAAACGATACTTTTTTTTTTTATGTGAATTAGAACTACCAATAGATGACTTGTATTACTAATCGGACAAGCCAATATCTGTATCATTCAACAATGTACATATAAACAAAAATGAATGAATCATCGTAATAATAAATTAAAGGTCCATTACAAATATGTAGCTCTCTAGCTTTTGTTTTTATTCTTTAATGAACTTTATATTTTTAGAACTTTTTTTTTTAAAGGAACTTAAAACTGCAATTCAATTCATAATATTGACACATAAGATTATCCCTATAAAACATCTAATTTAAGGGAACGGATTTCAACTAACGAAAAAATTATCCTTCATTTGTCTAAATTTTGACCCTATAATTTTTTTTGATAAAAAATTTTGACTTTCCGTTTTTCGAAACTTCATTCCACCTCTTGAGATTGCAACGTAAGGTTTTAAGTTCACCGTAAACTTATTTTTGGCGAACAAATTTTAAATGAACATTTTAAAGAAAACGAATGGAAACAACTTGTATATGCCTCAAAATAGTGAATAGGATTAAAAACACTTTCACAAAAATCAAAGATTTTAGAGATGAAATCGAACCTTTATGTTGCAATTCCAAAAAGTGAAATATGGTCTTGTGAAAAAAAAAGAGTTAAAATTTTTAAATTGAAACACTATAGCTATGTTTAGTAGAGAGAAAAGAAAGTAGAATGGAAAGAAAAAAAAATTGGGAGAAAATGTGTAGAAAAGAAAAAAAAAATATTTTCTCTATAATTATTTAATATAAAAAGAAATTTAATTTAAAATGATTATTTTAGCCTTATGATATTATTATCGAACATTCAATAAAATGGTAGTTTAGTAATTTGAATCCCTAATTAACTAACAAAAGTTTTCCTCCCTTTTTTATTCATATGTGGTGAGACATAAGGCCAGATTAGTGTTGTTGTACTATGACAAAAAAAATTTATGCATTTAGTAAATTTAATTTACAAAACCATTATATCTTATAAAAATATCATCTAAGTGTTTCATAAACTATAAATTACGGTACCATAAAATGAAATTTTAAACAATTTACATTGTAAAAATATAATTAATTTTGAAAAATAACCTAATCATATTTCTTGAATTTTGTTTAAAAATAATTATTATACAATAATTTTCAAAATGTGTTAACCAAAAATAAAAACAGATAGTTACTAAATAACTCATTCTCTCTGGTTTCTCTAACCTGCTTTTATTAAAAATATATAAACAATCCAAATAGGGCTATATTATGTGGGGCCATTCCAATTTTTTGCGCTTGCTCTTTTTTTCTTTCCTCTAGCTTCTCGTTACCAAATAACTGTTTCCTCTCTATTTCTCTACTTCACCCTTTTCCCCACTATCAAACATAGCTTAAGAGATGACGTTCGTAGGTTTTAACTTAACTGACTCTAAATTTAATCTTCCCAGGTTTCAAGTTCTGTTTTCGAAGCTTTCCCAAAATAGAGAAATAAAAAAAAAAAAAAAAAAAAAAA
>JXTB01000145.1:199010-228191 GCA_002914805.1 Parasponia andersonii
CCCCCCCCCTCCTCTTGCTTTATCTCATCTTTATGTTATTTTTCTTTTGGGTTTTCTTTCTCGAGTGTTTGGATCTCGAAAATGAGATAATTTACGTGCATGCCTAGCTGGGATTGTCACAGAAGTTACCATTATGTTGGTTTTTTCTGATATTCTAATGTGCTGTGGTGGGTTAATCACTATATCTATATCTATGTATATGTATTTTTTGATTTGTTGTAATATGTAATCTGAGGCTTTTATCTTGTCTTTTATTGGTTTTTATCTTTTGAACAATTAATTGCTCTTTGATACATCTTGACTGTTAATTTGGGGAAGTGTGTCTTTATATTGTTTGGAGCTTTCTAGCCACACCCAGAAATGTTGGGAATCGTCGATTCTTCATAGAAAATGTTGGGTCAAGTAACATTTGTAAAATTATGGTTTCTGGGTGCATTTTTTTTTGGGATTTTGGAAATGGTAATGTACTTCAAGTAGTTATTGAGCTTGACAAGAGTAACTTACGGATGGAAAGTTGAGAGTTTTACAAACTTTATGGCCTGATCTGCAATAAATAGAAAATTTATGAACTTTATGGCACATTTGGTACAGCTGAGGTTGTGGCAGGATCTGCTGCATGGCTTGGTCGAGGTCTTTCTTGTGTGTGCGCTCAGAGAAGAGAAAGCGATGCGCGTCCTTCATTTGACTTAACCCCTGCCCAGGTAATTTTTGGTGATGGAATTGTTTTAAATGAAACAATCAAACTTGTCATTTTGAACTATCCTATTACCCATTGTTTATATCTTCTTGTACGCATATGCGCGATTTGATATTTTTCTTTCTCCTTTAATAGGAGGAATGCTTGCAAAGACTACAAAACCGTATAGATGTTGCCTATGATAGTTCAATCCCTGAGCATCAGGTATCTCTTGAGCTGAAGATTCAGTTTACTTTGTGGAATGATTTAAGTTGAAGTTTGCATTGTTCAATTGGAGATGGGTTGCACATTTTCATAATATTAGATTTACTTCCTTTTCACGTCTTATTTATGTGTATATACATAGACTACTTCCGGGAAGGTGAATTATATTCTTTCTGGGCCTTGTCTTCTTTGATGCAGGATGCTCTAAAGGCTTTATGGAATGCTGCTTATCCTGAGGAAGAACTTCGTGGTTTAATATCTGAACAATGGAAGGAGATGGGATGGCAAGGGAAGGACCCATCAACAGATTTTAGGTAGGTACTGTATTTCCATTGTCGTTTGTACAACTTATACGTTGCTAGTTCTTAACCCCCCCACCCTCTCTTCTTTCCCTAGTTCAGTATAATTTCTCTCCGCATTTGTTGCTAATGTAAATGTCTGGACTTCTCTGGCAGGGGTGGTGGTTTTATATCATTGGAGAATTTATTGTTTTTCGCTAGGAATTTTCCGGTATGTCCTTTTATAATTGTCTCCTATTTTTCTTCCCTTCTCTCATCCCTTCCTTTGACACACACACACACACACACACACACACACACACACACACACACACACACTCTATATATATGAATAACGTCTGTAAGATAAGAGTGACCTTCCATTTCCTTTTGGGATTGGGTTCTGCCTTTTTCTGTTTCTGCCCGAATCTGTTCTTTTTCATTTCGTTTCATTTCAATGAAGTCTCCTGTGTCCCCTCGGCTCCCACTTCCAGTAAAACATCTGTAAATATCTATAAGCCATTTCAATGTTTGCCTGTCCTTTTCATTTCAATGAAGTCTCCTGTGTCCCCTCGGCACCCACTTCCAGTAAAACATCTGTAAATATCTTAGCCATTACAATGTTTGCCTGTCCTCTTTCTCTCTCTCTCTCCCTCCACCTGCCCACCCAATTTAGATTTGGTTGATTTCTTAAATAAGTCTGTTTCTCTGATAAAGCAATCTCTCTCTCTCTCTCTGCTAGATTGGGTTGATTTCATAGACTGAGTCGTGTTTGTCTGATAATGCAATATTGAATTTTGTTGTAATTACAAAATTTGTGAGGAAAACTACCAAAGAAGAAAAAAATGAAGATAGTGCAAATTGAGTTATTGTGGCCTAAAGTTGCTGTCTCTTTGTCTTGGGTATAAGCTAATGCCGAACTTCTAGTTTGTGTCCATATGTGTGATATACGTATTGATTTGTGTTTTAGAACTGTACTATGATACCTTTGTTACCTTGCATTTATGTTAAAAACGCCAATTTTTTGAATGCAGAAATCCTTCCAGGATCTTCTGCGGAAGCAGGAAGGTGATCGATCAGTGTGGGAATACCCATTTGCTGTGGCTGGTGTGAACATCACATTCATGCTTATACAGATGCTTGATCTTGAAGCAGGTTTCCTTGTTCTTGTTTAATTTACGCTTATATGTTTTAATAAAATTTTTCTTCTTTTTGAAAAGGCAGTATATTGTCCCCCACAAGGAAATCATAAAGTTTGTGATGTTAATTCCTGCCTCTATTATTTGTGGTATAGTAAAAATGGTTTTAAGCTTCTGGTGAGAAGTTCAATGTTGAACTGAATGTGCCTATCTATTGTCTGTCACAAGTCAGTTTGAATTATTTAACCTTCTACCCCTTTCATTGGAGTATTCTTATGATCTCATGTTTTTTATACCACTGCTCTGTACTTTATATGTACACATTAGATTCTGTAGTTGGTTTTGTTTTCACTTGTTCATTAGTTAATGAAATGCTTTAATTCTACAGTAAAACCACGAAGCCTGGTTGGAGCAACTTTCTTGAAGTTTTTAGCAGGTATTAGGCTGCTTTATACTATCACAGGCACTTTGTTATATCATTAGTGTTTGGAAATTTATGGGAGGGAAGACACTTCTAATGGTTTGATGCTCTACATTCCAACTTTCCCTCAATATCCTCTTTATAACTTAAGGATTTTCATCTTTCTTTTTCATGACAGATAATGAATGGGCATTTGACCTTCTATATTGCATCACATTCAAGCTAATGGACCATCAATGGCTTACAATGCATGCATCATATATGGATTTCAATGTATGTGCTGCTCATTTTTAATATTTCTCTTTAGAGATGGATGAAGACTGGGAAGCAAGGACCTAGACATTGACCATCATTTTCAGTTCACAAATTAATTATTGACTTATATTCTACAATAATCTTACTAAGTTAAAGGATATTCACAGTTTCAGAGGGTGCCCTTTGTGCATAGACTGAGCTGCATGTGTAAATTGTAGACATCTTTAAGGACTTGCTAGTTATCTTGTGCACTGTAGTTGGAGGGCTTTTTGCATTTGTTTCACTGGAGAGGCTAATCTGATATATGTTTTCCCTGGAGTTGAACACATTTGGTTACTAATATGCTTACCTTGTTTTGTCCCATTTCTAACAGACGGTGATGAAAGCCACACGTCGGCAGCTTGAAAAGGAACTTCTGAATGAAGACATAGCACGACTTGAAGACTTGCCCTCGTACAGCCTTCTTTCAACATAGTATTGATGTTGTTGGAGTCTACAGGACAGCTTTGGCAGCGACCACTTTTATTCTAACTAGATGGTGTTTGTACATGATAAGTTGCTTCTCGACTTCTCCGGCTCCTAGTCCGGCATATTCTGATTGATTCTCGGAAAATGTTTTAGTTTCCTGAGTTTGTGACGCTAAAGTCCAGTGTGGATTTCGATCAGGTTTTAATTTCTTTTTTAGGAGGAATATTTGTGCCACGGCATGCCAAATTATGCAATATTGCAGTACCAAATTTTAGGACTGTGGAGTATGTGTTTCTGTTTTTGGTTGTGACTTGTGATGAGATCCTATTTGAAGTCCTATAATTGGACTACTGAATCTAGATTTGTTCAACTTGGTAGCCTTGTTTTTAGGCTGATGCTGATACTTGAATGACAACGAACTGCCCAAAGGAGATGAAAATGAAATCCCGTTTTCTTTTTGGTATAACGTAGAATCCTGCACTCAAACATCTGTTGTTTGTTGGAGACTGAACCTATTATCCTGAATTTCAACGTCAGGGTTCAACTGGTAACCCAACGCCCTATTATGACACACCCCATATTAATTTTGCTTGCTTGGAACTTTTCTTCTTGTTCTTGTAAGGAATTACAATTATCTTGTGTTTAATTTATCGGTGAAATATGCATCATATAGTTCGTAAGCTATCAGTTGCTTGGACTTGCTTTGACACCATTTTATGGTCCTATTTCTTTAGCGTACTGACCAATCTCGTTAAATAATCATTTAGAATAATTGTTCATTGTAAAGAGTTGAATAAGTAATGGTAACATACTAACATGAGCGAACTAGGGAAAAGATAAATTATTAGGCTTTTTCAGATCGTCAGGGTTCTTAATCGTGCAAGGTTTATCGTGGCAGAACTTTGAATTCAGCACGCGCCGCGAGTTCAAGCAAACTTACAGATTTAAGTAAAGATCGGCCACAATGATGCATCACACCAAGGGAAGAAAGCATCGTATGATTAAAGGCTGTATCTACTACAGTAACACTATAAACACAAAAAGGTGCACGGAAAACGTACACTAAAAGATACGAAAAAACCCACGATTTCCAGCTTTTTATTTTTTTTAAAAAACTCTAATTTTCATTAATATCAAATAAGACTTTTCATTTGGTTTTTTTTTTTAATTAAATCTCAATGGATTCACGTATATAATTAAAATTGGAGTTAAAATTATTAAAAATAAATATTTTTAACTTTTGAAATCAGAACAGAAGTCAAAAAAAGAATTTTTGTATGTTTAAAAGTTGTTATTATTAGATTCCTAAGAGATTACAATTTATTTTTTGGTCTAGATGGTTACTATTCAACTATTTTTGTAGATATAAATCGGCAATTTTAAAGACTAAAAACGATCTTGCAATAATTTTAAACTCCAATTTTAATCATTTATGTGAATCCGATGAGATTTGGTTGAAAAATACAAATATAGGTTTTATTTGATATTAATGAAATGACGTGGTATTTTTGATAAAAGGCTAAAATTTGTGGGTCTTTTATGATATTATTCCCTAAAAGATATGACAACATTCTCAACTACATAATTTTAAAGTATGGTCTTACTTTGAGATAAGGTATGGTTGAAAATGTTGCCACATTATTTAATGTAAGTATTCGTTGTCCTTAATATGATTATACTAAGGAAAATGAAAAATGAATGATGCTGGGGATACACAAAATATATAGATAATGATGTAGTATACTTTTTTAGCTATTCATGTCACTTTAAAAATCATGAATAGTTAAAAAGCACGTCGTATACCTTCAAAAAAATTAAAAAAATAATATGCCATATCAACATGTACACATTTTGCGTGTCCAAATCATTACTAAAAAAAAAGATTTTATTTTCTTGTTTGGATTCTACCCAAAATAAAAAAAAGTAGAAAGCGTTGGAGGTAAATTTAATTTATAGTTTAGAGTATTTAAATTTTCACAGTAGATAAAAAAAGATAAAAAGAGTTAATGGCACAATTGGTTCCTAAAGTATTAAATTTATCGCAATTTGGTCATCAAAGTTTCAATTGTGGTAATTAAGCCCTCTAAATTTTTCGATTTATATCAATGGTCCTTGAACTGTCTAAATTACAATATACTGTTAACTTTCTAACCAAAAATATATTTATGTAATAACATTTGAAATGTATTTGAAAGATGATTCGGAAGTTTTAAGTAAGAGATGAACAATCACAAAAGACTTTTTTTAAAAAAAATTATTTACAGCTCCAAAAATCCAAAAAATTACAAATAATATATCTTTCATTCTCTCCAAAATATTTTATTATTCTATTTTATAAATAAACAATCCATGTGTAATGCACTTAACCCTTTTACTAGTTATACATGTAAACATATGTGTAAAGCATCTGTGTAATCCAGGCAGTCTTTACAAAGGCTGAAAGGCATTTGGCCTCACTTAAAATCATGGGATGTAATTAAATGTAGGTATAGAAAGATAATGCTAAGTATTGCACTTTATATCACACATTTTCAATACAACAACTTATATAATATGTTTTAATTCACCAATTGAATAGTGATGAGATGATAATAAAATAGTCGTAAATAAAATAATATCCTTAACACTATCCATTATTCTTGGTTATTAGGAACAAAGAAGGATGTTATTCTAAGTTAGTAGAAGTGTGTCTATATGCATGTATGTATATAGAGTTTAATTCATAAAAGCGTTTGGCCTCCCATGATTTTTATTCATTAAATGTCTATTATTACTCGTCATATGATATTATTTTGTCCATATTTTTAGTGTAAAATATTATAAATGTACATATGTCTATCATTACTTATATGTGCCAATTTAGTAAGTATTTTTTTTTTATCTATCCACAGATATGTTTTTTAGCTGTTAGATTATCAATCTAACGACTATTATAATTTGAGTAGTTGAAAAAAATAATAAAAAAATAAATATATATTATTTAATATTTTTTTCTCTCATCTTTTTATTATGAAAAGATGTGTCACTAATTTTAATTAGACAAAACAATACTTATATATAGGTAAAAAAAAATACTTACAGGATATATATATATATATATATATATATATATATTTCTTTAACGAGTATCACAATATTTATCGATAGATGTTTGATTATTCTCGAATAACTACAATGAGTTGATTAACCCTACTATATAAAAATCTATTATATTTTATGCATATAAATATAGGAAGTCATTTAGTATTTTTTTTATAGTGGATAACCTATTTGTTACCGGCTAAGTTATAACTTTTTTTTTTAAATTAAAAAATCACATGCCATTACATTTGATATCTCTCTCTCTCTGTCTCTCTTTTTTTTATAAAGATATCTCTTTAATTTTAATTCATTATTAGATGATTGTATTCTAAATTAAAATATTGTTCATATTAGAGCTAACTTTTTTTTGAAGTAACACAGTCAAGTCCTACATTCCAACACCAATGAAAACTTTATTTGTAATTAAGTTTCGGAAAAAAATAAAAATATCAATAAAAATTGTAAGAAAATTTTAAAATTCAATTCTATAAAATAGTTAGATTCTTATTATAGTACGTAAAAACAATAACGTAATAACTTGGCCAAAATAAAAACATACTTATTGAATTAAAAGAAATTAAATTACAGTAGAAGCATAACAGTGGTAGTAGCGTAATGGTAGAGGAGTCTTCTCGGAGACTTTGCATCTATCAAGTTATGGGTTTGAGTCCTTGCATCTATTCCTAATGTTCCCGGTTAGCCCTCTAATAGGGAATAGATTGGGAGGGGAGCGTGAGGATATTATTGATTCCCCTTTTTCTCCTAAAAAAAAAGAAACTAAATTAAACTTATAACCAATAAATGAAAAAGAGAAAGATATTATAATTAGACATAAAATGACATGTGATCTTTTTATTGCACTCCACAATTATTAAAAATAAGGGGTAGACTGGGAGGGAGCGTGAGGACACTATTGATTTCCCTTTACCCCTAAAATAGGAAACTAAATTAAATTTATAACCAATAAATAAAAAAGAGAAAAGTTATTATAATTAGACATAAAATGAAATGTGATCTTTTATTGCACTCCATAATTATTAAAAAAGAAATTGATTCCAAATCCTAATTCCTACAATGATTAGAATCAAAATGGAAGTAAATGAGTTTCTTTGTTTGAATTAGAATTAGAATTAGAATAGAAATAGATGGAACTAACTTGTTAGTATAAGTTATTTTCAACTTGATTAAATATACCTATAAATGGAGTAAAAACAAAAATACCATTAAAAACTCACCATGTATGTATATAAATATATTTATATTTATATTCAGTTGAAACGCATAAAACATTTAAAACCTCATCCTCTTCTTCTGTACTTTTCTGTCTTGATTTCTATTCCTTTTGGAAGGAGATCCGTCATTAATCTCCCTCCACGTTAGGATATGTTTCATGTTTTTTTTTTTAAAATTTTATTTCCTAGTTATTTTTTTATTCAATAATCTTTCTCTTAGTGTGAACGTATTTGTCCCCATAAACTTATTGTCACAGGGAATTAGTGTTACCATATTTTAAATGTATAGGTCTTGTTTTATTTACGTTGTTTTTATGTAGTTTTTTTTAAATTTTTTTTTTTAGATTTGAACCTTCTACAAATTTAGATTTGAAAGATTTTCACCATAGATATTGCATCATTCACGAAGATAGAACTAGTTGAGATTGATATATTTTGAGTTGAAAAAATAATGACCTTAATTTGCTACTTTTGTCATGACTCAAATCTCAGACCAGTTGCAGAAAAGGAATTTCACAGGTGAAAATTCATAATTTATTTTAGAAAATAAATAAAACTGCAATTCTTCAAAATAAGACGACAACTAGTTTACAAAAATAGTTCAAATTATAAATTCCCACAGTTTGTAATCACCACTAGATATAAACTGTTAATAATAGTAATAAAACATAAATATGCATCACATCGTCATCACCAGTGGGCATCATAGATAATATAGGCTAAATCCAAAGTATAAACCTTGAATATTATTACAAATCCGCGGTGAGTATCTAAGTAAATACTAACCATGAAATTAGGATAAACTTCTTCTTGGATTACTCCGCCCCGGAGTTGCCCAAGTCACACTGTAAATCACCTGAGAAAGGAAAGAAAGGGGGTGAGCATTAACATGCTCAGTAGAAATTTCAATTACCCTTTTTGATATGAATGCAACTTTTCAAACCTGCATGATTAGCACCTTTCCAAAATCCATTTATAAAATAAGTTTACAAAGAAACTAAAATCATAAGTAATCATGTTCATAGTTGTACGTATCATAAGTCAACCAAGTACAAGTATATACATGAGCTCTCATCCTCCTATCACGGTTTTGTAATATCTCTGTAACAGAGGTATCTAGCATCCTGACACTACCCGGAGGAGTGTTATCAAATCCTGCACAGGGGCCTAAATCTCTCACCTAGCGCTGCAGCATCTCGCCAGTGATCTAAATACCATGATACTAAAATAGAACTCAAGTATGTGATCATATGGTAGGTATAACATATCATAGAGTGTGTAATAACCACGCATCAAGTAATTTAAGAAATCATGCTTTAATACTCATTTGGTATTATTCTGGGATTTACAGAAAATCGGGCAACATAACGACTGTATTTTCCCAAAACCAAAATTTTTAAACCTGCATAAAAATCATAACAACCAATCCCAGAACAATCCAATATATCTCAACAGTTCCCAAATTTATCCAATATCCAATCAAACCATTGAATTCTATGAAAATCGATATTTTCAAGAAATAGGTCATAATGCACATTTTAAATCAAATAAGTATAAAACTTGGTAATTGAACCCCTACCTCATTAGAATAGTGATATCACGCCAATGGGTCCTCAAGATACCATTGAACGATTGTTCAGAGGGTCGGGAACCAATTCCAGACTCTCGATCGCTCACTTATGAAAAATCAACTCTTCAACGGAGATTCGAAACGACAAATAAACCTCTTTACCGAACTCTTAGCACCCAAAATAGCTAGATTAGACATATGATTCGACCATTTCGGGTCCGAGTCGACACCGGACTGGTGTCACGTAAAACGAGACAAAATCTAAGCCGTTAGATATAGTTTTTTGTGCCGATCACTAAATATAGTCAATATATATATATATATATATATATCAAACTTCACTATTTTCTGAGTACATTCCAAAAATGACAACAAAAATGAAATCTAACGATCAGATCAAAAGTCGAACCCGAACTAAAAAATACACAAAAATGGCAACTTTTAATCCGGGCAAAATGAGATCGTGTAATATATACCTTTAGGTTCCTCTCGATGATGCGAATCCAACAAACCCAAGAACATGACCTGAAGCGGCCCGAAATGACGCTAAAAATTCAAAGTCCTCCGCGGTCCAAAACGGCGTTTCTCGGCGACGGGAGGCTCGATAGTGGCTGTGGGCAGGCAGCACAGTAACTGGCAGTATGGGGAAGCTCCGCCGGTCGTTGGTAGGGCGCGACGATGGCCGGTGATGTGTCTCGGCTGGGCTCGGTCTCTCAGCAGCTCAACGAGGAAGAGAGAGAACGAGCAGGAGACGAGAGTGAGAGCGAGAGAGAATGGGCGAGAAAGAGAGAATGGGTGATCGGAGAGAGGGAGCAAGAATGAGAGAGCAGAGATGAGCAGGTTAGGGAGAATGAGATCGGAGGGGAGAGAGAGAGTGAAAAAATATCCGATCTTTTTTCTTTTTTGGTCAAAAGACCCTTTTGCCCTCTAAAAAAATGAGATTTTATATTCTCTCCTCCTTACAGGAATTTCGTCCCGAAATTCAAAGTACAAGACATAAATCAAAGTACAACCTCAAGTTGAAAGTTAAACAAATGAGGGTACTTTTCATACATCTCGGTCTCAAGTTCTCAAGTTGCTTCTTCTTCCTTGTAGTGTTCCCAAAGAACCTTGACAAGTGGTATCTCTCTATTACGAAGCACCTTGAGCTCTCTCCCCAGTATTCGAACTGGTTGCTCCTCGTAAGTCACATTCTCTTGGATTGGTACTTCTATATACTGGACAATATGAGACGGGTCAGGTATATACTTTCTGAGCATTGAAATATGGAATACATTATGTACTCGACCCAACTACGGTGGTAGATCTAGACGATAAGCAACAGGTCCAATTCTTTCAGAAATTTTGAATGGCCCAACATACCTTGGAGCTAACTTCCCTTTAACTCCAAATCTTGTGACTCCACGCATTGGCGTAACCTTCAAGAATACCCTGTCACCAATTTCAAACTCTAACTCGCATTAACATAGCTTTTCTGGCAACTTTGAATAACCTTGAGTCTCTCTATGATCTTGTTAACCTTCTCGGTAGTCTCTTGTACTAGCTCAAGCCCAAGAGTAACACACTTCTCTACATCAGCCCAATACAAGAATGATCTGCAGGATCTCCCATATAGTACCTCATATGGAGCCATACCAAGACTAGTTTGGTAGCAGTTGTTGTAAGCAAACTCCACCAATGACAGGTGATTATCCCAACTTCCACCAAAATCTAGTATACATGAACGAAACATGTCCTCTAGGATCTGTATAGTCCTCTCAGATTGGCCATCTATCTAAGGATGATAAGTTGTACTAAGATTCAGTTCTGTTCCCAAAGCTCTCTACAAAGCTCTCAAGAACTTTGATATAAATCTTGGATCTCTGTCAGAAACTATGCTTGATGGTACCCCATGTAAGCGAACAATATTATCCACATAAAGACGACTGAGTCGGATGAGTAAAAAGTCAATCCTGATCGGTATGAAGTGTGCAGTCTTTGTCATCCGATCAACTATCACCTAAACAACGTCATTCTTTCTTTGAAACTTTGGTAGGCCTGTTACAAAATCCATGGTGATTTTATTCCAATTCCATTTCGGAATAAATAAAGGCTGAAGTAGTCCAGCTGGCCTCTGGTGTTCTGCCTTGACTTGCTGACAAGTCATACACTTAGCTACAAAAGTAGCTACCTCTCGTTTCATACCTTTTCATCAATACTGCCTCTTCAAATCATGGTACATCTTAGTGCTACCAGAATGTACTGCGAACTTAGACTTGTGAGCCTCAGTCAGAATAGTTTTTCTAAGATAAGGGTCATTGGCTACAGCTAGCCTTCCATTGAAAAACACAAATCCTTTTTTCTTGGTACTCCAACCATCTAACTACTCACCATTCTGAAGTTGGTTCCAGACCGCTCTCAATTCTCTATCTTGCCATTGACTTTGCTGTGCTATCTAGAGGAGTGATGGTGTAGCCACAATGTTACTGATACAAGCAGTTATCTCATTTTCGCTATACTCCAAGTTGTAGTCACCAATGGTAACCGAATTCTTCCAATCTTCTAGTATCAACGAAGCAAACATGCTATGAGACTTTTTACTCAAAGCATCAGCTACAACATTAGCTTTTCTAGGATGATACTGAAGTTTGAAGTTATAGTCCTCCATATACTTAACCCATCTTCTCTGTCTTAAGTACAAGTCTCGTTAAGTGAATAGATACTTCAAACTCTTATGGTCAGAATAAATCTCAAACTTTACACTATACAGATAGCATCTCCATATCTTAAGAGCAAAGATCACAGTTGCTAATTCTAGATCATAAGTAGGGTAGTTCTTCTCATGTGGCTTCAACTGATAGGAAGCATAAGCTACTACCTTGCCATTCTGTATTAAGACACATCCCAATCCTGAACCAGAAGCATCGGTATATACCACATAAGGTTCATTACTATTAGGAACAGTAAGAACATGTGCAGTTGTTAATCTCCTCTTTAATTCCATGAAAGCTACTTCACAATCATCATCCCATACAAACTTGACATTCTTCCTTATCAACTTTATCAAAGGCATTGCAATTCTTGAGAAATTCTCAACAAAGTAGCGGTAATAACCCGCTAGACCAAGAAAACTTCTTATCTCAGTTACATTCTTTGGTCTTTCCCATCCTAGAACAGATTCTACCTTGGAAAAATCAACAAAAATTCCTTCATGAGATATAACATGCCCTAAGAATTTCACTTCAGTCATTCATAAGTCACACTTAAATCTTTTGGCATAAAGTTGGTGATCCCTCAAGGTCTGAAGCACAATTCTCAAGTGCTTAGCATGTCCTTCTCAAGTTTTAGAATAGATCAAGATATCATCGATGAAGACAACCACAAACCGATCTAAATAAGGCCTGAAAATTCTGTTCATAAGGTTTATGAACACTGCTGGAGCATTAGTCAAACCAAATGGCATAACTAGGGACTCAAAGTGACCATAACGAGTCCTGAATGTAGTTTTCAGTATGTCTTCTTCCCTGACCTTCAACTGATGATAACCAGATTGGAGATCAATCTTGGAAAAAGAATCTTGATCCAACTAGTTGGTCAAACAGTTCATAAATTTTTGGCAAGAGTTACTTGTTCTTTACTATTAACTGATTCAGTTTTCTGTAATCCACATAGAGCCGAAACATTCCATCAGCTTTCCTGGCAAACAGAACAGGAGTACCCCATGGAGAGATACTATTCCTAATGAATCCCTTTGATAAAAAATCATCCAGCTGACTTCTCAACTCAGTTATTTCCACTAGAGCTATGCGATAGGCTGGAATAGAAGCTGGCTGAGCCCCATGAATCAAATCAATGCAGAATTCGATCTCCCTATCAGGTGGTAGCCCCAGTAATTCCTGGGAAAAAACATCTGGAAACTCACTAACCACTGATATCCAAGGGTACTGATCGACTGTTCCCATCTCACCATCGATGATAAATAAATTCCCATAATACTCTAGCTTCTTCCTTCCACCTATGCATGCTTTCAGAATAGGACTCGGTTTCAAAGGATTCAAGTGAGCTTGGTAAACAACAGGATGCCCATCCTTTGGAAAGAGAGTCTATCTCTTGTTGAAACAATCAACAGTCGCTCGGTACTTGGATAGCAAATCCATACTGAGAATTACATCAAATTGTTGCAAAGGTAACACAACTAAATCTGCTAGTAGCTTCTTTTCATCAATCACAACAAGACAACCATGACAGATAGTAGAAACATTGGTAACTCCACCCATAGGTGTTCCCAAAGTCAATACATGGTCCAACATAGAAAATTCCAATCCTAACATTTGAGCAAACAACATGGAGATGAAAGAATGAGAAGTACCGGTATCAAATAAGACATGAGCCCAAGAATGAGAAATAAGAATCATACCATCAACAATACCTCTGTCAGTGTGGTCCTGAGTCTTATCTACCTCTCCAACCGCATAGGCTTGACCAGAAACTTTTCCTTTTTTTTTTTTTCTTCTTCCTTAACCTAGGCAACTACTACTAGTTCCTGGATTGGTACTGGCATATCTACGCCCTCCTTGGTTTCCAGAACTTTGTGGAGTCTGGAAATTCTGATTATAGCCTTGGTTATAGCCTGAACCTTTTGGCCTATACTGATGCTGGTACTGAGAATCATAAGGCTGCTGATAAGGAGTGAAAGTGAATGCCTAAGACTGGGTATGAGATTGCACTGGCCTCGTCTGACTGCCCTAAAAAGGAACTGAGACACTCTGACTTCCTTGTGATCCTCCTTGAGACAATGGAGATCTCTGTTGACGACAGGGCAAGTTTTCTTCTGGTGGCCTTGCTGTCCATAATTGAAGCATCCATAAGGTCTGTAGTGACCTTTCCCTTAAGAGTCACTACTGTTACTACTCCCACTATTCTGAGAGTTTTGCCCTTGCCATTGCCCTTGGCTTTTCTTGTTCATTTTCCTCTTGTTGCCCTTGTTTCTTGAACGATATCTCGTTGCTAACCGATCATTAAGAAAAGCCTCAGCTTTTTGGGCTGCAGCAACTAAGTCAACAAGATTGCTGAAGGGTTGGGTCACAATCTTCTCTAAGATGGTTGGTCTCAAAGCCTCCATAAACTTGACAATCTGGAGGGTAGGGTTTGTCCCGAGTGCATAAGCATATTGTGTCAACTCCATAAACCGCACATAATACTCATTCACTGTCATGTCACCCTGCTTGAGCCATTCATACTCTCTAATCAGAGCAGCTCTATGACTAGTATTAGCATAATGACTCCTGAATAATCTCTCAAAGGCTTCCCAAGTCATGTCAGTCACGTTCTGGGTCAGCTTGACTGTCTCCCACCAATTAAGAGCTCTATCAGTCAGCTTATAATTGGCAAATATTACTTGAAACTCTACTGGCATCTCAATAGTTGTGAAGGTCCTCTTGATATTTCTAAGCCATTTCTCAGCTGAGGTGGGATCAGGTCTCCTATTGAATAATGGTGGATTGAGCCTCATGAAGTCCTTGAAGAAACTAGCCTGATGGGCCTCAGGGTTTCGTTCTGTCCTCAAACCCAATAATGCTCGTAAAGCAATATATAAATCGGCCAGATTGTCAAGGGCTTGCTGTTGTGGTGGAGGTGTTTCAGCCCTAGGCTCTTGCCTTGGTATTCTTCTCTTCGGAGGCATTATAGTTCTGTATTCATATGCCAAAATGTTAGTGAGATAAAGATGCAATTACTTTTGAAAAAAAGTCACAATCTAGTCTAATGGTGTCACTTCCGAGGTAATTAAGCCTTTGCTCTGATACCAAAAATCTTCTGTCACGACCCAAATCCCGGGCCAGTGGCAGAAAAAGAATTTCACAGGTAGAAATTCATAATTTATTTTAGAAAATAAATGAAACTGCAATTCTTCAAAATAAGAGGACAACTAGTTTACAAAAATAGTTCAAATTAAATTCCCACAGTTTGTGATCACCACTAGACATAAACTGTTAATAAAAGTAATAAAACATAGATATGCATCACATCGTCATCATCAGTGGGCATCATAAATAATCCAGGCTAAATCCAAAGTATGAGCCTTGAATATTATTACAATTCCACGGTGAGTATCTAAGTAAATACCAACCACAAAATTAGGATAAACTTCTTCTTGGATTACTCCGCCCCAGAGTTACCAAAGTCGCACTGTAAATCACCTGAGAAAGGAAAGAAAAGGGGTGAATATTCACATACTCAGTAAGAATTTCAATTACCCTTTTTGATATAAATGCAACTTTTCAAACCTGCATGGTTAGCAACTTTCCAAAATCTATTTATAAAATAAGTTTACAAAGAAATCAAAATCATAAGTAATCATGTTCATAGTTGTATATATCATAAGTCAACCAAGTACAAGTATATACATGAGCTCTCATTCTCCTATCACGGTCCTGTAATATCTCTGTAACAGAGGTATCTAGCATCCTAACACTACCCGAAAGTGTGTCAGCAAATCCTGCACAGGGGCATAGGTCTCTCACCTAGCGCTACAGTAACTCGCCAGCGATCTAAATACTATGATACTAAAATGGAACTCAAGTACATGACCCTATGGTAAGTACAACATGTCATAGAGTGTGTAATAACCATACATCAAGTAATTTAAGAAATCATGCTTTAATACTTATTTGTTATTATTCTGGGATTTACAAAAAATCGAGCAGCATAACGGCTGTATTTTCCCAAAACCAAAATTTTTAAACCTGTATAATAATCATAACATCCAATCCCAAAAGAATCCAATATATCTCAACAGTTCCCAAATTTATCCAATATCTAATCAAATCATTGAATTCCATGAAAATTGACATTTTCAAGAAATAGGTCATAATGCACATTTTAAATCAAATAAGTATAAAACTTGGTATTTGAACTCCTACCTCACTAGAATAGTGATATCACACCAATGGGTCCTCAAGGTGCCATTGAATGATCGCTCGGAGGGTCGGGAACCAATTCCAGGCTCTCGATCACTCACTTGTGAAAAATCAACTCCTCAACGGAGCTTCGAATCGACAAACAAACCTCTTTACCAAACTCCTAGCATCCAAAATAGCTAGATTAGACATATGATTCGACCAGTTCGGGTCTGCGCTGACACCGGACCGGTGTCATGCAGAACGAGATAAAATCTAAGCCGTTAGATATAGTTTTTCATGCCAATCACCAAATATAGTCAATATATATATCAAATTTCACCATTTTCCGAGTACATTCCAAAAATGACAACAAAAACGAAATCTAACGGTCGGATCAAAAGTCGAACCCAAGCTCAAAAATACACAAAAATGGCAACTTTTAATCCGGGCAAAATGGGATCGTGTAATATATACCTTTAAGTTCCTCTAAACGATATGAACCCAACGAGCTCAAGAACACGACCTGAAACGGCCCGAAACGACACCGAAAATTCAAAGTGCTCCGCGGCCCAAAATGGCGTTTCTCGACTACGGGAGGCTCGGCGGTGGTTGTGGGCGGGCGGCACGGCAACTGGTGGCGTGTGGAAGCTCCGTCGGTCATTGGTGGGGCGCGACGATGGCCGGCAGTGTGTCTCGGCTGGGCTCGGTCTCTCGGCGGCTCGACGAGGAAGAGAGAGAACGAGTGGGAGAGACGAGAGTGAGAGTGAGAGAGCGAGAGAGAATGGGTGAGAAAGAGAGAACGAGCAAGAGAGATTGGGTGATTGGAGAGAGTGAGCGAGAATGAGAGAGAAGAGATGAGTGGGTGAGGGAGAATGAGATCGAAGGGGAGAGAGAGTGTGAAAAAATATCCGATCTTTTTTTTTTTTATTTTTTGGTCAAAAAACCCTTTTGCCCTAAAAAAAAATGAGATTTTACAACTTTGCAGTGTAACAATCTAAATCTTGTGACATTTTTAAGGTTCACTAGCCTTCAGTAGAATGTAATTGTACATTCATTATAGGTATAATGGACTTAATTGTCTAGTAATGATATTAGCAGTGCATTATTTGAATTCTCTGCTGAGAGATAGTGATAGTGATTCTTACCGTTTATTCATGTTTCAAGAATCAGACAGCTCACAGACATACTATACATTCTCTTGTGGCAAATAATTTATTATAATAAAGAATTTTTCTTTTTTTTTTTCCCTTTTATTAGAAACAATCAGTAAAAGTGAAGCCAACAAAAAGATTTCCATACTTCAAACCCACGAATGTGATAACACAAATTTTTGTAGGTTTTTATAAATACACTCAGATCATCCACACGAATTAATCGTGAAAGCGATAAGATTAACCGACATGCATAAGCTAGCTTGAATGAAATCAAAGCTATTAGAACTTCATAATGAGTAATCATAGCAACAACGAAGTAAGAGATCATGCCAGTATTCGATGACTCTCCAGAAGACAATTAGTTTAGCCATAAATCCAAGAATGGAGGCTGCTCTGCCACCGTGTAGTTCCTTCGGGGAACCACAGCGCAATCTCCCTTTGAGCACTCTCAACTGTGTCACTTCCATGAATTACATTCCTGAATGTTCATACAAATTTCATTAGGATTCATTACAATATTTGATAAATATTAGAGAAATCAAGAAACAAAATAAAATAAAAGGGTCTACGGCTTATATAAGAGAATAAAAAATCCAATATCGATAATTGGGTTGTAATTAAAGAATGAGAAATAAAAGATCAGGAATAAGAATGAATATGGGTAGAAACATACACTGACGCAATATCTTAAATTGAGGACGATTAGTGCTATGAGTTAAAAAAAAAAAAAGATATATATGTTAAGAATAAGGGTATTGTAGCAGCGTCACTAAGAAATGGAAAAACACTATTGAGGAAAAGTAACGGCTAAAAGGTGTTAGGTGCCTTTAACCTGGAGAGAGAATGTTCATAGTGGGTAAATTCTCTGGCCCTGCAACAACAAAAGAGAGCATTGTAAGATATCCACAGAGTAAGAAAAAAACTGGAATATTGATTCCACTGTTAATAATCTCAAAGGAAGAATAATAAGAAGCCTCATTTAAGTGGTCTTTGGCTAAGGTGAGTTTATCCTCAACAACCAGTAATTGTTGAATAACTATAAGCAACTTCATCTGATAATATTGTGCATTGACTAACCAACTTCAATCTCGATTGTTGTTCATGTTACAACTTTAGTGTTACAAAATCAAAAATATATACAGAAAAAAAAAACAAAAACAAAAACATGATCTAAGCTGGGCAGATAATGCATTATAAACCTCAACACAAATTGTATAATTTGTATGATACTTCATATTTGTAACTCTCACAAATATAGCAAGAATCAATTGGACACAACTCTAGTGTAAAAACCCGGAATTATAAAAGGGCACAATGCTAATTTTACGTTATTTTCGAATTAAATACTAGTGTGTTAGACTGAATATGAATTTGGGTTTAATTAAGGGAAATTTTCAAATCAAATACTATTTGCAATTTTGAAGGACTTAAATGAGGCAAGACTTAAGTCAGGCGCTTAAGTGCAAAGATAGTATCCCATATGTAGGGTGCCACGTGCCCCTCCCTTTTTTTCTTCTTCTTACTCTCTCTCTCTCTCTCCTACCCCGCATCTCCCTCATTCTCTCTCGACCGAATGATGTAGCCACTGCTGCGCCCATCTCTGGCCACCGTCGACAACTAGGACCTGCCCAAAATCGATTGCTGCTTTGCCAGGGATCGCCAACAGGACGCATGGGGCCGTCGGACATCTCCGTTGCCGGTGAGGAGCCGTTTTGGCTGAGGAAGGAATCGACTCCCGACATCGATTCCGGCAACCTCCGGTCGAGTTCTTGGGCTCTACAGATTTGTCTCATCATGATGATAAACATGGTATATGTTCCATGACCCGAAAATCTCCTGTTTGAATTATGCCATTAGAGGTCATTTTTGAGGTATTAGTTTTAAACGTTGACTTTTTGATTCGGCTGTTAGATCATAAAATTATTATTATATTTGTGATATACGTGTAAGATGGTGAAAAATAACATATTTATTGATTCTGTTTAGTGACAAGGCACAAAAAAAAAACTCGGACAGCTTCGATTTCATCTTGTTTTGTGAGCTACAAGCTGAGTTTCAGTCTGACCCTGAAATGGATAAGTTATATCCCTAATCTAGCTGATTTGTGTACTAGGAATAAAGTAGTGATGTTTGTTCCTTGACTTGAGGCTCTATTAGAAAATAACATTTTAAAGCAAGTAATCGGGAGGTCTGAAAATGATCCCCGACCTTTCAAACGACCGCCAAACAATACCGAACGTGCTTCTTGGGGTTGTATTGCTACTTTATCGAGATAGGAGACTCAATTACCTATTTTCCATATCCTTTTTACATAAAGACTTGATTATGTGACATGCTATGAGAAACGTGGATTTTATGGTTTTGAATGATTATACAAACTACCTGGTAGATATGAATTGAGTGTAAACTATTGTGGTATGTCGATAGATATTTTTCATACAAGTCTAGATGCTGGGATTGTTTTCATTAAAACTCGAATATGTGGCATATTATGAATAATGTGTTTATTATAGATTTTGGTGAATATATGAACTGCTTGGTAAGATTGAGATGATTGTGGATGATACTATAGGGTTTGTAAATACTTTTCATGTAGGTTTGAATTTTGGAATTTATCCAAAATACAATAGCTATGCTGTCGGTTTTCTAAGAATGGAAATCATAAGTAAGGTATGACTACCCTAGTGTACTTATTGTTGTGTGTGCTTTATGACCACACTTGGGGTTTTTGGGTGTAAAGAGTCACATAGTTGGTGGTTAGACCCCATGTTAGTGTAGAGTCCATAGATCTACATAGGACTTTTTAGTTAGTATGGTGCACGCACTTGACTGTCAGTGTAAGTCTATGGACCCACGTAGAGATCCAGGGTATACAGTCATATGTATATTTGAGCTTGAGATTGAGCATAGGACTGAGCTAGGGATTGAGTTTGGGGTTAAGCATAGGATTTAGCTCAGGGTTTGAACTCAAGATATTGATTTACACGGTACGTGTTATTCTAGGATGAGACAAGGCAATATGAGCTCAGGGCATTTGAGTTGGTCCATATTATGAACAAGTTTCCTTTCTAGTTATTTCCACCCGGTAGGTGTAGGTATTCGGTGTCCCTTCGGTCCAACAGACGAGACACATAGGTATCCCTCTGGTAATTTGGGATTGGTAATCAGGCATAGGGTATTGTCTCTCCTCTAGTTACTCCCATTAGGTAGGTATAAACATACGATGTCCTTCCGGTTCGACAAACGAGATATAAGGGTGACTTTCTGGTATTATGGGATTGGTAATTAGGAAGAGAGTTGTTCTAACTCTGTGATGATGTTATGCGGGCTTGTGGGTATTGAGCTGGTTGAGGCTGTATACAGGTTTTTAGACTATGCTTACATGTTTCTACTCATGAACTTTCTGGATTTGATTTATTTATATGGGTTTTTTACTATTTTTCATCATAGCTAATCATGAAGGGATTCTATAAAGAAAAATGGTTTTCAAAATGGTACTTTGAGTTTCCTACTAGGTTTTGAGCTCATCCCTCTACTTTTATCTGATTTCAGGTATTGTTCGATCGATATAAGATTCCTATAGAATGAATGAGTTGTTGACTCATATCTGTAGCCCTCCTTATGTCATGGTCGGTATTCAAACCCTATTCTTTCGTGTTCCCAAGTAAACCTTTTAATCAGATTCTATGTTTATATTATGTTAAGTGAGTGTATAAAGATACTTTTACTACTATTTATAAATTTGGATATAAATGAACACTATGATTCCTAAGGAGCACATTTTCAAAATTATAAGTACTTGGGATTGTTTGATTGATTTCTTGTAAAACTAGTTTTAAATATACGAGTTTGGGAAATTTAGAGACTTCATATTAAGAAGGATAAGAGTTTTACCGATTCAAAATATTTTAATTAAAATAACTAGATTTTTCCCAAACTTGAGAGATTTCTCTTATTATGAACACGACAGTATTTTGAGGACAAGAATGTAAAACCTAAGTATCTATTTTCTTTCGAAACTTATAAAGATTATTGTTTAGTTATATTCATATTTAAAATTACTAAAATTACAACATTGAATTCTTGGTCGTGACATACAGGGTATCTCAAAGAAATATAATAACATTTTCTTTAGGAGCGATGGAACCACAAAGCAAAATGTAGCATAATTATCCAATGGCAGAAGACCAAATATTTAATTCCGTTCATGCGAAATGTTTCTCAATTATGATTAGGACTTAATTACCTGTCAATGTCAATAGCGAAGTCACCGCGGATGGTTCCAGGGGCGGAGTCATCAGGGTTTGACGATCCAATAAGCTTCCTAGCAGTAGCTATAGCATTCTTACCCTCCCAGACCATAGCAACAATAGGGCCAGAACTAATGAACTCAACCAACTGATTGAAAAAGGGCCTTTCAGAGTGCTCCGCATAGTGTTTCTCGGCAAGAGAGCGTTCAGCACTAATGAGCTTCAAACCTAAAACACAATTGAGTACCCAGCATAGAACAAGGAAAGTGCATTAATTGGACTCCAAACAAAGTTCTATGACATTAATACACTAACAGTCATATATGAATCATGCATGCCTACTCATGGAATCTATTTGGAAACTATACGTAAACAGCTTTCAAATTTCGGCAGAAAATTAGCCGTTCAACCCCTATACTTTAGAACATATTAATTTCCCATGTTGAGTCATATTGGACTATATTATATCAACTGAAATGAAAACAACCACTCGGATTCATCAAGTAAAAACAGTTCATAAAAAGGCAATACAATCTTGCGAAATTACATCCATGTAATGGAATAGAATAAACGTTCACCTTTCAAAATGAATCCCTTCTTCTCATACCTGCTAATGATTTCCCCAATCTGGAGAAAAAAGGAAAAAAAAAATTAATTAAATTAAGAGAACATTGAATTTTATCTTTGCGAACAATACTAACCGAAAATCGAATATTGAAAAAATCTAGCTTCCACAATTCACAAGAAGTAATCAATAAAACCCAGTTATTGTTTCCCTTGTTCAAAATCTTAAGTAACTAAATGCATGACCATCCTTATCAACACTTAGGAATATCAAATTAAAAATAACCAAAAATCGGTCGCTTGAGTTTTTGTATTTACTTACCAAAAGGGAATTCGAACTTAGGATAAGAAATGTGGTTACAGCTAAACTATGCATATAACTATAAAAACTCACTTGAGATTTATTGAATATGCATCATATTTTTTCCCTGCTGGCCCCACCGAAATGAGAATTCCCCACCAGCCAAACACCACGAACAAATCCAAAATAATATGTGAAATCTCAAGAAACCCGTATAAGGTTCTACAGAACTCTATATGCCTTACGAGCCCTAAAAGATAAAACAATATTAGAACCAAAAACAAAAATTGAAAATTAAGACATACCAGGCCTCTTTGGAGGCCATCAGGCTTGATCATGATGAAAGTTTGCTCCATCTTTTTCTTCCAAGTTCTCTAAACTACGCGGCTGAAGTGAAACTTAGTGATGAGAGAATTGGTGAGAAAGGCTATATATATGAGTACACAAGTTTACAGGAAAGCAAATGGGTTACATGCTCTAAAGCTTATTTTCATAATATCTATTATTTATATTGGAAGAAGATATTTCACATATATAAATATATAACTTTATATTATTTCTATTCAAAGAAGATAATTCCACAAAGTTTACTGATATTTGTCTAACTAACACTAACTAACACTCACTTAACAAGAGTAATCACCTAATTAGATTTGACTTTGGATACTCTTATTTTTCAAAATACGTCTCTAGATTCGAAGTCTTTTAACTCTTGTTTAAGAGTCTTAAAACTAATATCATGGTAACATATAGTGGATAAATAAGGTGGGTTTGTGGAAGATGTTCTTCCAATAATTTCCTAAACCAAACGAATTTAGTAATTACGAGAAAAGCAAAGATACCACATGGGGGCGTGAGCTACATATGATCTGGAACCAATATACAGCTAACGCTAGTTGTTGAAGGAGCTAGTGTCGGTGCGCTTTCGCTCGAAACGTGCATTTTAATGGAGTTTTTTCTGGTTATATATCTAATTTATTGGTTTGGTATCTAATGATATGGATGCCTCATATCTTGAAGATTATGTTTAGAAAGAACACCAGATGTTTATATATATTTCTTTTACACTTCAGTACAAAACGTGCTTTTATGATTTAGTCACTTATTTTTCTATTGTTGCGTATCTTTTAAGTAGGATGCCCATTATCTTTTGAGATAACATGAAGATTATCTTTACAAGGGAGATAATAGTTTACGTATTGCATTTATATTAAGATACTCTTCAGTTACGAATTGTACCCAAAAAAATAAAAAAAAGATATATATATATATATATATATATATATATATATATATATATATATATATATATATATAGGGAAGTCTGCTAAAAAAATGGCGTATCCAGTTTGGCTGTTTTACTAATTAAGAGGCCTACTTATCAAATTAAGAATAATAAAGTCTATATCCAACAACAATCAAAACAAACCAATTAAGCAATATAACGGGAAATAATTAATTAAACAAGACAAACAGTAGCTAGTTCAACGAGATGCCTACTTATCCATGTTGGGAACAACCATTGAGCTTCGAGCATTATTAATGGAGATTATACCCTCAGATCTGATTTCACTCTCTAACACTCTTTTTCTTTTTATTTTGACAGAAAACACAATGATGTAGACAATACCACAACTATCCAAGCTCGTTCAAATTGGAAAACTCTAATTAACCCGAGCGTGTTTTTTTTTTTCTTTTTACGAATTGACATGGCATGCACTGTGGGCCCACATGTTCTCTCATTACTTGGCAACCACCGCCTCCCTCGGTACTCTCAGTCCCCTCTATTTTTCTTTTTTTTTCTAAATACTTTCCGTTGAATGGATTTTTTTTACTTATTATTTATATGAAATTATTTTATTTAATTTTTCATTTAATTTGTAAGAATGATTAATTTATTTATAATAAATTTTAATATATAATTGAATAATACTAATTCATATATCTCACATGTTTTAATATTAAAACTTTCGATAAAAATCTTAATACAGACGTAAAATAAACAAATAAAAAATAAAAAAAATTAGTGACAACTTGTTCCCCTTTATTATATTCACGCTTTATTTGAGTGGAATGCCTCAAAAATTATCAAAACAGGTCATTATATATTCCTCTTTTGATTGGCACTCATTTCCTTGGTGTTTTTTTTTGGTCATGTACCCATGTTAGATGGAGATTGAACTAGTTAAGAACCCATTCCACCAACAATGGTTTTTTGAAAAATGCACTGAGAGCTTTCCACCAAAGAGGAAAAAATAGAAAACCCAAAATTTAATTTGTCTCATGATGAGGTAAAAATATTTAAATTTCTAAAATTTTTTGATATTTCAGAGATATATTTTGCTTATTCCTCTAATTGCTGCCACAGAAAATGCGAATGTCTATTAACCCCACCGCAATAAAACAACAGGATTTAATACTAGAAATTTCAGTGAGGTACTTCATCGTATAGAGTTTTCACTTCTGTTTAAGTAAATGACGAGGAAGTATTTTCCATGTTTTTTTTTTAAAAAAAACTGTTTTTGTAAGAAAAGAAAACTGACGTGGCAAGTGGATAACGTGGCACTTTCACAGGAATACATATGGCCCGTGTTGTATATCACGTTGGTGCTAACTAGCGCTGCTCATCCAAATTACACCCCTTCTATACCTGACAGATATTCTAACTTATTTTACACACGTGCCAATAAATCAACGCCACGTGACTTTACGAATCAAGCTAGCAACAGCTTTAAACCGACTAACTAATTAATAGAATCGGTTACCAGGGCTTTACATAATAAGATAGTTGACTTTACATGGGAGTTCACTCTAGATAGGAGCCATATGATCAGCATCAAAAATATGCTTTTTGTTTTTGAAATAAAAAATATGTTTTTGACTCTATTTGTATTCCTAGGGTTTTATAGTCCCTACAACCAAATTATAACTTAAAAGACGCTAGTTACTGAATTATTATTATTATTATTATTTAAAAAATTACACTTGTTACTAAATAAGCTATTCGTTAGGCACTTTTGCAAAGGAAGCTTAAAAAGTATTTTTATATACCTCAGCCTATAAATAAGTCTCTCAATTGTAAAGGAAAACATATAAGTAAACGGAAAAGAAAAAAGTAGAAGAAAAGAAAAAGAAAGTGAAAATATTGAAAGAGAAAACTATTCTCATTATCTCATATGTTGGTCTTACAACTTGTTTTTTCTTTCTTAGTTTAATCAGCCCCTAAATCGATGCACCGAGAGAATATTATCTATCCCATGTAGCTTGAATTTATTTATCTCTCCTTAATACTTGATTATCTTATTTAATTTCTTTGTTCTATTTTGTGTTTAATGTTTCTAACTAATTGACTAATAATTAGATGATTTTATGAACTACAATTGGAAAATAGATTTGTGTATTCTGCCATAAATAGAGTAACAAACATCTGTTGGGAGTCTGACCGACCCAAATTCGATGCTCTCAAAATCTCACTTCAAAAAAATGTCAGAATAATAAAGAAATAATAATAGGAAATAGAAACCAATCTTACAACACAAGAATTTAAGTGGAAAACTCTTAAATCAGGAAAAAAATCATTGTTTCTCAGAAAAGAATTTCACTATATGAAAATTTTTTACAATCATATAGGTTTCCCTCTTTTCTACCTAGTGACCCCAATATACCCAAGTACTTTCTCACAAATATTCTCTTACTCACACCTTACACCGCCACTCTTTGAAACCTCCTCTTTCACAAAAAAAAACTCTACTCTATTTGAAAGGAGAAACAAAAACAAAAGAAAAGATTTAATTAGAAAAGAGAATTTGAAATGCTTCCAAGTTTTGGGATGAAGAGAATGAAGAAATAAAAACTCTATTTATAGAACTTGAAAGGTAGTGAGAACACCACCTTTTACTATTGCTATTACGACTACTTTTTTTTACTATTACTATGATGGCTAGTTGATGAGCATATATTCACGTGTGTTTACATAGATCTGTTTATATATGTTCACATACATCAATAATCTTCCACTTGAAGACTTGATTTCAATCACGTCTTAATATACGTCTCATCTCATAGCCTACGTTGCTATCATTATCTTTACTGACAATCATATTCTACCATATGAGTATACCACTTAGAATTGACGAATTCTAAGATTTTCATCTCAGTTCATGTCGAAAAAACCTTGCTAATAACTATGGTGCTGACTCTCATATTTGGCTTCTATCAGTCATCGACATTATTCAACACACGCCTTATATCAATGCCAAACTAATGCTTGTGTGCAAACTTACTGCCGTTAATTTTGACATATCCTCTTTCATGGTATCTTTGGAGATAAGTGGTATGCCATGAGGATGCACATATCATGATCAAAGGACTAGATCATCGTCTCTATCATAAGAGATAATATTAGCAGTATCATTAGATTTGGAGCCTTTAGCCGAACTTGCTTTACCTTTTTTGACAATTTCTTTTCAGGTGCCCAAATTATCCACACTTCCAGTATATTATATTCTTTTTCATGAAGCTTTTCTTCCTAATGTTAACTACCAATGTTGAGCCTTCAGATGCAACATTACTTCCACTACCTATCAACCTTCTTTCTTTAGATAAAAGTTTACTTGTGACCTTAGAAAAAACTACAGTATCTTTCCCATACACTAAAATAGATTTCATATGCTCATAGAAAGGTAGAAGAATCCAGATGAATCAAAATGCCTTATCTTCATCTTTAATCTTCACTCCAATAGCCTCTAGTTCAGAAACGATACCATTCAAGATACATATATGATCACAAATTTTCATACCTTCATTCATACGCAATGTATGAAACTACTCCTTCAAGTATACTCGATTTGAGATATCTTTCACCTGATACAATTCTTCAAGCTTTCTCCAAAGATCTTTGGCTGTCGTTATTCCAAGCACATTTGCAAGGACATTTTTGCAAGGACATTTTTGGCCATACACATACGTATCATATTTGTAGCTCTCTCATCGAGATCATCGCAGTCTTCATCGCTCATACTGGATTTCTCAGAATCTTTACTCTTGTTAGCCTCACTTCCTTTCAAAACCTTGTGCAATCTAGATTGTATCAATAAATCCTTGACTTATATTTGTCACAAGCCAAAATTGATGTTTCCATCAAATTTTTCCACATTAGCTCTAACCAAAATTGAAATCTTATTTCCTGACATCTCACTTTGCACTTCCAGCTTGAAAAATTGCTAAGAAAATTTCCAAGAAAGATTAAACGGTTCAAATGCTCCCACTTAAACACAGTCTCCTTACATAGAAATTTTAAATTAACAGTAAGCTATAGTGTACTGAAAACCCCGTTTTGATACCACATGTTAGGAATCAGACAAATCCAAATTTGATGCTCTTAGGATCTCACTTCAAAGAAATGTCAGAATAATAAAGAAATAATAATAAGAAATATATATCAATCTCATAACAAAATAATTTAAGTAGAAAACTCCCAAATCAAGAGAAAAATCATTGTTTCTCAGAAAAAAATTTCACTATATGAAAAGTTTATACAATCATATAGATTTCCCTCTTTTCTGCCTAGTGACCCCAATATAGCCAAACACTTTCTCACAAGTATTCTCTCACTTACACCTTGTACTGCCACTTTTTGAAACCTTCTCTTTTACAAAAAAAAATTCTACTTTCTTTGAAAGGAGAAACAAAAAGAAAAGAAAGAATTTAATTAGAAGAGAGAACTTAAAATGCTTCTAAGTTTTGGGATGAAGAGATTGAAGAAATGAAACCTCTATTTATAGAACTTGAAAGGTAGTGAAAACACCACCTTTTACTATTGCTATTACGACTACTTTTTTTACTATTACTATTATAGTCACTTTTTTTTACTATTACTATGACAACTAGTTGGCGAGCATATATTCACATGTATTTACGTAGATCTGTTCACATACATCATAGATGTTATAAGAATATACTCGTTTTGTTCATGTAGCCATTAAAAGTACTCGAACTTAATATATATTTTTTAATTTTAATCACCATAGAAATAGAAATATAGTGGATTGATATAAGCAGATATTTCACGATCCAACTACTACATCTGCCTTACATACAAAGCATATTGAACTACTGACGTCTAGAAACTTTACTTGGTGCTCTCAAGCTCTCTCTCCTTCATTCCAAGAAGGAAAAACAAAGTAAGGAATATGACTCCTGTCCAAATCAAGCTTTAATTACCAATCACCGAACCAATACGAACCATTCGATCACAGCAAACCATCGTAAGGGAGCTAGATTGGATTTGCATTTGAATTTTGGCTAGAAGGAGCTGAGGTAGGAGGGCTGCAAGATTTTAAGAATAAAATTGTCTTCCCATTGCCAAAAAGTGGTAGGTTTTAATGTCTTGGTGGGTATTATTGTCTTCCCATTGCCACATACATAAGTACAGACATTAAGTAACTCTTTTTTTATTATCTCTTTTGACTATCAAAAATCAAAACTACTTCGGATCACAATGCGAAAAACTACTAAAAATCTCCAAAGTACAAACTATAAACATTAAAAAGAATGCTAACAACACTCTTTTTTACACTATTTCAATCTCACAGTAACATGTGAATTTCATTATAAGTTGTTATATTATTAAAATATTAAAATTAAATAGTGAAATTTACATGCAAGATAAGAGTGAGCAAGAGGATGCA
>JXTB01000145.1:228268-283057 GCA_002914805.1 Parasponia andersonii
AACATGTGAATTTCATTATAAGTTGTTATATTATTAAAATATTAAAATTAAATAGTGAAATTTACATGCAAGATAAGAGTGAGCAAGAGGATGCATTTATCACTTCTCAAATATTAAAATGTGTGCAACCAAACAAGCAAACCAAAGTTGCCTCTCACCAAATGAGTGAATAATAACTCCACGACAATTTGTCGTTACTTTGCCGAACCATATAAACAATGTATTTCAAGAATATTGTGTACAATTTGCTAACGAAAAGAAATGCGTCTATTATGCATAAGTGAACGTCTCTATGTAAGTATCTCTCTTTAATCCAAGCAATCTTTACAAAGGCTTTTGGCCCACTGTGACCAGGGGATGTAATTCAATGTAGGTGCACGAGGCATTACGAGTTGATATACTAGGAACAAAGACATTCTAGTTGAATAACTCTGTTTCCTCTATGTATGTATATATAGTTTACGCTTCATGATTTATTACTCATCCTTCGACGTTATTTGGTTCAAGTTCTTGGGTTTACCTATGAGCGTCTACATCTATAATATTTCACCTCAACCTCATAGAACAAACAATATAAGTAGAGCCAGAAACAAGACTTCCACACTACAAACCCACAATGTGATCAAATTTTTGTAGATTCTTAATACACTCATCATCCAGATGAACGAATCATCAAAGCGATAAGATTAATCTCATCAGCTAACCGCGTCTATGGTAACCCAAGAAAACATACATGAGCTAGCTTAATTGGAGTCAAAACTCTTAGTACTTCATAAGAAGTAATCATTAACAAAGAAGAAAGGGACGACTTCGGTTTCCGATCCACTACAGAAGACAAGTTTACTCGTAGATCCAAGGGTGGAGGCTGCTCTGCCACTGTGCAACGCCTTCAGGGAACCACAGGGCTATCTCTTTCTCACCACTCTCAACTGAGTCACTTCCATGAATAACATTCCTGAACGTTCATAGAAATTTCATCAATAACCAATATTGTCAAATAACTAAGGAACTTAACGGGATAATATGAATTGATTAACCATCTGGTTTCAACCTACTCTATGGCTCATGTTCCAACTGTTGTGCCATATAATCCAAAAGTCGTTCAGGAAAAAAAAGAAGGGGCGGGTAAAAGATTATAAACCCCAACAGTAATTCTAGCACCAATAAATAAATAAAAACAAATAGTATGATCCTTGAGTTTGTAACAATCAGAGCCAAAATCTGATGGATATAAATGTACAGTAGCTCAAGGAATGTAACATTTACATTGTAAGCAATGTAACAACAAAAATCCACTGTAGCATAATTCAGCCATAAATTAACCAATAGAGGAAGAACAAAAAATCCGTTTTCAACAAGATTTAACACAAGGTTGAAAATCAATGAATTAGATATGATATATTGCTCAATCCGTAATTTACCTGCCAATGTCAACAGCAAAGTCACCACGGATTGTTCCAGGGGCGGAGTCAGCAGGGTTTGTTGCTCCAATAATCTTCCTACCAGTAGCTACAGCTTTCTTACCCTCCCAGACCATGGCAACAACAGGACCAGAAATAATGTACTCAACCAGCCCATTGAAAAAGGGTTTTGCAGAGAGGTCCGCATAATGTTTCTCGGCAAAAGAGCGATCAACATTAATGAGCTTCAAACCTAAAACACAATCGAGTCCCCTGCTTAGAGAACAAAGAAAAGGACCTTTGATACCAAACTACAATCTTTGACGCTACTAAGCCATGAATCAAGCCTTCTAATGGAATCTATTTGGAAATTTTGGGAGACAAACTTTCAAATTTACTCGAAACAGTCTTAGATTGGACTATCAAATTCTTAGTAAAATGACTACGTAATTATTCACATCACAGCTAGAAACTATTGCAAATAAAAAGACAATAAAAGCTGGCGAAATTCATGTGAGTGAACAGAATAAACAGTACACCTTTCAAAGTGAACCCCTTCTTCTCAAACCTGCTAATGATTTCACCAACCTGAAAAAACGCATTACATTAGGAGAAAAATTGAACATTACCTTCTCAAACATTAAGCCAAAATCGAATCTTGGTAAATCTGAAATCCTCAATTCACCACAAATAACCACAAAAACCCAATTATTGGTTTCACTTCTTCAAATTTTTACCCAACTAAATTAAGCTAGACTACAAAGCAATTCTTATCAACACTTGAAGAATAATAAAAATGAAAATAACCAAAAACCCATTTCAGATTCATGGAGTAATAATCATTATTTTCCTGACCCCACCAAAAAGGGAGATTTCCCACCAACCAAACACCAGATCCATACAAATGATTAACAAAACCCTAAACAATATATGAAATCTCAAGCAACCCAAATGAGAATCTATAAGTCTCTATGCTACACGAGAGCCAAACACTAAAACAACACAACCAAAAAAAAAATTGAGAATTATCGTACCAGGCCTCTTNTTGCTCCATCTCTCTTCGAAGGTTTCTAAACTACGCAGACGAAGTGAAGCTAAGGGAGAGTACAGTGATCAGTGTGAGAGAATAAGGCTTATATAATATATGTCTGTATATATATACACACAGAAAGCCAAACCCTAACCCTAGTGCGGAATATTCGCTTGGAATTTTCCTTCTTCTGGGGTCAACTGGAACCGTCAAGCAAATGACAGCTCAGCCACAGAATCGTATGAGCGTTGGGGTAAGAATGAGATTTGATTATGAAACTGAAAATATTTGTATTTGTCCTTTTTTATTTTTTTTTATTTCCCCTATAGCTACTTTATGTGCCCAATTAAAAAAATATATATATTTATTTTTTGCCAAAATTATATATTTATTTTTTCTTTTTTGAGATCAAATAACTAATGTCTTATACATATGGTAGATAATTTAAAGGGAAAGGAAAATGGCAGATTATTAACTTGTCCACTTAGAGAAATGAATTTTAGTTTCTTTTAAAAAGTACTTTTCATATTTTCCCTAAAATAGAAAAATAGACCACTTTTCTTTTTCGAAAGGGAGGAAAATAGTCCACTTATTATTATTATTATTATTATTATTATTTGGCATCCTTTAATTTGTGAAAAGACAAAATTTGTGATTTTATATTTATAATATTGTTTTAAAAGAGATTTTATATGTATATATACATGCACTAATTTAGTAGGTATTTTTTTTTATTTATATATAAGTATTATTTTGGTCAATGAAAATTTATCATGCATATTTTTTTATCTTAAAAAGTAAGAAAGAAAACAAATATTAATAATACATATCTTTTTAAGTATCTTATTATAACGGTTGAATCACTATTAAATTATTAGTATCTTATTATAATGGTTGAATCACTATTAAATAATAATTTAATGACTAAAAAAATACCTAAATATAAATAAAAAAAATTACCTATTGAATTAACAAACTATATATATATTCTCCAAAAAAGAAATCTTATATAATACAATGCAAATAAAACCAGATTATAACTCCGTGTCTACTTAAATTTCAAATCTTTATATAGTACATGATAATAATAAATACTATACAATGTTTAGGTACGTTGAACCTAATATTATTATTTATTTTATTTCTATGTTTAATGTCATTTTAGGACTAGATTAAATAATCTATACCTAAAATTAGTATTATTTAATTGAAAGTCTCATTTAAAATTGTGATAGTGGCCCTATCATTTTTCGCATTCCAATACTAATGGTCTCACTTTAATACATTTTTATATTTAAAATAAATTAGAAACACATATATTTCACGTTCTCATACTAATGGGTTTCACGTAACACATGATAATATTAATCAAATTCAATATTATACAAAATATATAATAATATTAAGCATATCCCACTTTAATTCGACTCATTCCTTAATACAATAATTTTATCCAATCTCACGTACTAAAGGTCCAAATGCACCCTTAAGAAATAAGTATGAATAATAGATTTACTTTTCATTCGTAAATGACAAAATGGTTAAGTATTCGTAAATTATTTTTAAAAAATATTAAAGAAAAACTCCTAAGAATATTGAGTCCTTTTTCGAAAAGCTTTATGCTTGGGAATGGGAAATGGGAATTTGGAGTTGATATTATAATTTCCAAGGTGAATCATGCATATCTTCTTGAGATGACAGACTCCTAACATTAAGTGAAAAAATAATATCACAATTCCTTTATTTATTTATTTATTTATTTTTTGCTGAAGTCATATTCAGTTATATCACAAGCCAGAGCCACTAGAATAAATGGTTATTTTCTTGAAATGTTTTGAATAAATGGTTTTGAAAGACGTCTATCTTAATTCCTCGAAGGATAAAAAAGTACAAAATGCTTTTGACTATCACCATGCAAGCAATACATGTTTACATGAGTTGTAAAAAGTGTTCCAGTATTTGCATGATTGGGCCTTTAAATGAGTCGTGCAATGAACTCTTCAATCCAATAATGAAATTGAGCTTTGCCATGATCATCTTTGGACCAGCACGTTGTAGTGGCAAGAATGGTCATGGCTGAAGAACATGTGTTCAGTGGAGTTGGTATTTTGCAGAAGTGTTCTTATAGAAAAACATGTCTACAATGTCGAAAATTGGAAAAATCTCAGATGACCTAAATTATTTGAAAAAAAAAAAATCCTTATTGGGTACCTCAGGTAAACAGGTAACTATTAATTACCTCAAGTATTTCATTACGTGTGAAAAAAAAAAACCACAAAAGTGATACTTTTCTAAATAAACTTCTAAAAAGTGGTACTTTTTCTAAACAAATATTTCAAAATGACATTTTCATATGTAAAATCTAGAATTTTTATGGGCTCATCATTCTGAGATTTTGCAAGAAAACAATTGGCACGGACGATATTTTTCATTTCATTTTTTTTTTTGGGTGAATTTTCACCACGTAGAAGCAAATTTCCTCAACCGAAGATCCTCAGCAATGAAAACTGTATCTTGGGTTTGATTGTCGAAAGGAACATACCAACATATGTTAACGCATTCGGCTCGTGAACAAAAAACTGAGAAGGCCCAGCCCTTTTAAAAGAATATCAAGCTCAATTTAGTTCCAGGGTTCTTACAAAAAATACAAATTTAGAACGCAAAAAAATTAAGAAAATCTGGGATGATTTAAGCTTTGTTTGGAACTCGGATTTTTAAAGAAAAAAAATTGCAAGAAAAAAGTCATAGAAAAAGAAAGAGGAAAATATTTTCTCAAAAGTTTTTAGAACTTCATTTTACACTTTCGGTTATACTAATTTATATATCAAAGTTTTATATACTAAAGATTTGCATCAAATCAAACCTTTCAAAAAAAAAAAAACTCTCGCTTTTCTTTAAAAAAATTTCTAATATTTTTTTTTTTTTGTTTTAATCCAAACAAGAGAAAATAGAATTCTTTGATTTTTTTTTTCTTTCCCTCTAAAAAATCCAATTCCAAACGAAGCCTAATTTATTCAAAAAATCATAAATTGGTTATTTCAAGTTTTTAACTAGTTACACTTGAGTACCTAACTAGTTGCCCCCGGTACCACAGTAGTTACCCGAGTATTTGCTTAATTGGTACAACTTTAAAAGGTGGTATTTTTCTAAATAAATTCAGAACTTTTCAAAAGGTAATGCAAGATTCTTCAAAAACATTGGCAGGGACAGTATATTTCAAATTGCTTTAAAAGTTTTCCTATATAAAATCGAAGTTGGAGCACTTTCAGGCTCATTACGGCCAACCCTATTTGAAAAAAAATAAATTGTTTATTGATTTTAAAATACATCAAGTTAAGTGATATTTGGAGATCTAAATTTTATTGGGAAAACATCAAATATATATGTAAAAGAAAATGAAAAATATGAAATATAATTAGTGGCTTACATTACATATCAATAAGTTAGACATAATCAAGTAGATATGAAAAAATATAGGTAGATCCAGTTGATAATTGAAAAAGTTAACTCTTCCAAAAGAATATTAAAAAAGTTACTAGCTAACTCTTCCAAAAAATAAAATTGAAAAAAAGATTCCTATGGTCAAGAAGTTTAATGTCAAAAAAAAGGGGTCCATTCTATAAATTAATATATGATATACTAAATATGAAAAAAGGCCATTTATTAAATTATTTCTAAAGTTCGGCAAATTTTTAACAGTATTTAAAATGGCAATTTGCAAACTTTGATCCAAAGTTAGGCTATGGGGCTAAAAAGCCCATTTGGTAATTGGCAGATTGGTCATATTGGGCTATCCTATACCTAAGGAAGAGTCACAGGTCAACCCTGCCCATTTACGGGAGGGTCCTCAAAAGCCTGATTACATGTCTCAAGAACAGTTTGAAAACGGGAAATGGACGTTACTAAGAGCCTTTTGGGCCAAAATGACTTTTTTCTGTAGTTTTTTTTGAAAGGATATTTTCAGAAGGGTCACAAATTTATTGAACCGGTGGAAAGAGTTTTATGACCTTCATTTATGATATTTTCAGGAGTTTTTTAGACAAGAAAAGGATATGGATGGTACTAACCTGGGCCAAAATAATCTTTTTATTCATTATTTTTTAAAAATGACGTTTTTAAGAATGTAGGGACGTCTTGACCTATGAAAAAGTCCAAAATAATAGTTTTTTTATGGTCAATAAATATTTGACACTCCTAAAGATGTATTTTTTATTCATAAAAATGTATAAAATAGTCATTTCTACCCAAATTAGTCCTATACATGCCATTTTATTTTTTTTTTGACTAATAGTCAAAAAAATTTATGACACTCCTAAAATTGTCATTCAAAAAAAAAACATTACAAAAAAATCATTTTGTCCCAAATAACTCCTTCCCATGTCCGTTCCCCTTTGAAAACTTGACTCGTGTGATATTTGTTAGTCCTAGTCGGCTAGGCCCAACGGTTAGGTCCTATAAAATACAAAATCAACTGAGCAAAATAATTTTTGGAGTTTCATATATAAAAGGAGCTAGATACAACCACAAGAAAAAATGGGATTAACAAAATAAAAATAATTGCCATATAATTCTTGCACAAGGTCAAGATAAACAATCTATTATGATGTTATGCATATATCTATATAATTAGTAAATTACGGTAAATTAATGTTTTAACACATATCAATTACGACACCTAGCAATACTTCCAAACTTGAATTCAAACCCATCAAGTAGTACTTCTGCTTGTGGATCAATGAAAAGGAAAAAAAAAGTTGTTTTCTTTGTGGAGTTCGAATATGTTTTTCATACAGATAAAAAAATTTCTTACGAATATTATATCACTTATATCTTTGTCACTTAAAAGTTAAAACATAGAGAAGGTGAAAGTTTATATAATATTCAGTTTCTACCAACAAAACTGATCATACGATTTTGTATTTATTTGGGGACTAGGGAAACATGAGGTTGAAATAAAACAAGGCATACTATATCCAATATATTAGTTGGTGAGGATAGTTGAGTCTCACCTTCAAATTTGAAGACACCTTGAAAAAAAGGAAAGGAGTTTTTGAAAGAAAATAAAGGGTAAGTGATGACAAGGGTTTGGAGACAAAATTGGACCCACCAAATATCCGATGCCTCACTCTATCATCATGAGATTTGGAAGACTTTAGGAATTGGTTTAAAGGCCATGATTGTTGCATGGAATTCAGCATATGTATTTGGCTTTTGCCCTATGGTTCTCTTCCTCTTTCTTTTTCTTTTTCTTTTTCTTTCCCTCTCACTATACTAGCCTTATTGCTTTGCCTTGTAATCTTTTTGGAACCATTATTTATGACACTTTTGAACCATGAATTTAGAAATCATGAAGATGTCGGATCCGTAGGCAAACTTCCTACTTTTATTTTTTATTTATTTTCTCTTTGTGCAAAATTATGTTTTGGGAAATATTGTTTCTGTTAATTTTTTACATTATACATGTTGGCTTTAGTTTATGGAGTGGCTTTCATTAAGCAACATTTTCCATTTATCTTTCTAAGGCTTCAACAGAAGACTACTATGTCATCCCATTGTGTTTCTCATCATGGGAGGGGACACCTCTATATATATCTTCAAAAAGCTCTCTCTCTCACAATAATTCTAATATATCTGGACCACCGATCCCTTCTTTTCCAATGTTTCTACTGCATGTTGGGGAACTTTCAAACTGACGGTCTACTGTTTTTCTTTTCCCCAATTATTATCTACACACACATAAAAATTCTAATATATCTAGACCACCGATCCCTTCTTTTCTAATGTTTCTACAGCATGTTGGGGAACTTTTAAACTGACGGTCTACCGTTTTTCTTTTCCGCAATTATTATATAGGAATTTATGTAATGAATTAGTTTCAATGAATAACAACCCATAAAGCCTAAGCATTTATATCAAAAAGAGGTTTACGCATTGACATATTCCCTTCTTTGTTGACTTTCTCTATCAAGAAAATAAACTAGTAGAATATTCACACAAACCTCAAGGGCCCAATGATCAAGAAAAAAAAAAAGAAAATTCTTTATTATATAAAATGTTTGATGTAATAAGAGCAATATATTTGGAATTTCCTATTACAAAATTCAAATAACAATATTTAAAAACATTATGCTATATATATGCCTACAATTAGAAATAAACAACAAGAGCTATCACCACCACACTCAACAAAGAATTCACTATACCTATAATATACATACACCCTTTCTCCCAAAAACCCAGTTAACCTCGAAAATACTGTAAGATCCAACTCTTTACAAAGCAGAGTAAGGATTCTTCCTTGATCTCGAAGAGTACCATCAACCCAAATAGAATCATTTTTCATGAATGATGCAACATTTATGATGAACTTTCTTCTATATCTAAATTGCAAAAGGTTCAAGTTTGTGAGAAAACAAAAAATAAAATAATAATAAAAATAAAACAAAACAAAACCTACATATCTAAAATCTAGGATTAAACCTATATGACAGTAAGTCTATAGAGACAAAGATCTTCACATTAATGGAAAGAGCATTGAATACAAAGATTAAGAAATCCTACCATAGGGAGAGATCAATAAAGGATCTGCATTTTTGGTTTAATAGAAATCAAGAGAAAAAAGAAATGTAGCAAAAGAAGATGAAGTTTTTAGTTTTGCGAGAGAAGGTGGGGCTAGGATTTCCTTTTTTTCTTTTTTTTTTTTGATGAACTAGTATATTTATATTTTGAATATTCTTTGCAAACTATAATTTATATATATGCATATATATATAGGTAACTCTTTAGACTATTTTTCAGTTAGAATATTACTATTTCATAAAATGTTTGGGGCACAACGAGAGAGGGGAGCAGGGGCGTTTATGGTCAGTCTGAACTGTCTAAATCACCAATTTAGAAATCAATCTGATTGTGCAGTTTGACTGGTTTACCAATCCGTGTGGTTTGAATTGGTCGATTGAAATCGGTCAGATCTCACTTACACTTTGCATCTCACTTACACTTTGCAGCTAATTTAGGTGGTTTTTGCGGTTTGAAAAATTTATAAAATTTGAATTAATACAATATCAACTAAGTTTATATTATAATCATACTCCATCTAAAATATAAAGTCTAAATATAAAACTAACCATAAGATAGTTAAAAGTTATAACTAAATTGAAAGTCCTAATAAATTTAAACTTTAGTTACAACTTACTACTTAATCAAAATTAAAGAGCAAACTTAAGTCTTTAATCTTAAATGCATTATAATAACAAGACTTAAAGTCTAAAATATCATAAAAATCTTAATTAATATAATTTTAAATGAATTAAGAGTAGTCACTACGTAATTATAACGAACGAGCTTAAATTTTTAACTATTAATATATATATTTTTTTTAATATATATATAAAACTTACTAACTAATTCCGTTTGAATCCGACCAAATTTGTCTAAAACTAAAAACCAAACCAACCAAATTGATATTTATATTTTATAATTCGTAACCGTCCATTTAAGAAGAAAAACCTCGTGTAATTTGGAATGGATCAAACAATTTAGACAATTTGAGGGTTATTTTGAATACTCCTGCAGGGGAGCCTCTCACATGAACTGGGGACACGTACACTAGTGGCATCTATCCGTATTTTTTTGTGGCGCGCGTGACCTGATCCGACCCGATCTTGTATCGAAAAAAATAGTATATTAGGATAGTATTGTGTCGCCTAGACGGCTAGACGCCTCTTTTAATTTGGTTCATAGGTTTTGCATGCTACAGTGTTGTGATTACTTATCTTTTCAGTATTATTCACTGCAATATTCAAACGTGGGAAGAAATTAATTCAAGCTTACGCAAATGAATTTGTTTGACTGTTTTGAAAATGTGATGAAAGGAAACTAACAAACCTAAATAAATTCGAAGATAATATTGGTGTTTTTATTAATATCGCTGAAAATTAATATTCATTATGCATTTTTTTAGCGTTTAAGTAGTTATTGTACGTAGTTACATGATAAAATGCAGTACCAAATGTAATAGGACAATGCTAAAGGACATTATTAGAAGTGAGTCTCCACACTTCATTAAATTTGCACGTGACTCCCACATATCTTTAATTGTGGCAGAAGCCATATATAGATGCCTATAGCATTCTTCAGGGTATAATATGGTAAGAATCTCTCTCTCTTTTTTCTTTTTTTTTTTCCGTCTCGCGATTCATATTATACTAATGAATCAATGTTAATGTAATGTTATGTCCTTCAAACTATCGAATCAATTTTATAGCTTCATCATTTTTTATTTAAAATTTTGATGTGATATATTATATTATATCGATTTGTTTGCATAAATTGGATAAACAATTTGAGTTCATATAATAATGTTAGTGGGTTCTTATAATCGGTAATCGCAAATAACAATTAATGTGACACATTCTACTTTGGCTCCTAAATAACTAAGCTACTAAAGTGACTACATGCAAAGCTTTAGAATCCAGAAGACCAGAACCAGAACCAGAATCATTACAGTTGTCAACCATGATTTCAATTTGAGCGATACTCAGTAATGTTCAAAATGTGTAATTTATTATTGAGTGATTATAATTAATAAATTAAATCTCACTTAGAATCTATTTGAATTCTAATTCTAATTATGTCAGATTATATGGAATTGGGTACCATATAATGCTCTTTAGTGTTACTATTTCAATTTGGCTTTTATTTATATATTTCTCTCAAAACTCATAGTAGCATTGTTAATTAGAATAGTTAAATCATTTTAATATTATTTTTTTAAATATAATATGGCTTCTCAAGGGAATATCATTACTGGAAGTAAAAGAGCTTTAATTGTAATACAAGAATAAGGACTATAATTTTAAACACAATTAAGAGTAAGATACGTGGATTACTATAAATCTACAATAAAAAAGATAACAAGAACCACCAATAAACTATTACTTTCAACACTTATTCCTGGACTGCATTCTTGGCAGAATAGATTATATAATTCCAGTACTAGTTGAAATCCACATCCGTTAAAAAGAAAAAATAACTCATCTACTTTATAGATCTGAATCAAAGAAAAAAATTCTCAAATTCAAAATATAGTAAATAGATTTAAATCCATACAAAAAGTACTACTAAACCAGATCTATATCTGAATTTATTAGAAAACTAAAAAAAACTAAAAGAAACCTCTCATCCTTAAGAGAGGTCAGAAAAAAAGATCAGAGAGTAAGAAGAGACGAGTAAAGAAAGCCAAAGAAGGATAAAGAAAGGTTCCCTCTCCTGTCTTTGTGAGGAGGAGAAGTCTTTTTTTTTTCTTTTTTTGAGAGAAAACTGGTAGAGAGAGAATTTTGTTTATTACGTTTAGGATTTAACAATAACCAATATCTTTGTAATGTTGTTGTTAGTTGGGGAACTTTTTTTTTTTTTCTTTCTTTTGAGGAATTTGGGAAACGTTAAGCATTGTCGCTACAAAATTGAGCAAACTATGTAGTTTCTAATTGTTGCCTAGTACCTATATATATATATATCTAAATAAAAGCTTTTCACTCACAAATATTATTATATTAACTAGAAGTAAATATTAGTACAGAAATATTATCATTTTACCCTTGATTTTCATTTAACAAAGTTGCCATTCCATGATTAGTACTGCCTTCACTTCGATCGCTCTTGAGCAGGCGAAAATGTGAAATGTTTTGTTTTTCTCAAATCCTACCAAATCAGAAGCAACAAATTAACCTAATATACATAGCTATTAGCTAGGTCATTTTTGTTTGTTTTTGCAAGACAAAGCATTGCAAGCCCTATCAAATTATTGAGCCTGACATGTTATGCAATCATTAAAATTAAGCACAGGAGAAGGTCACTTGCCTTTGTCACCATTACCATAATATTATTCTCCTTTTATCATATAACTTATGTATAGATATCAACTAGTATAACAGTACTCTATTTCTAAGTGCTAATGACGGTATGATGACACATCAATATATGCCTAATTGGTGACCAGTAGTGGCTGTCCATGTGATTAAAATTCCAATATTCACTTCCTTGCAAAATTATCTGGAGTATATTTCTTTGGTATGGTTGATAGTTTATGGAGATTTATCTAGGTTTTATGTAAAATGTAATAACAGACAGTCATGATCAGTAAGTTGCTTGAGTTAGAAAAATATCTAAGATAGGGGTTAATTTATACTAGTTTTCTATTTCTTAATTATTATTAAATCCACCTTTATTAAGGTTTGTGGGTTCAAGAGTTTTCTCCCGTTTTATATAAGATCATCAGGTTCTTGTGAACCCATACATCATTGTATTCTTTTGAAATCTAATTATGTACTACTTATATAAAAACAAGCATAAAAAAGTCACAACATAATTTGTGAATAAAAATGAAAATTATGGTGATTGCGGAACTCGTTAGGTAAAAGTGTTTTGTTACTAAACACTCAACGGGGCTAGCTAAAATTTGTCACAAAATAAATAATTTTTCCTTTAGTCACAATCTATCTAATTATCATCATATAGTTATGATGGTAAGTGAATATACATTAGTGAAATTTGTAAGGAATCTATTAGCGAAATTCAAATGGACTAAAAATTTTGCCAGAATTGACTATTTTTGATATTGTATATATAAAGCATATATGATATATATTATCATAGTTATTTGCCATGTTTAAAGTTAACATCACTGCTCCAATATATAAGTCGTATTTTTCTATAATTTCCTAATTCCTTTAGCTAGCTTATTTTTCTTAATATTATTCGTAAAGAATATGCTCGTCTCTGCAGTCATATATGGGACAATATTCCATTAAATGTTATCCATTTCAGTGGGGTACATGGTCTAATCATATGAGGTTTTTGCTTGTCAAAGAAATTGAGGGCAATAAGAATATTCGATGAAATTGGTTAAATGTTATTGACGGTGAAATAAATTTACTGGGCTACTAACTGTAGATCACTAATATTCTAATACATATTAAATGCACGAAAGTACATACACGTGTGATAGGGGGGAAAAAAAAACTTATGAGAGTGAGTAGCGTGAATTTTTGATGAACGTCGGATGTTATATCTCTATGTTCATATTGCACAAGATAAAAAGTTGGATTATTACTTGCTGGAAAAAAATGTTGGATAAATATGCCTAGCTGTATAAATTTTTCTAACTCAGCATGAGATTAAAAGTTGAATAATATTAAGAAGCGAACAATAATAATTACCTGTACACGTGTGAAATTAAGTATCCTTTAGAAAATCAATAGTATCCTTTTCAAAAATCAATATATCTTTTCAATCAATGATTAGCAATAGACTCTTGCTTAACATATACTCGAGCTTATAAAACGAAGTAACGTGGAATTTGAATTGGCGTATCGTATATACACGACTATTCTACTCGAACGAAGATAAGAAACTGGAAGGTAAGACACGATAATTGAAAGAGACACTACTAAAAAAAGGTTTTTTCCCGCGGAATTTATTTATTGGCGAAATACTTTCATTGTTATATCGTATTTTTCTCGACAAAATTTAGTATTTTTGTCAATATCGTTTTGTCATACCAATTTAGTCTTCTGTCTGTAGGGAAATTATATTTTGATCAAATTTATCATCGTAGAAAAATTTATTTATCGACGAAAACAATGGTTCATCGAAATATAAATTACAAGAAATGTTCACGACAATTGTAGATTTGCCTTTTATGTAGCTCGATGAAATAATTTTCTATTTTCATCGATATATTACCAAGGATGGGAAAGGATAGTCAATTTAGCCCATTAACCAAAGCCAAAAAGAAAAAATTTGGCGCCTTAAAGAAAGTGAAAATATATTTGGCTCTTGGGTTTATATTAGCATTTTAAAACTATGTCATTTTACTGAATTAAAAATAAAATTAGATGATTCTCTTTCTTTGCACGTAAATCTAGACTTCCTTTAATTGCAGAAAAATCTCCTATTCACGATCTGTCCATACTCCATAGTCTCTTCATCTTCCTATCTCACTCTGTAATAGTGTTGTCTTTATCGCTCTCCCTCCCTCTCTAATGTTGTGAGCTCTTCATTTTTTCTTACCTCTACCTCTCTGTCTCATTCACACTCAATTGTCGGTCTCTCTTAATCTGTGATTCAATTTTCCTCTTTGATATTTCAGGTGTATCTTTTATCGAACCTTTTTGAACCTCTCTTGCTCGACGTGACCGGTTCTCGCTCTATCATCCCTCTCTTACTTTGCTACGCTGATCTGTTCTGTTCTTGTTTTAGAGAGAGAAGCCTGGATTATTTCATGATTCACTATTGACTGGATATGAAACTTTATCAAATCATACCTGTAAAACAAGAACATAACAGATCAGCCTAGCAAAGTAAAAGAGGGATGACAGAATGAGAACCGGTCACACCGAGTAAAAGAGGTTCAAAAAGGTTCGATAAAGGACACACCTGAAATATCAAAGAGGAAAATTGAATCAGAGATTAAGAGAGACCGACAATTGAGTGTGAATGAGACCAAGAGGTAGAGGTAAGAAAAGATGAAGAGCTCACAACATTAGAGAGGGAGGGAGAGCAATAAAGACAACACTATTACAGAGTGAGATAGGAAGATGAAGAGACTATGGAGTATGGGCAGATCGTGAATGTGAGATTTTTCTGCAGTCAAAGGAAGTCTAGATTTACGTGCAAAGAAAGAGAGTCATCTAATTTTGTTTTTAATTCAGTAAAACGGCATAGTTTTAAAATGCCTAATATAAACCCAGGCGCCAAATATATTTTCACTTTCTTTAAGGTGCCAAATTTTTTCTTTTTGGCTTTGGTTAATGAGCTAAATTGACTATCCTTTCCCATCCTTGGTAATATATCGATGAAAATGGAAAATCATTTCGTCGAGCTATATAAAAGGCAAATCTACAATTGGTGCGAACATTTCTCGCAATTTATATTTCGATGAACTATTATTTTCGTCGACAAATAAATTTTTCTACGACGATAAATTTGACCAAAATTTAATTTCCCTAGTAACAGGAAACCAAATTAGTATGAAGAAACGATATTAACAAAAGTGCTAAATTTTGTTGAGAAAAACATGATATAACGACGAAAGTATTTCGCCGAAAAATAAATTCGTTGGGAAAAAGCCAATTTTAGTAGTGTTGATATACAAAACCCACTTGAGGCCGAAGCCTTTAACCACCACATTAGGTAATTTCGTCACTTTTTTCGGTTCCCCAATTTTAGATGTCATGAGGGGATGAATTTGATAGGAAATTCAATTTCATGGTATTTTGATAAAAAATTCCGAAGAGATTCTTGCATATTTCTTATAAAATGCACGAGTTTTAGTCAAAGTTAATGAAGAGGAAATCTACATTTATTTTCACTCTTATGTCGTTTCACTACTTTATATATAGTGAACTCCATTATATATGTTTTGTGATGTTATTAAAAATATTATATTTTATTAGTTTGGGATTTGAGTCGAGACTATTAGGTCAAGTATAAAGAGAATCTCTGATACAGAGTGCAACAGCTTAGAGTTTCTGGAGTCATGGGATTGGTGCAAGGGCTTGTAGCGCAAGTTTTCAGGCTTTTTCAGAGTTTTGGGGTTATTCAAAAGAGTCGCATTTTGGTGATTTTTGGGTCAATTTTGCATAGAATTGGGCAGTAATAAACAAGAGTCACAAGTTTCACTCGTGACGTAAGGCCAATTTTGGCTAAATTCCATCATTTTTTCTGTTTTAGGATATAATTGTTTTTTATAAATAACTTCTTATAGGAGTTTCAGAATTGCGTCTCGTTTGTGGCGTTGTGATCTTGGAAGTTTCTCGTTTTTAGTTTCAGCACTATCTCAAAACTTTCTTTTCTTTTATCGATAATTTCGTTAAATTATTTGTTTAGGATTATTTCAATATTTTCTTTTATGATTTCAACTTTATAAATTATAAGCCTTCATGGCAGTCAGAGCAGATCATTTTTTTAATAAAATTTTCTTGAGAGTTTTCTCAAATTTCCTACCAAATTTTCGGTATTCTGCGGATATCAATGAACCGTTGATGCTTATTATTCTAGCATTCGTACGTAAATCAACAGAATAATAGAAGATTGCTTTCAATTTTCCATGTAGATCTTTCTTATAGACGATTCCGTTACATCAACCTCGAGTGTCCAAACATGCAAAGAATCTTTTAGCTTTATTAGGAACCGGCTATAGTCTATTAGAACCGCACGAGAGAGATTAATTAGGTCATCATTTCTTTCACACATGCGCATCTAATGAAGATTTTTCAAAAGCTAATTTTCCTTTTGTACTCGATTACAATGTTGTCCTGATATATTTTCCAACTAATCCAGTGAAACCCCACGTATTTTATTTTAATATAATATTTTTTCAGTGGTGGGACTCATATTTTTTAAAATTTTAAAAGAAATTTCTTTTTTTGCTTTCTTTCTCTCCCACCCGATCTCTCCCTTCTTTTCTCAGTTGAAGCAGGCAGCCACTCCCATCCATTGTGTGAACTATCGCACGAGCTCCTTCGGTCACCAGTGACTAATACCAACTGCCCAGATCAGCTCGTCACCTCGCCACAAAGCTCTAGTTGCCACCCCCAAACCGCCGGATTACCATTTCGTTGGAAAAATGCAAAAAATGCTTGTGGGAAAATTTCAATTCCGACATCGTTTTCGGTGACTTTAAGCTACAAACTTGGGTTTCTCGGATTCATCTCGACACTAGGATCATCATGGTATATATATCTCAACTCAACTTTGCTCAGATTGAATTTTGCTATTTTTATCAATTTTGAGCTATTTTAGTTTTGTTTTTATATTTTTCAATCCGACCGTTAGATCGTAAAATAAACCTCATATTTGTGATGTATTAGTGAAAATAAAACTTTGATACATATATATATATATTGACTATATTTGATGATAGGTACAAAAATCTAAATCTAACGGCTTAGATTTGCTTTGTTTTACATGACATGGGCTTGGATTCGCCCTAAGCTCGAATCGGTCAAATTATATGTCCAACTTAGGATTTTGAAGTGCTCTAAATTCAGTGGCGAAGTCCGTTTCACAATCTGAAGCTCTGATTAAAAATTGAGTTTTCAAACTTATCGATCAAAGATTCGAAAAAGATGCCTAACCTTCCAAACGATGCCAAACTTTCTCTATAGTTCCGTAGCACTATTTGGATACTCAATTGAGGTAGGAGTTCAATCACTTGGTTTTATACATATTTTAATTTAAAATTTGTATTATAACTATTTTTGTGAAAAATTATGAATAAAATAATGTTTTGATAAACTGTTGGAAAATCTAGGATTATTCTAGAATTAGACTGTATGACTTTTATGCATATTTTTTAAAATCGTGATTCTTAGGTGATTTAGCAAATTTTCTGCCCAATGTATAGTGAATTCTAGAATAATATTAAGTGGAGTGTTAAAGCATTGTTTAGACATGTATTACATGGTTATTACGTGTATCTTGTTACATGTTGTACATACCATAGGATCACACATAAGATACATCTTAGACATCGCGTTGTTATAGTCGGCGAACTAGTACACCTACCCTTGGTAAGAGCCCATAAACCCGTGCAGGATTTCTGATTATTCCCATTCGGTAGGTATATGCATTTAGTTACCTCTTCAGTTTGGTAGGCTTAGACATATAGGTATCCCTACAGTTTTTTGAGATAGGTATTAGGCGAAGAGTAATTAATATATGTAGTTTGAGTTACTCTACTTCGTGATGAGAGGATATGAGTTCATGAGATGAGTTAATTTATGATATGTATAATATTGTGATTTCTAGTTTTGATTTTAAATATATGATTATTATAGAGAATAATTATTTTATAAACTTAGTTTATAAATGGAATTTGGAAATGGTATTAACCATACAGATTTGGTAAAATTGCATCCATTCAAATAGGTAGTTGAATTTCTATTAAATATTCACGTGCTCACCCCCTACTTCCTTCCACTTTCAGATGTCGATTTATTTTGTGGTAATTATTCTAGTAGCTTGACAAGCATGCTTGGTATATGCTTGCAGTTCTAATCCTCTTCTTTGCTTGGTCCCTACTCTGTATCATTTTACTTTCTTTGTTAAATTTATTTAGCCAATTGTAGTATATTTATTAAGTAAATGTATGAGGATAAATTTTGCCATTAAATTGAGTACTTAGAAATATAAATGATTTTATATAAATTATTTGAACATTGGACTTAAAATTTAGTTAGACTCGTTTTTCTATAATTTATAAATTTATAAATATTTCTAAACTAATTAATTAGATTTTCCTCTAAACTTTAAATGAAGGATTTTCCTTGAAAAAAAAAATAAATAAAAGAAACGAAAATTTTTTTAATTGTGAAATTTACTTACTTTTGAAAACTAAAATCTAAAATTTTAAGTATTCGATTTTATGAAATTTTAAGAATTCACTATTTATCACTATTTTCACATAAATTTACTAAAAATCATGGCTTAGCTTATATTTAGCATTAATCTTTTTTCTTGTTTGAGTGAATGGAAAAGTCGTTGATCTTTTCTGCTTTGTCGGCTGATATGGTTAAGAAGAACTCAACATGCGAATCTGCCACTGCAAAAGCAAGCCTTATATAAATATATATATATATATATATCTATTCTTTTATTATATTTAAGGTATTACCACATTCTTTTATTTGTTGACTTTAAGAAACATAAAGGAAGAATGCCGTTTCTGGTCTTTCAATTATATATATATATATATATACATTTATTTATTTATTATATTTATAATATTAGGCTTTATTTGGTACATGAAACTAAAAATATTTGGGATTGAGATAAATAATATATAACCTCAAAATAGTCTCATGTGAATGAGATAATTTATCAAATTCAAAAATATGAAATTATTAATCTCATATTCAAAAGTAATAGCACCTACATTTATTTCAAAATTTTAAACTAATAGGTCCCACGTTATAAATACTTTTTATATTTTTTAATAGTTAAACTAATATAAAATAAATTTATCACACGTTTTAATAAAAAATGGGTCTCATATTATAATAATAACTCTAATTCAATCCAATACTACACCAAACATAAAATAATATTAAGTTTATCCTATCCAATCTATTACAATTCAATCCAATATGTGGACCGACCATCCATATATATATATATATACATGTAATATATTTTCCATATATATATATATTTAAGTATTTGATCATCATCTAATGGTGATTCAATGACTATGATGATATGCATTAAAAGATGTTCATCATTAATGTTATTTTTCTCTTTTACATTTTCTTATCAAAATAGGCCAAAACGATAGGTAAAAATAAAAAATACCTACTGAATCGGTGTCCTATATATTTGAAAGCTAAGTTAAGATTCTTTGTCTCACATAGCATTCCTTGAAAGATTCTTCTTTAGAATGTGAAAATTGATACACTTTTTCCGCATTAATAATCATGGTCTCCGATTACATTTATAGGTTTCTTGGATATAGGAAATTCAATTTTGACTGATCAACAACTAGGAAAAAAAAGAAAAAAAAAAAAAGAAAAGAAAAGAGATAATACATGTCTAGATATACAAGACATCAACAAATAGTTAATTAAGGGGTTTTTTTTTTTTCATTTATAGTAAAGAACGAGACATGTACACATATATATACTTGTGTGTATAGGAAAAAGTACAATTGTATTTTAAGATATATATATATATATTTTTTGTTGGTACTAATCTAGTAGATATATTTGTTTACCTATCCATAAGTACTATTTTGCTTGATAAAAATTTATCTGCATTTTCATGATAAAAGGTAGAGAAAGAAAATTATTAAATAATGATTATTTATTTTTATATTTTTATTTACTAACTAATATCACTAATCTAACGGCTAAAAAAAATACATATAAATAGATTAAAAACTACCTATAAATTAATAAAAAAGAAATAACTATATATTATTATTATATATAAAAACTTCCATTTTACTTAAATAATAATAATAATAATAAGACTCCACTGGTGCTTTCAACACACTGCATATGAAACAGTGCTGATTCATCTGTAGTACATATGCCTGTATGGGATTCGACTTAGTTGGACCTAAATTTTTCCATGTGACATTAATGTTCATGATGTGCAGCCATGCATATGCATATGTTGTAGAATATTGAGAAAATTGGTGGCGTCCTAAATAGCAATGCTCAATGTCATAATGCCATAATTATAAGCATAAGTATAGGCTAGCTAGTTATGTTCTAGTGTTCCCTAGCTATAAATATATATATATATATATATATATATATTTGCTATATACATTGATATGACACCCGTCGCCACTAAATTAAAAGCTACTATTACACTGCCAATATTGCTTGCATATCTCGCAATATCCTCAAAAAACCCTAAAACTAATATATTAGGAAATATAAATGAAATTTATATTAGCTCAGGCGGATAAGTAATTTTGAACATATACCAAGTGTATTAGAAAATTAAACATAATATATTGTGTCCTTTGAATAGTTTGCACATATGCCAATTAATCGATATCGAATTTTTCAAATATAATTTATCATATTGTTTTTATTCTCCTATCACATGTATAATTAATAATAATCATCGGTGATCATATAGCTAGTGAGTAGTATACTTCTACAGATTTAGTTATCTTCTTTGATGATAAGTCCCACAATTTGCATTGCAATTTGGTTATTCAAATTTTTGATACACTTTGCAATATATATGCTGCAATTGTGTCACGTGGCATCTAGTCTTTACGGAGTTAACTAAGTCTAGTTGGATTGCCGATCGAGCAGCTCATCAGCTATCTACATAGCTGCTTATTATAAATTTCTGAGCGTATTGCTGGCCTAGCTTTTCCTAGCTCGGGGTGGCGAACCTGTTCACCAAAGCCCTTTAGGTGTGTTGCACAAGTAAAGGTACTTGTATTGTGAGGGGAAAAAAAACCCCCAAAAAAAAAACCCAAAATGCATACTAGTTGTATATGAGTCGCACAACTGTTGTTTTTCTTTAAATGAAGGAATTAAGTTCTAACATGTAAATGAGTAATAGAATGTAAGTTTGGGTGGGCTCCTGTAGCACACTGGACTTTTTTTTTTTTTGGTTCGAAAGAATTTCATTCCATCTTACCGACAATAATAGATTATGTACAAATAAATATTGTGCGTACAAACTTTTATAACCTTTCACCACCATTTTAGCTTGCGCTTATATTATAAGTTGTTTAATTCACATGATTTTTCTATATCATGAATGCAAATGCTGGCCTATCAAGCTGAAGAAGCATCAATGAAAGATCATTTCGTAGCATAACATTTTTTGTCCAACAAAGAGAAAAAGGCACAAAAGGTTAAAACTATCCGATCTGGAAAGCAGTTCTTAAAAATCCATTTGCTTTGTCAAAACTCTTTTCCGAGAGGATATCATTCAATACAAGTTGAGGATTATTCCATGAGCCTCTCCAAAAAGTGGACTCTTATAATGTGTGCGTGTGAAAAAGATTAGGGATATATATGGAGGAGCTAGCTAAGAAATTGGTTCAAGTAATTGTCGTACCTGAGGATTCCATTAAGGAATTCATGGGACTTAAAAAAGTTCTTTAACCTATTTGTGTGTGTGTGTGTGTGTGTGAGAGAGAGAGAGAGAGAGAGAGAGAGAGATGGGGTTTAGTTGTTGTCGTTGTTGGTATTGTGGGGGAAGTTGGGAGGGTCTTTTCATGGGAGAAGGAGAGAGTGAGAAAAGGAGGCAAACTGTGGATGAAGTAACAGGTGAGAGTGAGTGGAATAAGCTTAAGAGAGAGAGAGAGAGAGAGAGAGAGAGAGAGACAGACAGAGAGAGAGAGAGGAGGCAATAGGTGGGTGTTATTATGATAGTTATATTCTCTTCCTTTTGCAGGAAAAGGGTGGGTCTGAGTGGACAATTTTGTTCATTCTTTGTGTACTGGAATTTGATTTGGCAGGATTTGAGAGGTGTGTTTTTAGCTATACACAAATATCCTTTCACTCTCCTCTCCTTTCAAGTTTCAACTGCTATAGACATCTTTGACATGGATGGAAGTTTGATGTTCCCTCACCACTCATTGTCCTTTGGACTCTCTCTCTCTCTATCTCTCTCTCATTTGTCTTCAGCTTTCAATATTCTTTTTCTTTTCTACTTCTCTCTCTCTCTTTCAAAAGAGAGGCTTCTTTTATAGCCATACACATATGGATAGAAAATAAATAAAAAGATAATTATCCTTCTCTAAAGTTTTTTTTAGTTTGGAGTTGCTGAGAGTACCGTAAATGGGGACTCCTCGGTGCCAATCCAGTTAAGATCTATTAGATTTTCGTTGATGGTTCTTCTCTTTGTTAGTCTCTTTTCTAAAAAATAAAATAAAAATTAAAAATAAAACTTCTTCGATTTACGTTTCTTCTTTTTGGGCTGAGAGATGCAATGGACCTTCGCTACTATTGGAAATCACTAATTTATCAAGAAATAATGAGAGACAAGCGGTGTTTGCTTTTGATATCCACATGTCCTAGAATAAAATATCTTTCATAATGCTTGCTTAACTCAATGAAAAAACTATATTACGTGTTTTGAGTGATGAAGACAATTACTTAAGATGCAACAATCTAGACTTTTAAAATTGAATTAATATTAACAATTCCTAAGTGGAAGTTTTGGTAGATTGGAAAGTTAAATAACCACCCGCCATTACCATTAATATTATATATGAAACACCAAAGCTATTTACTTGAACTAGTTACTATTATTTTGAGTTTCCACTACGCAAACAATTGGAAAATTTACACTACTAAGCTCGTTGAAATTAAAAATCCAATTAAAAAAATTCACCCACCTTATAGTATTCATATCATGAGAAATTTATGACGCATAATGATGATGTATATACATATAGGTTCAAATCTTATTTTGATAACAAAAATTTTCACTAAAAGTGCTTTTTTTTGGGGTTGGTTGACCATGTATAGAAAGACTAGTTAGGCGTGAAGATAGTATTATTTTGTACGAGCCTCTCCCTGTATATATGGAGCGAAAATTTTTATGGCATCTGAAAGAAGTATTTAGAAGATGATAGAAAATAGGAGACACATTGTTTTTTCTTTGTTATTTTTTTTTTGTTTAAAAAAAAATAAACAGAAAGGACAATCAGAAGACAATAATGGGAAGGGGAATTGGAAATTAAGCATCCAAGATCTACATGCACATTAGAGTTCTAAAATATGGTTAACTATATCTTTATGTCGGTTTCTCTTTGATTGACTTCGTATTTTCAGAATAGATAAAAATCTCAACCTTTCAATGTGTATTCATACGATTTGAGGTTGGGACTTAAGTGTTACAAAAAATTAAATGAATATTTATGTTATACAATTTTCAAAAGTTGGGGATCCCAAATGCTATTTACCCTTTAAGTTTTAAAAATGACAAACTTATACCGTCAAATTTTCTATATCATAAAATAAGTACATCCTACGTATTAGTTAAGATAGAATTAGTTAATAAAAAGACGCGGCACTTACTAATTTTAATTTTCTCGGTGCACCGTAAGATAAGGTATCCCACCTCTATCTTACTCATTGCTTTTGTTTAATTACGATTTTCAAATTAAAATGTCTATTATACATAACCTAATTTAATTAATAGGATGAACTGCAAAAAAATACTTTGAAATTGAGTATTTTACAATTTAAACCTTAAAATTTGGAAAATTTGGACTCTGTAAAATTATATTTTGATATTAATAATTTTTAAAAATTAATACATTGGATATACATTTTGTCATGACCCAACCCTCAAGCCAGTAATAAAAAAAAAATTTTACAAGTAGAAATTCAAAAATCTTTTTTAAAAATTTTATAAAAATATTTTTTGAAATAAAATTCTCATAGTTTGTAATCATCTTTAGACATAGATTATTAATGAAATTTATTTAAAATAAATTAAATATTATCGTCAATAATCTCATAATCTAGCATACGAACTATACACATCAAATCTGTGAAACATACCTTTAAGTGTTATACAAGCCAAAATAAATAATAAATTTATTTTACATAGTTACTAATTTCCAACAGAATAACAAGCTCTTCACTGATCTACTTTCGAGTCTCGAAAATCATACCGAGCACTACTAGAGAGGAGAAAAGTAAGAGATGAATATTTATATGCTCAGTAGAAACTCAATTTCTTTTTGGAAAGATGTCATTTTTCAAATCTACATGATTATTACCTTTAAATCCATTTATAAATTATTGGCATCCAGAATAATCACACATTTAAAACTAAATCCAAAATACATCATTGTACATATCATACATTAACAGATAAATAAGTGATCTCTCATCTTCTCATCATAGTCCTGTAATATCTTAATAGTAGAAGTACTCAACATCTTGGCACTACCTACAGGTGTATCAGAAAAAAACTTACGCAGGAGTCTAGGTCTCTCACCTAGTGCTACAGTAACTCATTAGCAATCTAAAATACGGCAATATTATAATGAAACTCAAGTATTTGATCCTATGGTATGTACATCATGTAATAGTTCACCACAACCATGTATTCAATATTTTGGGATTTACTATATAAGGGTAGTACACTGTTATTTTACTCTAAAATCACAATATAAAAATATGCATAAAAATCCATACAATTCAATCCCAATATAATCCAACAATTTTCAACTATTTGCTAATCCATCGTAAAATCACAATTTTTCATAAATAATTTTTAATGTATTTATAAATTAAAACGGATATAAAATCAAGTAATTGAACCTCTACCTTGATATGGCAATAATACCAGGCCAATGATGTTTGAAAAATCCCCCGTTGGTCACTTAGGTCTTCAAACAACACTTTTTAGTTTCTGACAAGTCCACTTGAAAAAGTAATTTTTTCACCGGAGCCTCAGATAGAAAATAGATGGTTGCCATTGAATTTAGAGTACCCAAAAATGTAAGGTTAAAAATATACCTTGTCAAAAATAGGTTCCAGTGCAGAACCTGTCTACTTCGAAATATAGTAGTATTTTATATCAAAATTCATCTCTCGACCTCACTTAGTCCAAATTCGAAGTCAGAACTCAGTTTCGAGGACCCGAGCATTAGTAAACACAAAAATCTAAAAAATACAATAATACCACTTTTGTAATTATTTAGAAAAATATCTTCTTTTTCTAATTGAAATTTATTGCACTAGTACTTACTATATATAGTTCTACCAATCGTAATTATTTATTATTTTTAACCATCTTTTACCTCATATATTTACCTCTACTAAAAATGATAAAAAATTTACTGGAGATGAATTTCACTGAGTAACCATTTAGAGGTGTTCGATGACAGCGAGACGAGACTCCACGTGTCGACGGCCAACATCGGACGACAGAGCAGTTGCTGAAAAATAGAAACTTATGCCGAAAATTCAGAGTGATGAATCTCAGCCACCGGAGCTCCGTATCAAGCGTGGCCAGGTTCTCTTGGTCAGTAAGCCCTCCTCGTTGCAGGGTGGTGCGTGGGCTTGACAACGGCGGCATGTGGCAGTGGCAAGCCTCAATAGAAACAGCTCTCTTTCTCTCTTTCCCTCTCCTTTCAAACCTCCCTTGTGAAAATTTGATACTCTAGAGGTCTTTTTAAGCAAAATCTGAATATTGTAGCACCGTGATTATAATATTCAGATATTTTCTTTGTTTAATTCCGAAAATTGATATTTACAATAATGTCACTCAACATAAAGAGTCCAAATTATCCTTTTAAAAAATTCAGTTTTTACACCATTTAACCAATTTTAGTAATAAAAAAAAATAATAATATCATCTATTAAAATTGGATTAATCATTATTGTTCTTTTTGATTTTAAGGATATTATTATTTTTTATCAATTAAAATTATTTAAAAATTCAACTTATGATATTATTTTATAAAGTCCAAATTTTAAAATTTAAATTGCAGAATATTCATACCTCAAGGTTTTTTTTTTTTTTTTTTTGCAATTTACCCTAATTAATATATAAAAAAATATCCTTTTATTTCTAAAGTGTTGTTGATCTTATCCTGTACTAATTTTAGCCTAAATAATACCTGTATAAGTTTACCAATATTGTTGAAATATTATACCATTTATAAATTCGATGGTATATATAACGGTATAAGTTTACCATTAATATTGTTGAAAAAATATATATATATATACGATCAACTCAAGATCATAAACACGGTAGAATAGTATAATTAATTAACACTCAAAACTATCAGTTTTATTGTCTCTAATCTCATTTATTTAACTAACTTGAATTATTTTACATGTTTATGTTTGAACTTGAATTAGGTGACTTGATGCTTTGACTTTACTTGGTGTAAGAAAGCTCTACTTCTCCGTTAAATAATAATTTAAAAAAAAAAAAAAGTTTTCTCTGACAAGGATGAAGAAATATCAAGGGAGTCTCAACCATCCCAATTAGATTGGCACCTGAAACAGACCGCTTCCTATACCCAACAACTACAAACAAGGAAACTATTACTAAAATGAAAGAAAAAGTACAAAAAATATTTGCACCCGAGAAGGAAAATCCAAAAAAAAATCCAAAAGGAAAAGATTACAGGCTGTTCCTCTTTAAAACCGGATTAGCTAGGAAAAAAATTGGCAAAGTAAGAGAGTACATTTGTGCAAACAATTATTAGGAAATGAATACATGTCCCTGAAAACAAAGAAAGAAAGATTTGAAGACCAATTGAAGCTGCTAGTTTATCTACAGCACTATTTTCCTCCAGAAAGATTTGAGACGGTTGGACGTTAATCAAGGACATAAAATAAACTCATTGACGCCATCTAGCCCCGATTCTCCAAGGAATATCAAAGATATTTGTGTTAATTAGTTGTATCCACTACAAAGGAAGAGTTAGGTTCCAATCAGAGATATTTGTCCAACCTTTATCCAAAGCTATGTCAATTCCTTTGATCACTGCTAATAACTCCGCTTCAAAAGCAAATTCAATATTGAAAGCAGGAAAAGAAAAATACCCCTTAACAAAATGATGCAAAGGGGTCAAATGGAAAAGGGACTCTCAGAAGAGAGAAAAGAGAAAACCATTCTCTAACATAATTTCATTACCAGAGACAATTAAAATTCCAATTTGTGCTTGCCCTTCTCGGACCTTAGCCTTAAGGCCATTCACGTAACTCACAAACTGACAAAATAAAATAACAAACTTGAAAAAAATGGCTACAGCCACAAGGAAATGATCTGTTTACCAGCAAGACCCGAATAAACAACATTAAAGAAAATACAAACTAAACTAAACGACGTCGTTCTCTTAGACCAAAAGAAACGACCCTTATTTTAGACTTGGTACTAGTACAAAACGACTCTGGATTTTTCTGCATCAATCCTCCCTGCCATGAAAAGGACTTGACTCCGATAAGTCTTGAACAATTGGAGCATCGTCGGGTGGATGGTACTCAAAAATATAGGCCACGTTGAAGGTGGGAAAAATTTTCCAATCAGCTGGCAGATCAATGATACAAGCATTATTACCAATTTTCTGCTTGACAGGGAAATGACCAAATTTCTTGGGATAGAGCTTGCTTAAGGTGACAACCGAGAAGCGTTCGCGGCGCAAATAAATCATAACCAAATCCCCTGGAGAAAAGATTTTCTCACGACGGTGTTTTTTAGCAGCAGCTTTGTAATGGGCATTGGCGGCCTCCAAATGTTGACGGATGTCCTAGTGCGTTTGAACAATAGACTCAGCTAAGGAGTGAGTAGCGTGGGTGAGTTTGATGGAAAAGTATGCTAAGTCAAGAGTTTGGTTTGGAGACCTGGTATAAACAATAGCAAATAGTGACTTACCAGTAGAGCGGCTGAGCACACAGTTGTAGGTAAATTCGGCCTAGGGAAGGAGCAAATCCCACTGGCGAGGCTTGCCATTAACTAAGGCACAAATCGTGTCTCCTAAGGCTCAGTTGATGATCCCAATTTGACGGCCAGTTTGGGGATGGTATGCGCTGCTAAAGTTGAGGGCAGTGTCAAAACGACGCCAGAGTATCCCCCAAAAGTGGCTAACAAATTTGACATCTCGATCGGAAGTAATGGAACGAGGAATGCCGTGAAGACGAACAATTTCACGAAAGAAGAGGGTAGCAACGTGATTGGCATTAGTGGTACGTCGACAAGAAATGAAGTGGGCCATTTTGGAGCAACGCCGAAGATAGAATCAATATGGCGAGGGGTCCTCGGTAACACAAAGATGAAGTCCACAGATAGATCTTCCCAAATAGTCACTAGTATGGGGAGAGGGGTGTAGAGGCCAGTGTCTTGCGAGCTTCCCTCGGTGGTTTGGCTGGTGTAATAACTCTTAAGAATTATCGAACGATAATCGACAAAAAGATGAAAAACAAGAATAAGCAGATTTAAGTGGAAAACTCTAATCGGAAAAAATCACTTGCAGAAGAAGAAATTTCACTATGTCGAAAAATAAAGTACAGAAGGTAGTGTTTTACACTACTAAGTCGAAATATATGTAATTTCAAAACCCTCAAATACATGTGTATGGACGAAAACTGTACGAACAAAACGGCCCAATAAAACAGGTCCATACATTCTATATAAAAATTCTTTTTGGATTTATAAAATATGATTCGAATCTTATTTCAAACTCATTTTTAAGTCATTTCTTATTAAAAATGATTGTTTTTATTTAAACCATGGGTGCAAATAAAATCTCTCGATTACTTAAAAAAGATAAACTTTGCTTTTTTAGTTGTTTATAGAATTCTAATGAAAAACACTCATTGGTATGATAATAATATTAAAGACGGAAGACTATCAAAAATGAAAGACAAAATTGTTTATTCTATTCTCTTGCTATATTTTTCCATCTATTCCATTAATAATATAAAAAAAAATCAATTTTTATCGTTATAAAATATAAAAGATGACATTATCTAATTCTATACTATACTATATTCGAAATACTAAATGAAATAGGATAGAAGTTTTAAATGAATATGAGAAAAAATAGTAATAATTATAGTAGAGAAAAGATTATACAAAACTATATACAAATCATCCACACCTTAATTTTATATATTTGCTATGATAGGGAGAGCAAACAAAATGGCGATGAGTATGTTTTATTGGCCGATAAAGAGTGAGGCAAAAAATTTGGTGGGCCTCGGTCCGATCTCTCCGCTTCCACCACAGATCTCAAAATTTCTCCCAATTATAAAAATGCCACATATGTCGCACCGCGAAATTTTCGGGCTAAGGGCAAATAGAATTCGGGTCACGAATTCTAATAATCTCCACCTTGACACGAATTCTAATTAAGAAATAACTCTGATCTTCAACAAAAAAACATATTATCTACCTCTTCCACAAAGAAGGCAAAACTCAGCAAGTAACACCAATCAAGTCTAAACAATGTTTAAACTTGTCTCCAGGAAGTGTCTTAGTGATCATATTAGCAGGATTATCATGAGTACTAAATTTGCTCACAATTATATCACCTCGAACAATAATATCACGAACAAAATAATACCGCACATTAATGTGCTTAGTCCTCTCAAGAAACATCTGATCTTTTGTGAGAAAAATAGCATTTTGACTGTCACAAAAGATTGTAGTCAACTGTAAGTCTTTACTAAGTTCACTAAATAGTCCCTTCAACCAAATAGCTTCCTTACACGCTTCAGTAATAGCCATGTATTCAGTCTCAGTAGTAGACAATGCAACTGTAGTCTGTAAGGTAGCTTTCTAACTGATAGCACAATCACCGATGATGAAAATATATCCAGTGAGAGATCTTCTCTTATCAAGGTCTCCAGCAAAATTAGAATCAACATATCCAATGACTCTACTTCTAGTTCTCCTAAATTGCAAACAAGCATCAGTAGAACTATGTAAGTATCTAAAAATCCATTGAACTTCTTTCTAATATTCTTTACCAGAATTCGCCATATATCTACTAACAGCGTTGACTGTATATGACAAATCTGGACAAGAAAAAACCATAGCATACAGGAAAGTCAGATCAATCCTGTAAAAACCTAGTTTTTATAAGGGCATAATGGTCATTTGACCAAAAATTTTTTAAAAAAAAAATAAATAATATATATATCTTTCTCTCTCTCCCTCTCGTCCCCCCCCTGATCCGTTCTCTCTCTCCCTCGTCTTTCTCACTCTCAGCCAAAGAGCAGCTGCCGCTGCCGCCCCAGGCTTCGTCCAGCCGAGTAGACCGCTGGCGAGTCCTCCCAAAGCCACCACGAGCCAATGCCGAGCAGCAGCGACCGCCGGAAGAGCTGCCGTCGACAGGGAAGACGAAAGGGGGCCATTCGGACTTTTTGTCACCGGCGAAGATTCTGGCGTCCATTCGACTCCAAACCAGTCCTGTTGGATTCATCTCGTCTCAAAAATCATCAAGGTATATATATCTTAACTCCATTTTGTCCGGATTGAAAGTTGCTATTTTTGGGCATTTCAAGTTTATGGTTGTAATTTTTGATCCAGTCGTTGGATTGTGTTTTTGACCGTATTTTTGGAATTTACTCGGAAAATAGAGAAGTTTGATATATATATATATATATATATAAATATATTGTGTTGTTTGGTGATCGGCACGAAAATCGAGATCAGACGGTCAAGATTTTATCTCGTTTTGTGTGCCACTAGTTTGGTGTGGGTCCGGACTAGAATTAGACAAATTATATGTCCAATCTAGCTATTTTGGGTGTTAGGAATTTAGTGAAGAGGTATGTTTGCGAAATGAAGCTCTGGTGAGAAGTTGACTTTTCACAAGAGGACGATCGAGGGCTTGGAATTAGTTCCCGACCCCCCAAGTGATCGTCAACGACACCTTGAGGACTTAATAGTATGGTATCACTATTCCGATGAGGTAGGGGTTTAATTACCTTCGTTTTACACCGTTTTTGAGTTAAAACTTATTTTCTGCAGCATATAAAAACAAGTGTATTTTTAATGATTTGAATTATATGTGATGGAATCTGGTTGTATGATATATACTGTACTGCTCTGGGAATTTACTGTGTGCAGGTTATTTTGGGTATATCAAAAATAGGGCCGTTATGCTGCCCGTTTTTCTATAAAACCCTATTATGCATGTTTTACTGAAAAAACAGAGTACAATAGTTTTTATACTTCAGTTCTGTATTGCACGTGTCATAGGAACATACATGAGCACCGTGTTAGCATCGTCGGTTTTACAGTGTGGCGCTGCATGCCCCACCGTCGGTGAAAGTTCGTAAACTTGTGCGGAGTTTGTTCTTCTGATTACCTCCCCATTTGGTAGGTGTAGGCAATTCGGTTGTCCCTCTAGGTTTGGTAGGTGACACACGGGTGTCCCCTCCGGGTATGGACTTAGGTGTCAGGCGGGCTGTTAGGCATACTTAGTGCCATCATCCTGGGTTTCCACAGATGAGAGGATGAGAGCTCATGGGTATGGATTGATTTGTGTTATGTGCATATGGACTGATGGTTTTGATTACACTATTTTATATATATGGGCTCTCGGTTTGGATTATATATATATATAAATATATATATATATATATATATATATATATGTGTGTGTATATTTTAGATTTGAACTAACCATGCAGGAGTTTTCCATCACTGAACTGTTTTTTTACGAGGTAACTATTTTCTTACTAGGCATTGTATGCTCACCCCCCCTTCTTCCCTTCCTCAGGTAGTGTTCAGTACGATCTTGGTAATCAAGAGGAGTAAGAGGTCATCTTGACTGTAGTTCATTTCTTGGTAATGCTAGAAGTCTACTGTTGTGGTGTTTGGACTGTTTGGGGTTTTGTATTAGCATTGAACCAAGATTACTACTTTCTATTTTGTCTGTAAATTTATGTATGCCATTCTGGGATTTAACTTATTATTGTAGATGATGATGATGCTTGGACTTATATTTGATTTTTTTGTTTTTTAATTATTATTCGATCTATGTTTAATGGCGTATACGAACTGTGGGAGTGGTTCACGATATGGAATTCCGATTATTTTATTTAAATGGACCGTTTTTATAAAAACTAGAACTTTTGACACTTTTCAAATAAATCAAAGAATTTTTCACTTTTGTGAAATTCCCCTTCTGCTACTAGTCCGGGTTTTAAGTCGTGATAAATCACTTGTTGAGTAATTCTTCAACTTTTTCTTGTAAGATCTGGTTTTCTTTGGGACCCATACATTAATGAGCTAAGTTGGGGAGACTAGTACCCGGAGTGAAGTTAATTCGGCGTTGGACATCACGTATCAGGGGAAGGCAATTGGGAAGTTCGATTAGAGCTATATCCTGGAATTCGGCCAGTAAATCAGAGATAATTATGGGAATGTTCTGATCAATATCAATCTTTTCTCGTAGAACCAAGGCAATGATTACACAAGACTCCTTGGAATCATAGTGGAACTCAGGGCTACTTGGAATCATAGTGGAACTCAGGGCTATTGATGGTAAACAGCTGCCCTGAATTGGATGGAGTTTTAAGGGCAAAGGACTGAGACATGGGGAGTAGCTTAACTATTTTCGACTACCACTGGAATTCATACACATTTTTCCGGCCTCGGTGGATGGAGTTCACATCATACTGTCATGGTCACCCAAGGAGCAAGTGACATGTATCCACATCCAAATCATCACAAAGAACCTCATCTCTATAGAACTTGCCAATAGAGAATGTGATCCTGCAACATTTGTTCACAATCGCTTCAGCTCCTTTTTGTTATCCACCCAACTTTATAAGGGCTAGAGTGTTTTTTCAGTTTTCAATGCCAGGGGTGGGACCAAAGTTTTAGATATGACATTCTTACTACTTCCAATATTGATAATCATTTCACAGACTTTACCATTGATTGTACACCGAGTCCAGAAAATCTTTTGTCGTTGAGTTGGAGGTAGTTGCTGAGAAGCTAGCAGTAATTTCTAAATAATGCATACTATAGGTTCCCCTTCATCATATCCCACAAGTTCTACATCCTCCTAGTCTTCGTAGAAATTGATCTCCCATTATTTCCTATTGGACTTCATCTGTCACATTAACAAATTTACGCAATGGACAGTCATTTGATCTATGCCCAGGCTGGTTGCACTTAAAACATTTAAATGGGCTCAAAAAATGTTCATGTTAACACATTCTTTAGCTTTGTAAGCTTGATTAATGGCATCACAGAGGGTACGGGGATCCTTCATTTCAATGCGTTCTTGTATGTTTCTTTTAGGCCTTAAACATAGCGGGAAATCTAGTGAGATGGGGATTCAGCAAGGTTAAGGGTGAGAATTCAATCGACAAAATTCTTCTTTATACTCTTTGATGGAACGATTCCGTTAGACACATGCTTGGTACTGCTTGAATAATATATGCTCAAAATCAGATGGTAGAAACCACTCTTGCATTAATTTTCGTATTCAGTGCCATGTTTTAATGGCTGGTTTTCCAGCACTAGACATTTGATCCCACCAAGTAATGGCACTACCTTTAAACTTGTGGGAAATCAATTTTACTTGCTTCAACTCTGGAATTTCCATACAATCAGAGAAACTTTCGACAGTCCGAAGCCAATCAAGAAATTCTTCAATGCTCATGGTTCCGTCGAACATTGGGATATCAATTTTAGTCTTAAAATTATTTGAATAGTAAGGTCAGAGTTGATAATCTTGGTTATACCTTTGTGTGTCTTCAATCCAGGTTTCAATATGCTGGTCAGAATCTGAAGAAGCTACTTTATGGCTCTGTATTGAGCGGTGCCCAACCACTGATTGAGCTTGCTCATATCTAGTCCGAGAACGTCTCTCTAGTTGCAGCTCACACTCGCGAATTACTAACGGTCAGTTGGGAGCTTACTCTCCCTCCTGATTGTGCTGTAAATTCCGGCATTATTCTCCCCCCGTTAATGGCCCCTGCTAATGTTTCACGAATCTCACGAGTGAAAACATCAAATCATTGGTGAATATCACGTGTGAAATCAGTGAAACAAAGCTCAAGCCCATCGACATCGACAGCTGCCCTCAGTGCCTGCACTCCGTGCTCCTCGTCACTGGAGCGGCGACCTCCATTACCAGCGGTAGCTATGGAGCTACGGGAAAACTTGGCTCTGAATACCACTTGATGCAAAGGGGTCAAAGGGAAAAGGGAGTCTCAGAGGAGAGAATAGAGAAAATCACTCTTAACAAAATTTTATTACCAAAGACAATTAAAATTTCTCGGACCTCAACCTTAAGGCTATTCACGTAACTCAAAACTGAGAAAATAAAATAACAAACTCGAAAAAAAGGCCACAGCCACAAGGAAATGATCTATTTACTAGCAAGGCCCAAATAAACAACATTAAAGGAAATGCAAACTAAACTAAAAGACGTCGTTCTCTTAGACTCAAAGAAACGACCCTTATTTTAGACTCGGTTCTAGTAGAAAACGACTCTGGATTTTCCTGCATCACAAAACCTCATTATATAAGCTACCCCTCAATATTAAGCTTTATCCATCCTGAATTGGGAAGGTACCAATAAACTGGCAATACAGTCTGCGCTCTACAAGGTTGCAAACCCAAGAAATCAACCCCAAGCTACTATTTTGTTCAATAGGTGCCAATCTAATAATTTTTTTTAATCTATTTATCAGAATTATTTTGTCCAATTAAAATTTACGGTACAGTTTTTTCATAATAAAAAATAGAAAGAAAAAGAGCATTAAATATTATATATTTATTATTATTATTATTATTTTTTAACTACTTAAATCATGATAGCCATCTTCAAAAGTTAAAAAAAATATATATAAATAAGTAAAAAATATATATATTGAATTATGATCCATAAATAAATATGACTAAATATATATCTATACACATATATTCAAGCACGTGTATATACATATAACATATTTTCTGTTAATAAATTCAAATATGTAAACACACGTACAATTGTATAACTTCATGCAACACACAATTTTAAGGACGGGTGACCATATTATAATAACCTTCTTCATCGTTGCAGATCCGAGTTTGAGTTACCATACCTTCTTTTTTTTAAAAAAAAAATAAAGAAGTAAAGAAAAGAGTATTCTAATTCATGTTGCAAAAAATAAAAAAGACTAACTGATGACATAAAAAAAGACTAACTGACACTATCTTATGATACTTGTGTTATATATTTGCAATGAAACACTAAGTTCTTTGTGAATTTTTAATACAATAGACTAATCAATTTATAGGCTCTTGAACCGCGCGCGAAAAAAAAACATCAAATTGATTAAATGCCTCAATAATAACTAATATGGATATTTCCAAGTCTTTTCAATTACTAATTAAGCATCCCATGTACCTAAATTTTGCTGGTATAATGTGTATATGATTTAAGATCTATGTATATAAAGTCCTTTTTTTTCAATCTATGACATGATTATCTTGTCCTTGATGAAATGAAAATGAGAACAATATTAGTCTCTTATAAGTTTAGTTAGCACAGTTTAATTTAGCATAATATGCTTTTATATTTTTTGGAAGGGAACAATTCTTTTATTGGAGTAGTATAATATATTTATAGTATCAATTATAAAGTCTCTCTCTCTCTCCTTTTTAATTAGTGGCGAGGTTCAAATTTTCATAACTTATTCCTTCATTTTTAGTTTATTGGTTTGAGATCTAGTTTTTTTTTTTCCTTTAATTTTCTATTTCAAGCACTTCATGTTTACTATACACCTTTTTTAAAACAAATAAACACGAAAATTAATAAGAATTAGGCTGCAAGCCACAATACCTCATTTGCTACAATTTCAAGTAAGGTGCGGACTGTTCCACAATGCATCCATATCATATGATGGAAAACCAATTATAGCTTTGGCTATAGGGCTTGTCACAAGCAGTACCTTGACTTGGGCACCAACACCAGATGGCAAAGTACTAGTCATTAGTGATGGTGTACGTGGATTAAACTAAATAGCTAAATAATTAGCTCTAGCTCGTAGTGACAAAAATTAATAACAATATCATCTATTACTTAATCATAATTAAATTTGTGTTTGATAAAGCCTTTCTTACCCGTAATAGTAAAATAGTAAACTTGCACTTTTCTGGGAGAAAAACGTGTTATGCTGTACAGCTGACTGAAGACTTATAGAAATGTGTGTTGCACAAGGACAAGACTTCCGTAAACTGCTTGGTTTTCTAGAAAATTTGGGAAACCGAAAGGGAGTATTCATCATAATTCTTAAGAAAGAAATTTGATGAGACAGCATATACAAACCACTGTTACAGAATACATTATATATAGTAATTTTTTCTATATATATTGTCAAGTCTTTAGGTTAATCAGATGACTTTACCCCCTTTGGAATATTGAAAGATCCTATCACTAAATTGGCATAGAACGAGCATATTCAGTTTCTTTCTTTCTATCTCAGATGTAAACAAATAGAACTACGTACACATATCATCCCAAAAATTTAAGAGAAGTCGTTTACTTTTTTTTTTAGTTTTTTTTTTTATTTTATTGGTGATTTACACAGTGAGATATAACTTTCTTCATTATCCACAAATCCTCCCCTAATTGTGGTGAAGGTAGGATTATACGCTCCAAATTCTTATATATTTCACGCCAAATGACTTTATGAACTTGACTAATTAACTATCAATCTAATAAGCATGTATTGGATAAACAACGTGTCGATCAGCCTATAACTAGATAACACTTGCGCATCACACGAGTATATGTTGTTTCACATCACTACAAGTAGTCATCCAATCTTGTGGACTCTTCCTTCAAAAAAATATGTATAAATAATCCGTCATTGTATATACATATGGTAATGTTACGAATTAACCACAACTAAATAATGTTTTTCTCCCAATAATAAAATTGAAAAGAAAATAACTTAATGAACTAATTATAGAGTTATTAGTATTCAAGCAAAAAGAAAATCATAGAGCTATTAGTAATAATTAATAGATATTCTTATCCTAGTCCCTTTTTTTCTGGTACACGCCCCCGCACAATGGCCTAATAATTAGTTTGAACTGTGCATACGTGTGAGAGAGAATATAATGCAACAATAAATGGCCATGAAAGAGCATAGTACTGCTCTCTCTCTCTCTCTCTCTCTCTCTCTCTCTCTCTCTCTCTCTCAGTACTACTACTACTACAATTAATTCTCTATAGCCAACCATAGACAACCTTAAGATGATGGAAAAGAATATTTCCAGGAAACCCTATTATCATTATTACTATTTATTAATATTCCATTCTTCGTTTACTAGTTGACCACACACCGTGTACCAAGCACAAACAACATTTTTCAGCTTCATCACTATACGAAAACAGGTCTCAATTGTACGGACCAAATTAGGGATAAGAAAAAGAGAGAAAAATATCTCTACCTATTATCGTAGACAGAGAGAAAGAAAGAGGGGGTTATTATTAATTATTGGATTTATTTATTATCCACAATATTAAGAAGAAAAATCTTTGAATTATGGAAGGAGAAAGATCAGGAGGATCCGTAGTGCCAATCAGCTACGAGCTCCAAGTGTCGTTCTCGGCGGCTACGCCGACTCCGGTTCCGATCCACGAAATGGGGTTTGTGCAGTTTGAGGATCATCATCATCATCATGATGATCACCACAACGTCTATAGCTTCTTGGCTCCCTCGTCTCACCAGTCCACCGGCCAGTTGTCATCGTCGGCGGTGGCTCAGCCTCTTACCGCCGGCTCTACCTCGACTGCGGCTGCCGCTTCGAACTCCGCCATGGGGTTTTGCCATGGAGACCTTGTTGGAAGACCTTCTTGGAATAATAACGAACAAATGGTAAAATTAGAAATAAATAATTATGTTGTAGTTATGGGACTTTTTTTTTCTTGTTTCTTAACTGTATATATGCCTAAGAGTTTCACTAAAATCGGTTGTTAATTAACTAATGTCTTTCTAATTACCTAATTAATCTTTGTTAATATAAGGTGGGAACGTTGGATCCAAAGGCTGTTAATGATGAAAATTGCACCGGTAATGCAAGCGACGGTAGCAATTCATGGTATTATTCTTTAATTTCCTTTCCCCGTTTATGATTATTATTGTAACTCCTTACTCCTCTCCCTCTCTCGCTCTCTCTCCATCTCTATGTATGTATATATATATAATTGTTTTGATGTGTATTAAGCACATCATGCAATCATGCAAAAAAGGGCACGAATATCCAAGAATATATGCAACGGAGATTCTGCAGCCATAATATATGGAAGAGAAGAATATTGCTTTATGTATCTTTGATTTTTTTAAAAGACCATAATATTACTCTTTGAGGGAAGTAATGAGTACGTACCTAGAGGGCTATAGCTATATCAATTATTAATCAGTATCTGCAGCCAGAAATTTAGATACTACTCTGCATATTTATGTCTATAATTAGAATTGTAATTTAAAATAATATGAGTTTAATTAAGGATAAAACTAATAGAGAAATACTTATAGAGTATAATTGAAAGATTGAGATTTTGATAAATTATAATAATAATCGATATTTATGATGAACGTTAATGGAGTACAGGTGGAGGAGCTCAAGCGCAGATAAAAACAAGGTGAAAGTGAGGAGAAAGCTGAGGGAGCCGAGGTTCTGCTTCCAAACAAGAAGTGACGTGGATGTTCTTGATGATGGTTATAAGTGGCGGAAATATGGCCAGAAAGTTGTCAAGAATAGCCTTCACCCAAGGTACGTACCTACTTAACCTATAACTATATATCATTTTTTATTTTATGTCTATATAAGTTATGACTTATTTTTGCAACTACTCTTCGTCGATCTATTAATTTCCATAAATTATTTATTAAAAAAAAAGAAAGAAAAGCCCAATTAATTGGTATATGTCATGGACAAAACAATGGTCTTTCCCTTTACTCATAAAAATGATGGATAACAATGGGACTAAAGTTTTGATCTTGCTATATCTTCTCTATTATTTTCTATTTCTTGTTATTTAAGGAGAAAGTAGCCAAGTTATGTATACGGCCACGATACGATAAATTTTTTTGAATTATCTAAGATGAACTTAGTGTGTTATTTACATGCATGTTTGATTTCAAATAATGAGGATGCTACTTGCAATTAAGATTAATTAATCATACATAACGCAAAGCATTAGTATTAAGAAAACTACTAATAAACCAATGGAAATAGATTTATCTGAAAGACATGCATGCATTAGTTGATGTAGAAAATATAAAATTGGTTTTTAAATAATTTAATTGAGACGCGTCTTTCATTAATTTTAGAATATTGAATGCTTTTTCTTAGCCATCAGCTTAAATGAAATTTTGGGTTATATGAGTGCGTGATATATCTGCCAGCTATATGTAACAGAACTATAAATATATAAGCAAGATAAATAATCCACATAACAACTTCATGATCCGTACATAGGCGCCCCATGTTAAAGATTTGTCCCCTATATGAGAGACAGAAGAAAGTTTAAGCCTGCATGTGGAAGGATATATATTCATGGAGAAACATAATATATTCATGTAATTAATATCGTAACCCCTAGTTAATTTAATTAATTTGACAATATACATTTATACTGGCTATGATGGAAGAATGAATATTCCAAGTTCCAACTGATCTTTAAAAATAATAATTAAGATTTTAGGATATTAATTAGTGGTTTTCCATTTCGTAAAATAAAATCTCAGTTCTGTGTTTTATTATCTCTTTTTTCACCACTTCTATAATAATAATGACTAATTAATTATTAAGAGCATGAAAAAGAAATTAAGCTTAAGTACTACACAAGAGCTACTAATATACCGTCGGGGAGTCCCAAAAGGACACCACATACATTATATTACACCATAATTGATGGGGTTTTGAAACTGAAAACTGATAGTTATCTAAACCAAAACAAGAAAAAACTCCACAGCTTCAACGAAAAGACATTGACACATTGAAAATATGTATATATGTACGCATATAAATATGAAAAGTACGTTTCATTTACCTCTATGGATAAGATTTAATTAAAGATTTTGAGCTTCTTCTAAAAAAAATCTTTGTTTATAGGAAAAAGAAAGGTCTTATAAGTTTTGCCAGATGTCTATGTTTCAGCTAAGTCTCCATTATATGATCAACTCATAAAAACAATAGTGCTTCAAAAATTTGTATATTTTATATATAGAAGAAAAAGAAAAAAAGATCTAAGTAGCTCATTAATATTCTAGGAAGTGGGACCAACAGTACAATGTACTTTCAGCTGATCTCTCTCTCTCTCTCTCTCTCTCTCTCTCTCTCTCTCTCTCTCTCTCTCTCTCTCTAGTACAAAGGGGATTGAATACAAGAATAATGGTTTCTGAGACCTTAAGTCACGCTTGAAGTTATTATCAATAGTCGTTTTAATAAGGTGTTCTTGGAGTTCCACTTGTAAGTCTTATATTCTAAGAGGATTGATGGAGCAGCAGCTTTTAACTTCTTAGGGCCAAAAGTGACTTTTAGGAGTGTGGGGGATAATCTGTCAAAAGAGTTATAGAGCTTCCGAAAAGAAACTTTTGCTATAATTTATTTTTATTTTTTTTTAATCTCTATTGAACCATTTTATTTCTAGTAATTAACAAAATTAAATGGTGTTCGATCTTTTTCTTTTTCTGTTAAGCTCTTTTGAAATTAATTTGCATCAACACTTTATCGTTATATTATTTTGTTTACTGAAGAATATCTCCACTAATTTTATCATTTTTAATTAAGAAGAAATGAAAATTAAGAATATTGTTAACCAAATTTTAAAAGCACAAATAAAAATACCCTAAACAGCTTCATGATAGAGTAAGGATAAAGATTTATTGATTTATAAGTGACTAAACGTGTGGTTGTTCTTCTATTTCTTAGTCTAATGTTAGAACTTATTCGATCTCATTCTTTCCAACTTAGTAATAGTCTTATAAACGTCTCATAACCATGACTGTGGAACAGTATATGTTCATTTCTGTAACTCGTTGAACAATATATTGTTCTGCGTTTTGAACTTTGATCGATAGATCTATAATTGTTACATAAATAAGTTTTCTTATAAATGTGTGTATATATACAAAACCTATGACATCATGACTGTGATATATGATCTCACTGTTCATCTGTTTAGAAAAAATTTAATTGTCAATTTGGCATTAGTGGTGATAAAAGTATATATGTAAGTGTAACTAGGATATTTTATCATAATCCCATTTATTAACTGGTCACCAATCTTTTCATTATGCTAAGGTCTTTCTTCGTTGCAATTGGTTACGAATAATGTAGTTCGAATGGATCTTCTATCGGTATTGACAGAGGTACCGTACCTACTTTCAAGAAAAGGATGCACCGTACCCTATGCAATGACTAACTTCCTCAAATTTAGATTTTTTTCTTTGTCCAAGATTTTTCTATCAGAAAATAATAGCATACTTTGATTTATTTATTTATTTTTGATAGTGGACATATCCAGATCTATAACTGAATACCTTGTCACTGAGTCCTATATATTAATTTTATCTATCTGCTATAAACTGGCAGTTACGCATTACGCACACACATACATGTATATTACCATCCCAAAGTTTGATCACATCCATGCTCGTTGGTTCAGATTAAGGTTTAAGACAAAAGGAAACTAAATGATCGATGTATTTCATTTTACAACTATATTATTTCTTTACCTCTAGTAAGAAAGGGTAAAGTTCTTTTGAGTTTCAAAAAATATTGCTCTAATTAATATTTCATTTTTCTTAATAGATTTCCCTTCTAAGATTACAAAAAAATTTTAAATATATTTACGGATTTTACCTGATTTTGGTCATCCTAAGCTAAAATTATTGACGTACTTCTTTTGTTAATGTATTGTCTTATAATTCTAATGGCAGAAGTTATTACCGTTGTACTCATAGTAACTGTCGAGTGAAGAAGAGGGTTGAACGACTCTCCGAAGATTGTCGTATGGTGATAACAACCTATGAAGGTAGACACAACCACTCTCCTTCTGATGACTCAAATTCCTCCGAACATGAATGCTTTAGCTCTTTCTAGTTATTATCCCATTAGAGAATATAATTAAGAATTCATTGTAATATTAATTACAATGTATCAATTTAGCTTTAGACCGTCTTTGTCAAATTGATAATTTAGAGGGATTGCCATCATCTTAAGTTATTTAAATTATGTGTACCTTTCGATGTAATTACATATATATGCTAGCTAGCTAGATCTTCTACTTATATAAGTTATATATAGTGCACACAATGCTTGAGGGGCCAAACTCGATAGTTGATACGTCATATATTGGAAGTGAAATTATACATATGTTTTACATAAATTGCTATAGTTGAGCATTAGTATTCTCTACTCGGATGTTTCAAGATAATATGACCGAAAAAAATTATGTGCCCCAATGTTTTTTCCCTTTTTTTTTCGTGCGTCAGTATAAATTTGAAGAAATCTCTTTATTTATATATTTTTAAATGAAGACAGCTTCTTAATCCAGGGTCAAGACCATATATCAGCAAGAATTATAATATTATTTTTATTATATTTACTAAACAACGGGCACATACCTAAAACCAGTATAATTAGAAAATAAAGCCCACTATATGATTTCATTACTTGTGGCAAGGAATAGCACGAGAGTTGATAGAATCTAAAGCAATAAAGATGAAAAATAGAAGTATCATGTCATTCGCTTAAAAGAGAAGCAATATATGGTTTTTTAAGTGCAGTATTCCACTAAATAAGATCAAGTTATCCAAAAGAAATTACCTAATTTTTCCATCCCCTTTTACCCTAAAGTTATGGTAGAGAGGAAACAAATAGAAGGGAATTACGGAAAAGAATAAGAGGAATAAAAAATGTATATGATGGATAAGAAATTGTATTTCCTCTATATTTATTTAGTAATAGAGAGGAAAAAAAATTGACTTATTTTAAAATAATTACTCTATTCTCAATATAATAATTTTAAAAATTAATATGTAAGAATAATTTGATAAATTTAATTCTTTCATTAGCTTAAATATTTTTTTTTGGGTGCCTCTTTTCTCTTCAATTTTGAGGGAAAAAATTTGTTACCCTACCTTATTTTTTTCCCTTCCCTTTTCTCTTTTCCTTCTTACCATTCTTTTCCTCCCCTTTTCCCCCACCAAACAAAGCCCAAGAGACCCGAGTAAAAGTTTGTTAGTAATGTTGTTCTGAGTCGAGAACCTTTGGCTTAGGAGTTAATGGGCTAAGAAAACGTTTCAATCAATTATTCACTAACTACGATAACTTGATTAACAATATTACTAATCACTATTACATAAATATCTATCGAGTAATATAAATTTACTTGTTGATATGGCGCAAGCATCTATAAGAAATATTCAAAAACCAAACTAAAAGCAACAATCTATATTTCTATTGGTTCACACACAAATATTAGAAAAAAAAAAAAAATAGATATCAAAGAATTCGTTAATTCATAAAAGTACCAAAAATTTGAAAGGAAAAGAGAAATTCTCTCTAAAATTCTTATTTATAAATTGATTGCATATATACATGACGACCGCTAGCTAGGACTTACAAGATTTTATAAAGATGAAACCCTATCTACTGAAATGTAAAAATTAAATTAATCCCTAAAATAAATAAACGTAATTATTACATGGAATTATATATATTGTTTAGACACCCTGAAGATTTGGCCGAAATCACATTAGCTCAAAAGGAGCTTTATTCGAAATTCCTTTCGTCACGTGGGTTATGCTTCCTATATGAATACGCATGTGCAGTGCCCGACTCCCCGAGCCAACCTGTTCATTGGCAATATGCTCATATATAATCTCGACTGGCTTCATACTGCTTAAGAAAACGATTCCAGGTTCTAATTAGTTTGTGCAGGGTTGCCTAGCTCCTTATCGATCATCTTATAGCTCTCGCATGCATTTTCAGAGTCATCCCACTTAGTCAATAATGTCTACGCATAGTTTGTCGCTTATAAAGGTTTACAAATCCTCCCCTACCAAAAAACTATGCATCCCCTCGTACATGCGGCCATTTCCACCGAAATACTCTATTATACATATCCTTTCACTTGGCCTGCACATTCGCATGCAAGATGGACACTAATGCTGACACTTAGCGTAGACGCAATCTCACACTAATACATTTTGTTATAGCTTCAGTGGAGGTTTGGTCATCTTTGGTGATTTTCTTCCTAGTGGAGGTTTGGTTATCTTTGATGATTTTCTTGGTTATCTTTGATGATTTTCTTCCTAGTGGAGGTTTGGTTATCTTTGATGATTTTCTTCCCATAGAACATGACAGTGTGCCCCGTGCACATCTGCCACTTTGGCTCTAATAACTTTTGTCACAGGGGTCATGCCTCCTACATGGACTCCCCAGACAACTTGCTCATCAATAATGTGCTCAAATGTAATGTTAACTAATTTCACTCTGTTTTGGACTCATCAGGAAAATAGCTCCAACTCTGATCAATTTGTGCAAGAATGGCCTAACCCCATATCAAAAATTTTGTAGATCTCTCGCACACACCTCCACACCACCCAATCAACAATGACACCAAAATAATCTAAAGTTTGTCTTTTCTATTTTTCAAAATATCACTTCATCTTTTAGTTTTACTAAATAATACTATGATATTTAAAATTACTGCAAAATTATACCTTATAATACCCAACATAATGAATTTAACGTTAAAATGACCAAATACCGTTATTAACTAATTAAAAAAACTTATTAGACTAATTATATACTGATTATAACTTTTAATTAGTTTTTACTTTTTAGGGTGTACTTATTATTTTTTTAATTACAAAAAAAGAGAAGAAAATGTATAATGAAAAGCCCAAAATTATAAATCAGATTCATGTGTGCTCAATCAGTTTTGTTCAAAGACCAGTAGCAAAATTGACATAATTCCAATTAGAGAGGCAAACCACGACAAAAAGAAAATAAAAAAAAGAAAGGATAATGTTTTCAGAACAATGAAATTTTGCTGGGAGTGGAAGAAATCATTCTCTTCAATGCTCTGCAGATCAAGTTACACCCACATTTCCTTCTTGGTTCTACCCTCTAACTATTTTTCAGAAACCCATTACATTATATGTCTTTCATCACTTGATGGTGTTTAACTAGGATTAAAGCCTTGTCATCCTGCAAAAAATACCACTGAACAAAACCAAAAGAAAGAAAAAAGTCTGGGTTTTACTTCTCTAGCATGGAAAATTGACAGAAAAATTCTCTAGCATGGAAAATTCGTAGCCTTCTTCTTTCTGTACGGCGGATCTTGGTGACCTACTCCCTAACAGCTTCATCGATGGTATCAAATGCGCCGAATCAAAGGTGGGTCTCGGTGACCCATTTTGGTGGGTTTCAGAGGCGTTCCCACTTGGTTCATCGAGACTGGCTTTAGAGCTAGAAAGCTCAACCCAGATAGGGCTGGTCGTTGAACTGGATCTTTTAGATTTGAGATGGGTTACGCGGTTGTGGAGAAGGAGAGCGATAGAAAGGAGATGAGGGGAAGATTCTTTATTGTTTTTTTTTTTTTAAAAGTACAAAATATATTTTTCCAGCTTCTTTTTGGTTTTTTAATTTCTAGCTTTAAAATTTTTTTGATCTATTGTTAACTTAATTATAATTATTAACCCTATCTATTTGGGCTTTTCATTTAACATTTTCTTCTCTTTTAATAAAAATATAATAAATAAACCCTAAAAAAGAAAAACTAATTAAAAGTTATAATCAGAATACAATTAGTCTGATACATTTTTTTAATAAGTTAACAAGGGCATTTTGGTCATTCTGATATTAAATTCGTTATGTCAGGCAGTATAGAGTATAATTTTACAGCAATTTTAGAGGTATTATTTTGCAAAACTAAAAAATAAGGTGATTTTTTTTGCCAAAAAAAAAAAGACAAACTTCAGTATATTTTGGTGTCATTAAACCCTAGAAGATTAGTTACAAAATTATTTATTTATTTATAATAAGGACTAGTTACAGATTTTAACATCATTATATATACTTAAATATTTACTTCTATTCCTTTCAAAAGAAAAAATTACTTCTATAGACAATTATAACAAAAGAAATCATGATCACCAAATCAGTATGATAAATTAAGTTTCAAGAGATCTATACACTTGGGCATTGAAAACAGTTATCATTGAGTAATCATGGAGCTTACTTAAAGAATCTTTGCATCATAGCGAAGGCTCTAATGCCTTCTGTTGTGATAAAGAAGAACTCAATTGGATAAATCTTTGAGCCTCCTTAGTGCGACCAAAACGTGTAAGAAGTCCACTCATTAAAGAGTAATGTTCTTCAGAAGCCTTAATTTCATATTTACGAGTCATTAATTTGAAAATCCGGCAGGCATCATCAACAAATCCAGCGTCGTCACAGATGGAAAGAACCACTTGGAAAGTAAAATGGTTTGGAGTAAAACCTTTGGCTCTCATCTCATCAAAGAGATCAACAGCAGTTTTATTCAAGCCACAATATCTATATGCATCTATAATTGCAGTCCAAGTCATTGAACCCTTTATCCGAATTGTGTCGAAAACCAACTCTGCATAACTAATTGCTCCACAAATCCCATACATTTTCACAATTTCTGCAGAAACAAAATGGACTGACTCGAAGTTTTTCTTCAGAACTTGTCCATGAATCTCCTTTCCAAGCTTCAAGTTTTTCAGTTCACCACAAATACTTAGCATTCTTCCTATTGCAACCGAATCAGGCCTATGCTTGGATAAAAGCATTGATCTAATCACACCAAGTGCCCCATATAGATGCCGGTTTTCGACATAAGAATCAATCATGGCTGTCCATAAGATCACATTCCTCTGCCTCATACCATCAAACAATCTTACAGAATAGTCCAAGACGCCACATTTGGAGTACATCATCATCAAGGAAGAAACTATAGATATATTGTCCAAGAAATAATTCTTCACAACATAAGCATGAATCTCTTTACCTTGATCCAAAGCCCGCAACTCAGTGCAAACCGGAACTATAGTAGCAACTGTCACAACATCAGGCCTGCTCCCTTCCTGCTGCATCCAAACAACTGATCTCAATGCCTGCTCGAGCCTCCCATTTGCGACATAACCTGACATCAAAGCAGTCCAACAAATGGCATTCCTCTCATTTGAACGATAGAAAACCCGTCTTCCATTCTCCAGGTCCCCGCACTTGCAATACATATCAATCAATGCAGACTGAATGAATATCTGCTTTGAATAACTCTTTGTCTTCAACACATAAGCATGAACTTCCCTGCCTAGTTGCCATGCGGAAAGTTCGGCCATTACAGGAAGAATGATAGTCAATATGACAGAATTTGGCCTTATCCCCTCATCTACCATCTGTCTCGTATACTCCAACGCTTCCCATTGCAGCCTATTGTGCGCAAAACCAGAAATCATTGTTCCCCAAACAACAATATCTCTTTCACCAATTTCCTCATACAGTTGGCGAGCAAGCTTAATCTTGCCACATTTAAAGTACATATCAATCAAACTCGTCCGCAGCAATTCACTTCCAATGAAACCATTCTTAATCAAAAGGGCATGGGTTTTCAAACCTTGTGAAAGTGCCGACGAACCCGCGAAGCTCTTAATAACATTGGAGAAACTATAAACATTCATCTCAACTCCCAATTCCCGCATTTCAAAATAAGTATGAAGAGCTTCCCGATATCTCCTCCCACCCAAAATCACAGAGCCCCTAAGCAACGCATTCCACGGGTAAACACTTCTACTAGGACTTTCATCGAACAGGTTGTGGGCATCTTTGAGCGAACCACAAGCCATATACATGTTAACCAGTTTCGTACGCAGAAACTCGTTTTTCTCGAGCCCATTAATCCGAATAAACGTATGGATTTGTTTACCATGGTCCAAAGACTTTGTACGGACGCAAGCGGCGATAAGAGCAGCGAAGGTGGTTGGATTTACGGGAATGCCTTGCTGGTCGAGATAGTCCAATATGGTGATAGCTTGTCTGAGCTTGTTCTGCCTTGCGAATCTCTGGATGTCCTTGTAAACGAAACGTGGGTTCCTGCTATGGAGCGATAAGGACTCCGGAAACGCGTCCTTCTCGGTGAAAATCGGCGGCCTTTTGGGTTTCGGCAGCGGTTTCTTTCGGCGCTTCGGCGGTGCTTGGGCTCTCCGAAACGACGAGGCTTTGGGAGGGTTTGGGGGGAAAGCGTGGAAGTGAAGGGAAATGGTTGAAGAGGTTATGGATTTCATGGACAGGTTCTATGGTATAGATGGAGAAAGACAAAAAGCTTAATTGGCCAGCAACGGTGAAAAACTCGGAAGCGAATGGTGTCTGAAGGAGGAAGGCTCAGTGTCAGTGGCTGTGAGGTTCTTAGGAGCCAAAGGAGGAAGATTGTCTGAAGGCCTGAGGCCCACCAAATCCTTTGCTTCACTCTTTATCGGCCAATAAAACATACTCACCGCCATTTTGTTTGCTCTCCCTCTCATATCTTTTTTAAGTAATCGAGAGATTTTATTTGCACCCATGGTTTAAATAAAAACAATCATTTTTAATAAGAAAAAAATTAAAGATGAGTTTAAAATAAGATTCGAATCATATTTTATAAATTCAAAAAGAATTTTTATATAGAATGTATGGACCTATTTTATTGGGCCGTTTTATTCGTACAGTTTTCGTCCGTACACGTATGTATTTTAGGGTTTTGAGATTATATATATTTCGGTTCGGTCGTGTAAAACACTACATTCTGTATTTTATTTTTTGACATAGTGAAATTTCCTCCTCTGCCAGTGATTTTTTCCGATTAGGATTTTCCACTTAAATCTGTGTGTTCTTGTTTTTCATCCTTTTGTCGATTATCGTTCGGTAATTCTAAACAAATTGGTATCAGAGCTTTAATCCAGGTTTGATTACGATAATGGCAACCATGAAGTATGATATTCTGCTTTTGGATCGCAACACCAGATTTTCGTTATGGCAGGTTAAGATGCGGGTTGTCCATGCGCAGTTGGATTTAGATGATGCATTGTTAGGGATTAATGTGATGCCTTCGTCATTATCAATGGAGAAAAAGCAGCAAAGGGATCGAAAAGCCCTATCTCAGATTCAACTGCATCTGTCGAATCAGATATTACAAGACGTTCTGAATGAGAAAACTGCCGCAGTTTTGTGTTTGAAATTAGAGCAATTGTGCATGACGAAAAGTCTAACCAATAAGCTGCATCAGATCAGCGACTGTATTCTCATCATATGGCAGAAGGTACGTCTCTAGAAGAGCACATAAACGTCTTTAAGGAAATTGTTTCTGATCTGAAAGCTTTGAAGGTTAAATATGAGTCTGAGAATTTAGCGCTCATTTTGCTGTGTTCGTTGCCCCCTTCATATACGTCTTTTAGAGACACTATTTTGTATAGTCGTGAATCCCTTACTCTGAGCATGGCTTATGATTCTCTGCTTTCTAAGGAGGAGATGGATCAGATTGTTACAGGGATTGAGACTCAGGCAGAGGGTCTCGTTGCTAGAGGTAGAACGCAGGAGAGGAATTTTGGGAGTCATAATAGAGGCAGATTAAAATCTAGAAATAAAAGTAAAAATTATTGCAAGAAAAAGGGCCACATCAAATCTGAATGCTATAAGCTTCAGAACAAGAAAAAGAAGACTGCTCCTAATCATAAGGGAAAACAAACTGAAAATACCGGTGAAGCCAGTGTTGCTAAAGATGATATCAGTGATGGAGAACTCTTAGTTGTTTCTGATGGCGACTCCAAACCATGTGATGACTGGATTCTCGATTCTGGTTGCACGTTTCATATGTGTCCTAATAGGGACTAGTTTTCGACATGAAACGGTAGTCAAAGATGCTGTGTTGATGGGAAATAATGCGCCTTATAAAGTTACTGGTATTGGAACAGTCAAAATTAAGATGTTTGATGGAGTTGTCAGGACTCTCAGTGGTGTGAGATATATTCCAGATTTAAAGAGAAATCTGATCTCTTTGAGTACTCTTGATTCAAAAGAGTACAAGTACACTGGTGAAGGTGGAGTTCTGAAGGTTTTAAAAGGAGCTCTTGTTGTGATAAAGGGCCAGAAAAGATCTGCTGAATTATATGTCTTGTTGGGTTCTACAGTTACCGGTGAAGCAATTATCTCTACTCATTTGTTGTCAGATGATGAAGTCACTAGACTTTGGCATATGCGTCTTGGGTATATGAGTAAGAATGGCATGGCTGAATTGAGCAAAAGAGGATTTTGTTGATGGGCAGAGTACTAGTAAACTGAAGTTCTGTGAGCATTGCATTTTTGGGAAGCAGAAGAAAGTAAGATTTACAAAAGGTATCCACAACACAAAGGGAACACTTAATTATATACATTCTGATCTCTGGGGACCATCTAGGGTACCTTCTAAAGGAGGTGCTAGATATTTGCTGACGATTATTGATGATTTCTCCAGAAAGCTTTGGGTATTTTTCCTGAAGCATAAGAATGATGTGTTACCTACATTTAAGGAGTGGAAGACTATGATCGTGAAGTAGACAGGGAAGCAGATTAAATGTCTCCGCACTGATAATGGCTTGGAGTTTTGTTCTGATGAGTTTAATGTATTTTGCAAATTAGAAGGAATCGTGAGGCATTTAACAGTTCGCCATACTCCGCAATAAAACGGTGTGGCAGAGCGTATGAATAGGACTTTGATGGAGAGAGTACGTTGCATGCTCTCCAATGCTCGTTTACCTAAGTCTTTTTGGGCAGAANTGTTGATGGGCAGAGTACTAGTAAACTGAAGTTCTGTGAGCATTGCATTTTTGGGAAGCAGAAGAAAGTAAGATTTACAAAAGGTATCCACAACACAAAGGGAACACTTAATTATATACATTCTGATCTCTGGGGACCATCTAGGGTACCTTCTAAAGGAGGTGCTAGATATTTGCTGACGATTATTGATGATTTCTCCAGAAAGCTTTGGGTATTTTTCCTGAAGCATAAGAATGATGTGTTACCTACATTTAAGGAGTGGAAGACTATGATCGTGAAGTAGACAGGGAAGCAGATTAAATGTCTCCGCACTGATAATGGCTTGGAGTTTTGTTCTGATGAGTTTAATGTATTTTGCAAATTAGAAGGAATCGTGAGGCATTTAACAGTTCGCCATACTCCGCAATAAAACGGTGTGGCAGAGCGTATGAATAGGACTTTGATGGAGAGAGTACGTTGCATGCTCTCCAATGCTCGTTTACCTAAGTCTTTTTGGGCAGAAGCTGCCTTTACAGCCTATTTTCTGATTAATCGATCTCCCTCAACTACTATTAAAAAAAAAAGACTCCAAAAGAGGTATAGTCTGGTACTCCTGCTAATTATTCTGATTTAAAAATATTTTGGTATCCTGGATATGCTCATGTTGATAATGGAAAGTTAGAACCAAGATCTATGAAGTGCATCTTTCTAAGCTATAAAGCTGGTGTTAAAGGATATAAGCTATGGTATCCAGAAACTCGGAAGATTATTATGAGTAGAGATATTCTTTTTGATGAATCTGCTATGCTTCGTGATTTGTCTCTTAGAGATTCTAGTAGTAAACATCAGTAGAAATCAAAAACTCAGGTAGAGCTTGAGATTGGATTAGAATCTACACCAGCATCTACATCTCAGTCAGTTTCCTCTACACTATTATCGCCACCACAGCGTCACCACAATATTCTATTACTAAAGACAAGCCTAAAAGAGACATTAGACCTCCACAAAGGTATGCTGAGGCCGATCTGATTACCTATGCTTTAAATGTGGTTGAAAGTATAGATTCTAGTGAAGAACCTTCTACCTATGCAGAGGCAGTTAGTTGTGATGACTCTGGCAAATAGATGATTGCCATGCAAGAGGAGATGGAATCACTTCATAAGAATGGCACATGGGACTTGGTGAAACTACCTAAAGATAACAAAAGGAAACAAGGAACACCGGGAATTAAAGAATCTCGGTATAAGGCAAGACTAGTTGCAAAGGGCTACAGCCAGGTTCCAGGTGTAGACATTACAGATGTGTTTTCTCCAGTTGTAAAGCATAGTTCAATTCGAACTTTACTTGGTATTGTGGCTATGCATGATCTTGAGCTTGAGCAGTTAGATGTGAAGACAACATTCTTATATAGAGAACTTGAAGAAAACATGTACATGGAATAGCCAGAGGGTTTTGTAGACTCAGGTAAGGAGGACTATGTGTACTTATTGAAGAAATCTCTGTATGGCCTGAGACAGTCACCCAGACAGTGGTATAAGAGGTTTGATTCATTTATGACCACTCATGATTTCAAGAAAAGCAGCTATGACAGTTGTGTCTACTTTAAGAAGAATACTGATGGGTCTTTTATATATCTACTCTTATACGTCGATGACATGTTGATAGCAGCCAAAGATAAAGAAGAGATTAGAAAAGGTCAAAAACCAGCTTAGTTTGGAGTTTGAGATGAAAGATTTAGGAATAGTAAAAAAGATACTTGGAATAGAGATTCTGAGAAATAGAAAGGTAGGTAAATTGTACCTAAGTCAAAAAAGGTATATTGAGAAAGTTCTATACAGATTTAATATGCAGAATGCTAAACCTGTTAGTACTCCATTAGCGGCTTATTTCAGACTTTCATCTGTTTTATCTCTAAAATCAGATGATGAGATTGATTATATATCTCGAGTTCTATATTCTAGTACAGTGGGATCTCTCATGTATGCTATGGTCTGTTCTCGTCCAGATTTGTCATAGGTAGTCAGCACTGTTAGTAGATACATGGTGAATCCTGGTAAAGAACGTTAGAAAGTAGTTCAGTGGATTTTTAGATACTTACATGACTCTATTGATGCTTGTTTGCAATTTGGAAGAATTAGAAGTGGAGTCGTTGGATATGTTGATTCTGATTTTGCTGGAGACCTTGATAAGAGAAGATCTCTCACTGGGTATATTTTAAGATCTCTCACTGGGTATATTTTCATCATTGGTGATTGTGCTATCAGTTGGAAAGCTACCTTACAGACTACAGTTACATTGTCTATTACTGAGGCTGAATACATGGCTATTACTGAAGCGTGTAAGGAAGCTATTTGGTTGAAGGAACTATTTAGTGAACTTAGTGAAGACTTACAATTGACCACAATCTTTTGTGACAGTCAGAGTGCTATTTTTCTCACAAAATATCAGATGTTTCATGAGAGGACCAAGCACATTGATGTGCGGTATCATTTTGTTCGTGATATTATTGTTCGAGGTGATATAATTGTGAGCAAAGTTAGTACTCATGATAATTCTGCTGATATGATGACTAAGACACTTCCTGGAAACAAGTTTAAGTATTGCTTAGACTTGATTGGTGTTACTTACTGAGTTTTGCCTTCTTTGTGGAAGAGGTGGAGAATATATTTTTTTTATCAAAGATTAGAGTTATTCCTTAATTGGAATTCGTGTCAAGGTGGAGATTGTTAGAGTTCGTGACTCGAATTGTATTTGCCCTAGCCCGAAAACTTCACGGTGCGACATATGTGGCATTTTTGTAATTGGGAGAAATTTTAAGATCTGTGGTGGAAGCGGAGGAAACAGGCTGAAAGGCCAGATCCCGGAGCCCACCACTGATCTCGTTGGGGGTGCGGGGGTAGAGCTCCCGCAGTATGGACCTGTTTTATTGGACCATTTTGTCCGTACAGTTTTCCTCCGTACACATATGTATTTTAGGGTTTTTAAGATTATATATATTTTTGGCTTGGTCATGTAAAACTCTACCATTTGCACCTTATTTTTCGACATAGTGAAATTTCCTTCTCTGTCAGTGGTTTTTTTCCCGATTAGGATTTTCCACTTAAATCTGTGTGTTCTTGTTTTTCATCTTTTTTTTGTCAATTATGGTTTGGTAATTCTTAACAGGACTAATTTTAAATATTGATGAGTGCTTAAGTGTATTAATTATTCGATCAATTTTTTTCTATGTTTCGTTGCTCAGTTTCTTGTTATATTTAAGTTTTTATTGATTTTTTTAGCTTTTCTGGGTATTTTTGGAAGAAAAAAAATGAAAAGAAGTGAAACTGGACTAAACAGAGCTGAGAAATATGAAGCTTAAAAAATAGGCATGTGCAGCAAAGTGGTGCCACAGGTGAAGCTGAAAAAATAGGCATAAGCAGCAACTAGGCGCCGTGCGGTGCTAGCAAAGAAAAAAAGAAAAAATTTCTAGAACTATAGCGTTGCTGCAATATCTCGATAAATTTCTAATGACTTCAGCTTTTTCAGACGTTTTGAGCTTCGAAACTTTGTGGATTCTAG
>JXTB01000145.1:289313-323468 GCA_002914805.1 Parasponia andersonii
AATAATGACCTATTTTAAAGAATGACTTAAAATTTGGCCATTGGCTACATTTAAAATAATGATCTATAATTTTGGCCATCTGCCAAGAAGCCCATGAAAAAACAAAAAAGCTGGACATATAGTATAGGGCCAAGACGGGAACTAGGCCCCATTTTCTCAGTTATTAGGCCATCTACGTAGCCCATCTGGAACGATCCTTCTTCCTTGCTCTCTCTCTCTCTCTCTCTCTCTCCTGGTGTCTTTCAATGGCTCTCAACTCGTCCAAGTTTGTGAAATGCTATGGCTATGATCTGCTCTTGGGATCAATAGCTGCATTTTATGTCTTCACCGTGCCATACACTAAGGTTGAAGAAAGCTTTAACGTTCAGGTAGATTTCAATTGCTTATTCTTCTCTATTCTTGTTTGGTTGGCTGGAAACTTTAGGACCGAAAATGGAAGAATCTAAGATTTGAATTATCGGGTTTGCTTATTTTTTGAGTGATAACAATTAGCTGCCCTGAAATTGTACTTCTATTCGGTTATTAAGGTTTAAACGTAACTGAACCAAGGCTTACTCTTTTTCTGGTTCTCTGCTAAAGGTATGGTGAGAATTATTATTATTATTATTATTTTTTTGAATTTTTGGGTTTTTTTTTTTTTAGTTTTAATAATCGATAGAAAAATGATTCTGTTTAAGGGGGTTTTTCATTGAAGATCGCTTTCTGTTTGGATACTGTGAAAATATTTGAAATGGGAAGTTTTAGAATTTGGTTTTAGGATTGTATGTCGTTTGAGATTTGTACATGTGGTGACTCCATTTAAGACGATACTTTGGAGTAATAACAAGTTGCTGCTAGAAAGCTGGGAGAATTTGTAGCTTCAAATGAATATTATGTCATGCAAAGCTTGCCTTAGGAAAGACAAATGACAGAATGTGATTGAACCAGATGGGATTTGCAATTAGAAAACAAAAAAGAAAAAAGAAAAAGAAAAATCCCAGGGGTGGGGTGTAATTGCCATGCCTTGTTGTTCGAAGTTTTGATACGAAGACTCATTGCTTGGGTGGAAAGGAGATAGCCAATACTTAGTGGCACTCTGGCATAGTACCACACTTTAGCATTGTTAATTTCACCTTTTGACATCTCATAATGATAGCAATAAGAACCAACTAACTTTTGATTCTATTTTCCTTATCCTTATCCTTACTATATTTATTGCTCCATTTTTCATCCATTGTATTGTATAAAAAGGTAAGATCAATGAAGTGATTGTTTGAGGTTCAACATAGAATGATGGGAAAGATGATATTTTGCTATTTGGATTGCCCACTTGTTTTTCTATGTCTCGGCACCTATACCTTCTGCACATTCTAGATGCTAACTTTTCTGAATTTATTATTATTTTTTTTTTCAAGGCAATGCATGACATTCTATATCATCAGAATCACATAGGAAATGTAAGTTCGTTGACTCTGTCTTTATGGAGTTCTCTTAACTGTTATTGGCTATTGAATTCCAGCTTACCTTTTTTTTTTTTTTGAATTTTTGCTTCATTATCACAGTACGATCATTTGGAGTTCCCTGGAGTGGTTTCTCGCACTTTCCTTGGTACGCATGTGATGTTTAATATGCTTAAGCATATCATATGTCCAAAGTTTGCCTGCCTGTTGTACCTTTCTTTTTTAACGACTTTAACTTCATGGTGGTCTTTAGGGTCCATTTATTTGTCTTATTTTGTACCTCGGTTCAGAAAGCCAATATTTTTCTTTGTTCCTTGTGCTATCTCAAGCTCTCTTTGTTCATAGTAGACAAAATCTCTTACCTTTTGATTTTGATTTGTGTTCTGTGTGTGCAGCCATATTTTGTGTAATTCCCTTAACAGTTCTATTCGGGGGAAATAAAGGGAGATTAGTCTCCTAACTAAACATCTAAAGTTAAGTTCACTCTTTGCTGTGTACTGTAGGCGCATTGCTAGTATCAACTTTGGCATCTCCAATCATATTGATAATGAGCTTACTGCACTTGCCAAAGCTTTATTCTCTCTTTGCAGGTTAGTACTTCAGACACTTTAGCAAATGTGAAACATGTTTTTTTTAAGATGCATGGAAAAGTGAAATGGCGAATATTTTAGCCTTTTTTTTGCCTTCTTTTGGTTGCTGCAAAGTGAAATTTCCACCATACATTATGTTGTACTTCTAATGAGGTGATCCTTGCAAGTTAGAGCTAATTAGTGGAAAGGGTAATACGGTTGATATATACAACTGTCTCTACAGAGATGTTTAAAGGTATTGGGTGAGGAAAAGCAAGTCAAAATGGGTGTTGACATGCTTAAATGCTGGAGATGGGTTTAGATAAAAGAATGAGTCGTAAAAAAATAGGATGTAATCTGTGGGTGGCATTGGTTGGGAGTGGTGGCTCATGGCTTTAGTAGATAGGGAGAGGAAAAGGCGGTAACGTGCTTCCCCCCTCTTGATATGTTAGGTGTTGCTCAGTACACTTCTATTCTTGCACAAAAGATAAACAATTGAAATCATTTTTTTTTAATGCCATTCTGTGACAAGCTTTTAAAGGGAAGTTGTGTCATTTCTAGGTATTGAAGTTCTATATGATACGCAATACTGCAAAGAAGGAGAATTATCTACTCTAATAGTATACTTTTTCTCTTATCCAGTTCGTATGGCATTAGGTTGCATTCTATTATCTACCTTACGCCTTTTTCGTCTTCAGGTATGTTCTTAGTTTTGTTCTTTATCATTTTCTGAAGTTAACCAGTTTGGCTATTTGTGCATGGTGTATCTTGTGAGTTTTGGGGTACTCTACGTGTTGAATATACAAGGGGTGCTATCATCTACCTATTTAGATACATACAAGGTGCAAGAGCACTAAAGAAACTGTAGATTGATATGAAGAGAAGAATTCTGAATTGTTCTACTTAATTTCAACGTAGGTAGAGAAGGAAATAAATAGGATAGATAGCAACAGGTTTGTTATTCAAATCCCTTAAGTCTAGGCAATAAATCAGTAAAAGAAATCTGAATAATAAAACCTAATCTCTACAGATCACACAATATTCTAGAAATAAAAACAGAATCCTATAAACAAGGAAATAAAAGATATGGATAAATCTACACTCCCCCTCAAGCTGGGGAGTAAATATTAGTAATTCCCAGCTTGGAATTCATCTCTTCAAAGCTCTTCCTTGTTAATGCCTTTGTGAGTATATCAGCTGGTTGTTGACTAGTGGGAATGTAAACTAACTGAATGACACCTTCTTCTACTTTTTCCTTGATGAAGTGCCTATCAATCTCAATGTGTTTGGTTCGATCATGATGAATCGGATTTCTTGCTATGCTGATGGCAGCCATGTTATCACAAAACACCTTCATAAGTTCTTGAAAAGGCATTTTTAATTCTTCAAGAATGCGTCTCAGCCATATACCTTCACAAACCCCATGTGCCAAAGCCCGAAATTCTGCCTCTGCACTGCTTCTAGCTAAAATAGCTTGCTTTTTACTTCTCCAAGTGACCAAGTTGCCCCAAACATATGTACAATACCCAGAAGTTGACCGTCGGTCCGTGACAGAACCTGTCCAGTCAGCATCTGAATATAATTCGATGCTCTTGTCAAAAGTTTTCTTGAAAAACAGTCCCTTTCCTGGTGTCATCTTAAGATATTTGAGAATATGGTAAACAGCATCAAGGTGTTCTTCGCAAAGGTTATTCATGAACTGACTTACAGTACTTACAGAGAAACTAATATCAGGACGCGTATGAGAAAGATAGATTAGTCTCCCTACCAACCTCTGATATCTCCCTTTGTCAATTGGTGTTTTCCCTTCTTTCTGGCCTATCTTATGGATTGGGTCCATTGGAGTATCTGCAGGTTTACACCCTAGCATACTTATTTCTCTTAATAAGTTCAGAGTATATTTTCGCTGAGTCATAACTGGATCGAGCCACCTCCATACCCAAGAAGTACTTGAGACTTCCTAGGTCCTTGATTTCAAATTCTGTAGCCAGAAACCTTTTAAGATTCATCATTTCTTCCTGATAGTCTCCTGTTAGGATGATATCATCTACATATACTGTTAAAACAACATTTCTTGAATTTGATGAATGCTTAAAAAATAATGTATGATCAGATTGACCTTGTGAATACCCTTGCCTCTTTGCTACCTTGGTAAATCTGTCAAACCAAGCTCGAGGGGATTGTTTCAATCCATACAATGATTTCTTGAGCTTACAAACCTTGTTTCTTGTGTTTGGTCCCTCAAGACCTTGTGGAATCTCCATGTAAACTTCCTCTTCAAGATCGCCGTTGAGGAAGGCAATTTTGACATCAAGTTGGTTTAATTGCCAATTCAGATTTATTGCAATGGAGATCAGTACACGAACTGTATTTAACTTAGCAATTGGTGCAAAAGTTTCTAAGTAGTCAATACCATAGGTTTGTGTAAATCCCTTTGCAACAAGTCGGGCCTTATGTCTCTCTATACTCCCATCAGTCTTGTGTTTAACTGTGAAAATCCATTTGCATGCCACTGGTTGCTTTCTGGGTGGTAGATTTGTAAGTTACCATGTACCATTCTTCTTTAGTGGTGAGATCTCTTCATTAATGGCTATTCTCCACTCAAGTTTTTGTGCAGCCTCATGGAAACTTTTAGGAATTTCGACAGAAGATATAGCTGACACAAATGTTCGATAGCTAGGAGACAACTTTTCATAAGAGACAAAGTTAGCTATAGGATGTCTAGTGGTACATGATCTTATTCCTTTCCTTATGGCAATAGGCAAATACAAATTATCACTAGTATCATCATTAGTAACATAGGAATCAGTTGCGTTACCTGGTTGTGTTTTAGATGATTCAAGTCTCGGTCCCAACTCTTGGTTCTGCTCAGGTTGTGCATAGGCTTCTATATTCTCTTGAGTCTGTGGCCGCCTAGTATAAACACGTAGTCCTTGGTTCACTGGTTCTTGTGTGTTTGATTCAGGTGCTTTTGGTTGTGACTCAGATTGAGGAGTTTCGGATGAAGGGTTTTCAGATGAATGAGTTGTTTCAGAAGTAGACTCATCAGACACAGGAATAGACTGGTAGGTGGAGTTGGTAGGTAGATTTAGAATGATGGTGTTCTGAGTTTCAATACAAAACTGATATTCATTTGTCTTATTCTCCCCCTAAATATGAGTTTTGGGATAGTAGGATTGATTCTCAAAGAAGGTAACATCCATGGTATGATAAAACTTCCTAGTGATTGGAGAATAACACTTATATCCTTTGTGGTTTGATGAGTATCCCAAAAAAATGCACTCTGTGGCTTTTGGATCAAGTTTACTTCGGTTGTGAGAATAGACATGAACAAATCTTGAACAACCAAAAATTCGAAATGGAATTGTAGACAATAACTGAGAAGATGGGAAAGTTTTACCAAGAGCATCATATGGAGTTTTGAATTGGAGAACACGTGAAGGCATTCGATTGATGAGATAAGTGGCTGTGAGAACGACTTTACCCCATAAGTGTTTAAGAACATTTGTTGTGAAGATTATAGACCTGGCAACTTCAAAAAAATGTCTATTTTTCCTTTCTGCTATGTCATTTTGTTGAGGTGTATCTACGCATGAACTATGGTGAATTATCCCATATTTTTCTAAGTAACCCCCCAAAACAGAATTATAGTAATCTTTGGCATTGTTAGTTCTCAAGACTTAGATTTTTGTTTGGAATTGAGTTGTTATCATAGAGTGAAACTTTTGAAAAATTGAGCTAATTTCTTACTTTTCTTTCATGAGAAATACCCAAGTTATTCTGGTATGATTATCAATGAATGTCACAAACCACTTAGCACCAGTGATATTATTAACACGGGAGGGTTCCCAAATGTCACTATGGATCATGGTAAATGGACGTGAGGCAATATAGGGTTGAATGGTGTAACTGTTTATAATATGTTTTGACAATTGACAAATTTCACATTGGAAAATTTTTGACTTTTTATTTCGAAACAGTTCAGGAAATAACTTTTCCAAATACACGAAATTTGGATGACCTAGTCTATAGTGACATAACATAATTGCACTATCATTCTTATTCAAACCAGAAATAAATAGAGAATCCTCAACCCTATGAGACTCTAAAGAAACACAACTAGCATTTTGAGCTTGTTTCCCAGGATACCTTTGACCTTTGAGAATATAGAGTCCTGAGCACTCTTCAGCATTGCCAATCGTCATTGCCGAACTCAAATCCTGAAGAACACAACATGTATTGAAGAATTTAGCAACACAATTCATATCTCTAGTGATTTTGCTAACAGACAGCAAGTTATAGCTTAATTTTGGCACCAAGAGAACAGACTTCAAAACAATATCCTTAGAAATTACAATAGAACCTGTTCCAGCAACTTGAGAAAGGGTACCATCTGCTATTCTAACAAAAACATTCCCATTACTTGGGTTATATGAGTGGAATAAGGTCCTATTTCTTGTCATATGGTCGGAAGCACCTGAATCGACAACCCATGTACTTGTTCTTTCACATTTAGCATTCAATGCTCTTAAAAAATTACCTTTTTGTGCAATAGTACTCGAACCGACTACAGATGGTTGAAGTTGTCCAAGCATCTTTTGCAAAATTGCCAATTGTTCTTTGCTAAATGCAGTATTGTCATCTGCAGTAGCGATGTTGCTTTGAATTTCTTTCCGGTTCTGGAATCGGGCTGGCTTCCAATCTGCAGGTTTGCCATGAATTTCCCAGCACTTGTCTTGTGTATGTCCGGGTTTGCGACAATGATCGCACCATGGGCGTTCCTTTCGAATTCGATTGTCATTGTTTTGTGGATTAAATCCTCGGACTGCAAGAACAGAATTCTCGACTGTTGGAGAATTGATGTTGTTGGAGTGCTCATCATGACCTTTTTTCGAGTTGCCTCTCGCCCCACTTCAGAGAATGTTTCTCGGATACTCGACATTGGTCGTTGAGTCATTATGCGGCCCCTCACTTCATCTAGATTCCCATTTAGCCCCAGCAAGAACTTGTAAATCCTTTCTTTTTCAACAATTTTCCGATATCTAGCATTGTCTCCTGGACAGTCCCATTCAGTGGATTCCAGGATATCAAGTTGCTGCCAGTATCGAGTAAGTGTGTTGTAATATTGCTGCACGGATAGATCCCTCTGTCTCAGATCATGTAGCTTTCCCTTGATTTCAAAGACTACTGAAGTAGGAGACTTTGATTGCTTCCCAAATGTCCTTTGCAGTGGTATAGAACATGAAGTCCTCGCCTATGTCAGTATTCATGGAGTTGATCAGCCATGACATGACCATGTTATTTTCGGTTTTCCATTTTCTGTATGTTGGATCATTTGTTCTTGGAGTTGCCACTGCACCAGTGAGATAATCATCCTTGTCTTTGCCGCTGATGAGCATAAGGACAGATTGAAACCATTGGAGAAAATTATCTCCATTGAGTTTGTGTACTGTGATGGATGTTGCTGAATTATCCGTTCTCCCCATAGAAATTGGTGTTGAGACATCAGGGCTTGAGGTTGTCTCCAAACTCCCTTCGGTTTGTTTATCGGTTGCCATCCCGTATTTGGTCATTTCGAAAGTCCAGGTTTAGAAATCTCTGATACCATGTAGATTGATATGAAGAGAAGAATTCTGAATTGTTCTACTTAATTTCAACGTAGGTAGAGAAGGAAATAAATAGGATAGATAGCAACAGGTCTGCTATTCAAATCCCTTAAGTCTAGGCAATAAATTAGTAAAAGAAATCTGAATAATAAAACCTAATCTCTATAGATCACACAATATTCTAGAAATAAAAACAGAATCCTATAAACAAGGAAATAAAAAATATGGATAAATCCACAGAAACTTTGTTGCATGTGTTCTAGATACGCTATTTAACCTTCCATGTAGCTGGGAGTTTATAGTACCTGGAAGAGTAATATTCCGTTGTTGTCATTTGACCAACATTTAACTTTCAATAATTCTCCAACTTGCCTGCCTCTGGCTGCTCTTTATGTTCATTTAACTAATTTGAGTATAAGAGTATGAGTACATTGGGTTGTTGATTTTATTTATCAGGTCAAAGATAAGTTTGGAAAACAAGTAGAAGCGTTCTTTGTAATACTAACTGCGGTTCAGTTTCACCTGCTGTTCTACTGTACCCGTCCTCTTCCTAATATATTTGCTCTGGGTGTAGGTAAATATTTCATGTCATTTCTCATTTTGCTTTTTTTTTTTTTTAATTATTATTATTATTTTTAATCTGGTTGTAGATATTGCTAAGTCTTTCGTTGGGCTTCTGGTTGCTGATGGTTTTAAGTACTTGTTTCTGAAAAAGTGAGAGGCCGATGTAGCAGTATCTTCTGCTAACTTAATTTTATGTTTCATTTATTTGTAGTCAACTTGGCATATGCATTTTGGTTGAAGGGGAAGTTTTATGCATCTCTAAACTGTCTGGTATGTTTCTACTTGTAGAAGCATTAGATATGGAATGTTTCAATTACACTGCATTACAATGTATAAGTCTCACTTATTGCTTTTCTGCTACATAACATGCTATTGTTCAGCTTGTAAGTAGCGGTTAATTATATCTAATTGTTGGGTTCAGTTGGGGGACTAGTATCAAAAGTATATATATGTATTTATATAAGTATCAAGTTCATGATTTTATTAAATCAAAAATTTGTCTGAACATAAAATACATATATAGTATACATCTTTTTGTATTTGTGTCGAATATCTGACTGGTTTTCTTTATCCCCCATGGTTCCCCACTCCCCTTACCTAAGCCTCTTTTATTTTCCGTTTGTTTTCTTCTTACAGCTCTCTGTTTTACAATGATCAGATTTTTGCTACAATCATCTTTAGATGTGATATCCTATTACTTGTTTGCCCTCTTGGCCTGGAGCTTCTCTTGGTAGGTTCTGTTTCAAACCTGAGTTATCTTTTCATTTTCTTTCATTTTCCCTTGTTATGTTGGCAAATCATATATTTCCTGTGAAATTGCAACTCTATGAAACTGATAGGACCTTAACAAACTCACAAAAACACACACAAAACCAGAAAGTAGATGGCTATTGATATAGTGATTGAAAGAAGAACAAGATACAATAACTCTAGTTATTCGAGAGGCCTAGAACTCTCCCATGGGGCTCAGCTCCAATAACCCCTTTCACTAATTACCCAATACCCTCCCCTGCTACCGGGAGTCCTAAATATACTCAACAACTACTCCAGCCCCTACTAACAAACTAACAACAGACTAGACTACCCCTTGTGCCAAAAGTCAAACTATCTGACTCCAACCCCCCCTACTAGAATGCACAACTCTCCTCCGTCACCTCTTAGCTTAAGTGACACAGGTTTGGGTCTTATCAGAAACACTTGTCTAGGTTCTTTCCTGCAAATCGCTTGATATTTTCTTGTTACATGCAAATAATGAGGACCAAAATTTAGTTATTTAGAATTGATTCAATGTGTTTAGAAAAAAAAAATCCAATTGGAACTTTGAAAATGCTGTGCACAATATGGATACGAAGAATGCACATAAAAAGGAATTGTCTGTGTCATATGTGACTGAGAGAAAGGATTCATTAAAGGTACATACGACCTAGTAACCTCGAAGGAAAGTCCAGAGGCCCAAATTCTACATGTTGTCGAGATGCTGAATTCGCGGCAAATTACGCTTTATGCCATTAAGTTGTTTCTGTTGTCATTATAGTTGTTGACTTGTTCAAAGTATTGAGATACATTTAATTTTTAACTATGAAGCTCATCCCCTTCATGTTACTTTGGGTCATCCATATTAACTCCATTGAAGTCAAAACTGCAGCAATGCTATATTATAGGCTGCTGCTTTGAACTTTCTTTTCTTTGAGGAATTATCTTGCCATAGGCTTTTATTCAGGCAGAAGAATGGTGGGTTTGGGGTTTTGATAGATCTAAATAGGAGCCTACCAATTAAAGATGATTGCAATATTGTTCCTAATGTCTTTTATGTTTTGTTATTGGTTAGTGTGTGATATTTATATCAACGTTTATGACTTTACAAATTATACCTGAGATTTGTATTTTTTTTTCAATGTCAGACTAAATCAATTTCGGTCTGGGAAACACTGAAATACTGCATATGGTTTGCTCTTGTTTGCATAGGTTGGTTCACTATGTTACATTCCAGTTTTTTATTTCTACTTTTACATGCTAATTTGCCCTTTAGACATCCTGAATCAATACCATGGTTTTGAATTCTTCACAGTGCAGGTCTTACTATATTGATTGATTCAATTATGTGGAGAAGGTTATTGTGGCCTGAATTTGAAGTTTTTTGGTTCAACTCTGTTCTGAATCGAAGCTCTGAGTGGGGCGTATCCTTCTAAATGAAGTTATTGCACCTTTTTTTTTGTGGAGTTTGAAATATTTTCTATAATGTCCTTAATCATGTCCCCATGCATCTTTTCTGTCATGACACAATGTCATCGCAAGGTAGCTCTCTAAATATTTTTAGGATGATTAGGACTGGTGGATAGTTTTCTTGGATCCTTCTGTAAATAGGTTTGTGATGGTTGAGTTCAAGTACATACCTGCTTGCACATTTGACTAAAGTCCTAATATGAGCATTCTTTTCGTTATTTTCTTTTGTATCATATAGTCGTGTAATGCTTGAGTTTCTTTGTGTGGTAATGAACTTGTCCGTCTTAGATGAGAGAATTCTATAAAGACAGTGCACAAAACAAAAAGAAGACGATGAGTACTTATCTGAAACTTTGCTTTTAGTTTTCCTTCACTGTTTTCCTTCAGACACATCCATTCCACTGGTACTTCACTTCAGCACTTCCCCGCTCATTGCTTGCTGCGTATCCTCTTTCTATGGTGAGACATCTACTAATAGAGAACAGTTTCTTAGTTAATAACTTGTTATAACTCTTTGGTAAGCTCAGTATTTCATCTGTTTCTTCCCCCAAAACATTGGGCTATCAAATTGTTCTTTTTCTGACATGTGTGCTATGTTTTCTTCCTTTTACTGAGACATGGACACTGTAAAGTTTACTCCTTTAACAGTGAAGTACTGAAGCAACTTTTGGCATTTGTCTTATATTTTATTCTTAGATGTTCCTTGCATATTGCATTAAGCTTTATGCGACTTCTTCCATATGAAATTTTGTTTTCTGGTAGTTGTGTATCATTTAGACTTCTTAATGTCTCTGTAGCCATTCTTAATAGACAGAATTGCTAATGGCTATTATGTTTTTGGCATGATAGCTAGTATTAGTAAATTCTAGGTTCATTGCCCATACAGATAAGTTGTGTTCATGAGATGTAGACATTGCTTTTCATTTGAAGACAAACCTTAGCACGTGAAATTTACTGGTTTCGTGAAACTTAAATTTCCCTTGGTCTCTTAATTGAAATGAAATGAGATGAATAGATTTTCTGGTGCTCCTACTGTATTGAACCTGAATTGTAGTTATTTCCTTTCTTCTCTCCTACTCCAAAATTGTCTTTCTTAAATTCATATGCATTCTTTCTTGCAGCTTGGGGTCTTACTTGATAGAAGGGTTCGATTATTCATTCTTCCTGTTTTGTCCTTTGTTTTTCTTTACTCAAAGCTTCCTCACAAGGTATAACTTCGTCAATTTGTGAAGTTATTGGTTTTTGATTTGGTTTCAGAGTTGCTAATGCCTTGTATTTTGTGATCCAGGAGCTCCGTTTTATTATTAGCTCAGTTCCAATCTTCAACTTATCTGCTGCAATTGCTGCTAATAGAATGTGCGTGGTATCTATTTTGAGTTGATTGCTAATTGACTTTGTAGTGTTTTTTTTTTTAATAATATGAATTTAGTTTATTATTTCAACTTCTCTTGCAGTGATCATTTTGCCTAGATAGTTGTCTTTTTTATATATACAATCTGCTTATGATGATGTGTTTTATGTGTAATGTGGTTTCAAAATCATTTCTGGCCATGTCCTGCCCAGTATGCTTTTTGTTTCCTTACATTACTGATTTTTCGATATAATCATTAACGATAGCCTTGTCTCTGATGCATTTCCAATGCTGGATGCCATGCAGAACTTGTTGTTTAAGATGTATTGCTAGCTTGTTAGGTATGTGGTTGGGAGGAAGAAAAAGAAAGAGAAAAGAACTTTAAATTGGTTGAGGCCAGTTCTCTACATAAGACACCCCACATCATAACATACATGATTTTAACTAACACATTGTTCACACAGTTTTGTGATTCATTTATATGAGAGAATTTATATTCCTGTTTTTCTTTCCCTCACAGTTTATCTATCTCAATGTTTTCATTCATGCTAAATTGTTTCCTTTGTTTATTGTGGTCAGCATGTGACAGCTAGTATTCCTGCAGTTTTACCTAGTAATATGTGATGTAAAAGAAACAAAAAAACTTGTTAAAAAAAAATCAAGACATCTAAGGAGCATTTTTCCCATGGTTTGTGCAGTTAATGGATGGGTTTCAGTAGCTCATCACAGATGCAAATCACATAAATAGAATTAATAAACACATATCTGTTCAATTCATTTCTCACGTTTACTACAGCTAACAAAAATGATCAACTCTTTGACTTGTTACAGCTATAACAATAGGGAAAAAGCTTTTTGGAAGTTGCTATATGTTATGATGCTTGGGTTACTTTTAATCAGGTATATTTAATTTACTCAGTTCGATTATGTTGTAGTAGTTTGCATCCTCTTATATTTATTTCTCATTTTTGTAGTCTAGGATGCACTACTATAACCTTCATGGCATCCTATGAGAATTACCCCAGTGGTCATGCTTTGAGAAGTTTGCATCAAATTGGTATGGCCTCTCTCTTGCTGAAACAGTGATACTCTTATGCCCATTTTTATGAAGTTGAGTCAATGTGTTTCTGATAGGTCCTCTGCCAAATCTCCTATCCGCTTCACTTATGTGAGGCATGGCAAGTAATAAACTATAGTAGTGAATGAATAAATTGCAGGCTGCTGATGTGTGGGTGATTGTGTATATATGTAAAGTGGCTGCTGAGGTGTAGGAAGGGTTGGCATTCCCTCCTGCAGCTGAAATGTGGTTAGTAGTATTCTGTTAAGGGGTATTTTGTGAATGGATGTTTGGGGGATATGAGGGGAGCTGAGCTCTTTGGAGAGAAGAAGAGTCTCTCGAATACTCTCCATTGTTTACTGTTTTTTTTTTTTCCCACATCTTCGTTGCTGTTTAAATAACATGAGGAATTTTTCCAAGTTTCAGTGTTATTTTCTGCATTTTCTTTTTTTTTGCATCTTGTGTTGCTGTGTGCTAGTGCTTGGAGTTGCAGAACCTATCAATTTCCATTTGCAAGTTCTCTCTCTCTCTCTCTCTCTCTCTCTCTCTCTCTCTCTCTCTCTCTCTCTCTCTCTCTCTTTCTCTCTCTTAAAGTGTAAAGTTCTTGCACACATTTCTAAGTTGTGTGCATGGTTTTTCAGTTACAAGTATGCCATTTATTTTTCTCTATATGGTGCACTTTAATTCGTTTTCTACTGTCATCACCCCTCACCAGCTACTCTGGAAAACTGCTTATTTACTGGCGTGGGGCAAGCCATATTGTTACTTACTTTCTATTTGATGGAGAAATTTGGACTTTTATTTCTTAAAACTGCTAATGTAGAAAATACATTAATGTGAAAACATAATTTTCTTCTTTCGTCCAAACAAAAATAAGCTGTCTTAATTCTTGAAAGCTTTAGGCGGTCATTTCTTGAGTAATACATATTCAAGATACCATGTTCTAAGACCAAAATAAATTTTGTCTTAACTCTTGAAAGCTTCAGGCATTTCTTTGACCTCAAACTTTGGCTTTTTTATTACTTTGTTTTTATCCTCAATAAATGTTCTTCATTTTGACACTATTTGCATAGTCAAAGATGGATTGTATTGAACTATGCTTCAGAATTTGTGCGTTCTATAAATTATGCTTCCTTTTACTTAATGAGACTTCTGTCAGGCCATCGTGCTAACCATACAAAGGAACAATGGGTACATATTGACACATTTTCAGCAATGAACGGAATATCCCGCTTTTGTGAAAAAGAGTTTCCTTGGAGGTATATATGATTCCAGCATTGTTTAATATGATATTTGTCAATGTAAAATTGACTTCCTTTCTGGAACCTGCAATTCGAATTTGAAGTAATTTCTGGAACCAGCAATTTGATATCAAACTAGAAACTACTTCGAATTAGCCAAGAGTTTAGCGTAGGAATTGTGTAGTTATGGTACTTGACTCTTATAATAGGTACCATTGTTGATGATGCATGATGCCAATTTTCAACGAATTGTTTAGAACAATTTTTAAGTCTCTAAGAACTAAAATCTACAAAGTCCAGATAATTTGCAAACCTATTCTGTTTGAAAAAAGAACATAACTAGTAAGTTGCTTTATATTTTCGCTACATGCTTAATTGTTGCTGAAAAATTCAAGCTTTGTGTATCAGTTATAATACTACTCTGTTTTGCAGGTATTCTAAAGAAGAAGAGATTCCGCTGGGAGAACTGTGCCAGAGAAATTTCACCTACCTCATAACGTGAGTTCTTTTCTAAGTTTTCTTTTCCCCCTTTTTGTCAATAGCAAGTCTCAGTTATTAATAAATTCATAGCCTTCTAGCTCTTTCGATACCAACTACCGAGGACATAAGTAAAATGTGCAATTGACAATCCATGAGTCCGTTTAGTTCTTATATTGTAGCTTTCTAGGTCGTTGATAAGTTTGCGTAGTTAACGGTTTTCAGGTTATCAAGGAGAAAAACTTAATAAAGCCAAATTAATATGAATAATGACCTGTTCTATCCTCTTTTTTTTTCCCCCCCTTCTAAGTACGGCTTGTTTTGATAGTTAAATAATACCTGATCTTTAATCATACAATATGAGGTACTTCTTTGTACAAACTCAATGCCATTTTCATGTCATTTACTGCCCTATGGCATACATAATGGTGGATAATAATTTCATTTTTCATTTTTGAAAAACTGCCAGAGAAAATAGAGAAATCTGGTTATCAAAACAGAATTTGTTAGTCTGAGTAGTAGGGTTGAAGTCCAATTTGTTATTCTGAGTAGTAGGGGTTCGAGTCCACAGTTCTTGTTCCATACCTCCAATTTTGTCATCCCTTTTTGCGTTAATATGTTGTTCAGTTGGCATCTAATATATTTATTTGCTGTTGGAATTAATATGTGGGTAAAAAGATCTCATTTATGTCTTTTTCATCTATAACAGAGAACATCCAGCTGTTGATGGATTCAGATGTCTATTCACTGTTGATGGGTTCTCAAGTGTTCGTTTTCAACGAGGATTTCCACCAATTTCAATGGTATGAACCCTTTCATCAATCAGGCCGGAAATTGTACCCTTCCGTTGAATGTTAACTAGTTTATACTCGCGCAGGTTAGAGAACCTAAAGTTTATATTCATGGAAATATAAGAAATGACGATTTCATGGATCGACACTGGCCTGGATGCTCGCGATAATTAATCAGTAACAAAGAGTATTTTTGGTCCAAAATTCGATGTGATGATATATTTTGGCTTCACCTCTTCACTCAATTACTATGGCAGGTGAAGCATAGTAAAACTCTTACCATTGTAATTGGCCTCTCAAAAGCGGGTTAACTCTGATGAAGAAGGCATTTTACATTGAGGGCTGGATGTTACTTGCTTCAAATGATCATCCTCTTTCTACATGAACAGATATATAATAGGATTAGAGTGAATATTATATTGATTAGCATTTTGAGTAACTTTTTTATCTTTTTTTTTTTCCTTTCAATAGAGTATTTTCTGACGTTACTTTGGTCTAGTTTGGATGGTGTTTGTTTGTGTTAGAGTTTGGCCTTAAAATACTTTGATTAAGCTAATTAACTTGGTTGCAAACTGAATTTTAAAATCAATAGCATCTCTTATTCTTTTCAAAGGACCCTTTTTTTTTTTATAAATTATACACCATCACCCATTCAGTGTCATCGAATTTCCCGGACTTCATCTTTATTATACAAGAAATAGCGGCAATTAAAAATTGATTTTAGCCATTGAACAAACAGCTGAATTTACTACTAATTTTCATGACTTCAAAATTCTTGAAGCAATTCTGTGTTATAAAGTTTGAAAGGGCAAATATAAGAAATTATATTTATATGCTAAGATGAATTGTACTCCTACACTCTGATTTCACATGAAAAAAAGTAAGGAGGAATCAATATAACCCATTTTTCTTTATGGCTTTTGTAACTCTGGACAATATAAGTCCTGAGAGAGGAAGAAAACTGGGGAATATTGACGGTGTGGAACAGTCTATAACTAGTTTTCTTTGGACTTAAAGGACAACTTTTTACTTTAATTTATAGTTTGTTAGCAGATTTTCCTTGTAAAATATTCTTTTTGCTCTTTTTTTTTTCGCTTATTGAACATAGTTTTTGAATTTTAATCATGATTATTCTTAGGATAAAGTTGTCCTTAAAAGAAGTCTAAATTTGAATCACAAGCATTTTCACTAACATCTGCTATTTATGAAAATATATCTAAATATAATTTTTCTCATTATATAATTTTTTTTCAATAAAATAAAATTTAACTAATAATCATTATTTATTATAAATTTAAAAAAAAAAAATATACACTCCTAAAGTTTAACTCTCTCAAGTTTTGAACCACTGAGCTATCCCATCCCAGTCGCTGTCCATTGCACGGAGCATATGTTGAGATCAACGAACCAAAATGAAAGGAAAATGAGGAATTTTCCTTGAAAGAAACATTCAACCTTCCGATCTGGTCGCCCTTTGACTATTGCAGTATTACAATGGAGTCGTCAGTCAAAGTCATGCTTATTCATTTTCTTAGAAACGAGCTCATCCACAAGTCAAGTTCGTTCCCTTTTTAGTTATTAAAACCAATAGTTTTCAGCTATCCATTCATCAAACCCAGAAAAACATCAAGACCCTCTTTCCGAAATATCATTTACATTCAAACTCAAGCATCATGGCCAACTATGGGACGGTTCAAAGGCCCTCCACAACCTCACCTTCCCCTTCCACAGATCACCCCTACGATCCAAAGGACTCCACGAAAAAGAGCCAACCCGAGTTCAATATCATCTGCCCTTTCAGCATCCCCACAACCCCAGAAGCCGCGGCCGCTCGAATCACCCGAAACTTAGGTGATTTCGGATTGTATTATGCCCTTTTCATATGGCTCGGCCTCTTCATAGCTCTTATACCACAACGCAAAGTCTCGTTGATTTACTTGGTGGCTATGACTTATGTGACAAGTGTGTACCTCTTGGTGTTAAGGGCACTGCCTAATTCTGTTGTCCTAAATACGGTCATCGACAAAAGATTAGTCCTTGCCTTATTGGCTATTGCTACTATGGTTGAACTCATCCTAACAAGAGCTGCTATACATCTTTTTGCCAGTTTGGGCATTGGGGTTCCATTAATTTTGGTTCATGCAGTTCTTACAATCCGAGATGATCTTTTTGTGGGTGAGGAGGCTACTTCTGCTGATCAACTTGTTCCTCTTAGGAACTCCAATGAAACACAGTCAGTTGATATAGTTTGAGTTTTCCTTTCTTCCTAATGTATTTTTCTTAGTAAGTATGAAAAAATTATCTTATGGCATTAGATGTTACAAAGTATAAATAGTCAAGTTCATCAAATTTCGTTGGATTTGTATACTGTTTGATTCTAAATATTATTTCTCATTTTTTTGCCTGATTTGAACATCATAGAGATATTTGATTATTTTTCATTTTCTCGTAAGTCTTACATCACGTCAAGTTAGTCCAATAATCACTCTAGCAAGCAATTATTTTTTAGTTTACTTTTTCTTATGAAAGATAATTAGTAAAAGTCAGCCGCTAAGCTCAGTTAGCTCTAGCTAGAATTAAGACATAGGGTCGATCCAAGACAAAGTATCAACCTCATTCCTAGTCATACTTAGGTTAGGCCTGCTTTTCATTGTTTGAATTTTACACCGGTTTCATATGGTTTCCTTTGTCTTATACTCTCTCATTGATGGCGATGTCGTATGTGACCATTAACCCTACAAGCCAATTGAAACAATCACCGGCGTGGGACTCAAATCTTCGAATTTATGGCTTTTGAAATGGGTCATTCGTCGCCCTGTCGTTGTTGTTATTATTATTATTTAAAATTCAAGAATAAAATTGCTGATGTGTTCACAAATTGGGATCAAATATATTTCAATTACTCATATAAGTTGCGAGTTTGTGTTATTCTTCAATTACTCTTATAAGAATTTTTATAAAGTATGTATGGAAGATTTCAAATTTAAAAAGAAAAAATGTAAATTTGCTACTATTAAAAAAACAAAAAATAAATAAATGACTTTTAAAGCACACTTACCTCCACTATTGAGACTTAAGATTCAATTTCCCCTATCTATTAAAAAAATAAAAAAAAATATATTTTATTATTACTTTTTGCCAATTAAAATAAATCTAATTGATCAAATTAGACAGGACAATGAAATTTCTATTAATTTGTTAATTCAAAGGAACACTTTTTTTAAAAAAATCTGAGAACCAATGGACAAAACATGTATTTCGCACCTGAACTACATAGTACTTCTGTAATTTTATCTATGGATATAAGTGGTATATATTTCCACTCCTAAATGACATAAACACACATTTCCGTATAATAAAAAGACAAAATTGGACAAAGTTTCACATCTAAAAATTATTAGTTTAAAAATACAACCTACACCCACCTCATGAACAAGATCTTCAAGCTGTTTTTCTTTTCTAGTATATATGATTATATTCCTATCTTTCCCAATCTCTCTAACTCCCCTCCCCACTCTTTCCCACTATTGCAATATGTACCCATCACATGTATATTTCTCTCAATTCTCTCTTTATTTTTTAATTTTCTCTTTTTGGCTATGAAGAAGTTTACGTCATTTTTATTTACGTTAACATTCCTTCTCTATGCTGATTGGGTGTGATTTTTGTGGTACACTTATTATTAGAGATATTATCATTTTTATTCTTTATATTTTGACATTTTGTTCAAATTATACTTTATATTTTTGTTATTACCAACATTGACCCTTAAATTTAAAATATGTTATAAATTTATACTATGACATCAATTTAGAGTAGTTAATTTATCAAGATATCATTTAAAAAAAAAAGTTGTATAAAAACTTATTTGAGAATAAGTTTATTAAATTTTCTTAGTAAATTAACTACTCTAAATTAATATCATGACATAAATTTGTAATATATTTTAAATTTAAGAATTAATGTTGATAATAACTAAACTATAAAATATAAATTAAATAAAATATCAAAATATAATATAATGTATAAATATGATACTATTATCACCTTATTATTATTATTATTATTATTTTTTCAAAAAAGCTTTTTATCTCGAGTCTTGAGCCCAATCCGAGCCATATGAACGTTAGCCTTTTACTTTTGAGTGTGGCCCCTAGTACATGTTTTTTAATTTTTTAAAAAATTTGTTCATTATCCAATGAAAAGATGACATGTGGATCGTAAAATTCTTCGTTTGCTTTAATTTTTGTGTCCTAAGTTTTTTTTAGGCAATAAAAAGATTTATAAAAAAATAAATTATAAAAAATTTCAATATTCAATTGCGAGGTTTTTTTTTTTTTTTTTGGATGTGTTTGGTTCCTTTCTTTTTTAATCATCGAATGGGTGCTTAGTTCTAAATTTTCGTTTATAGTCCTTAATATAAGGGTAGAATTATACTAAAAATAATAATTTGACAAAGAGCAGGTGCTTTTACGTCTGATGAGGGTGCACATATAAGAGTTATTATTAGAATTTTTTTTGGGTATTTTAATTTAACAAAAGAAAATCTCAGATTTTTGGTTATATGAAATGAACCTTTTGATCTTGAAATCCTATTAAATTGAGCCCAAAACAACTATTTAATCCAAATTGGTATTCGAAATAACCCATATAGCCTTGGTCCTCCATTTTGGATGAAAATCACATATTCATCTCCCTTCTAATTTGTGTTGGTGAGGCATATAACACTATACACAAATCACAAATGAGTCATCCCGCATGCTAATTTTAAACAAATTACTGATTCAAGTCCAATTTAGTTGGACTTTAAAATTTAAATATTTATGCACAAGGGTAAATGAGTCATTTTGAGGTGTTAATTCTTACCAAATTGCTGACTCGGACCTAATTTATTTGGATTTAAATTTCAAAAATTTTATTTGATATAATAAAAATGCCCAAATTTTTCCACATTTTTTTAATAATAACCCCAAATATAATCAAATTTCTTTCTAATTTCTAGGAGAATCAAACGCAGGTGATGTTTCCTTTTGACTCGTCCACTTACCTCTTTCTTTTCTTTGTTTTTTTCCAGACTCTACTCGAAAATGTATAAAAGATTTTTTTTTTTTTTTTTTTTTGGTAAAGAATAATAAAACTTAACCTTTTGTTAAAACTCACTTTGAGATGGTTCATTTTACCAAAATTTTCTTGCAATATAATATTAAATAGGAATATTTCAAGATTCAAGTAGAAAACGCATACAGCCTCTTTTTTTTGTGATTATCAACTAGATATTTATAATAAACATAATGGCAAATGTTCAATTTATAACTATAATTACTATAAATAATACCATAAATTCATCATAAACTATTTTCTATTTATACTAATTATATTAAATTAATATATTATAAATATTGTTTGTTACTTTTTTTTTTGAATTTTCTCATTTTATTTCATTATGGCTACTACTTTTCTTACTGGCATTCCACAAAAAAATATGTGCTGTTGGTACATTCGACTTCGATTATCTTTGCCATAGCTACTCATTTGGGAAGAAGTGAAAGATGGAGACCAATTTATTTTATAGAAGGCTAACCATTATCCACAATTGACAGTATAATTACGATATCCAACTATCCAAGTAGTGCCAAAGGAGATGGCAATCTTATTATACACGAAGGACCAAAACCGAGATTGAAAAAATAATTTAGGGTAACAAATATAATGCTAAATTTGAAAATTAAAGAACCAAATTGAGACAAAAACATAGTTGGGAGATCAAATTTGTGATATTCTATATATAAAAAAAATTGAATAGTGCGAGCGTTGGGGAAATCATTCTTCATTGTTAATTTTTTGAGAAATCATCTTATGTATCATCTTTTAAACTATGTTTGGTAGAAGAGAAGAATAGTAGGAAGAATGAAAAGGTTAAAAAAGATAGAGTGTGAAAAAAGAGATGAGTATGATAATCGCACAAAAACAAATTATTTAATAGTGAACATTCCCGATTCTTTTTTATCTTATGAATCTAGTGATATCCAACCATTCTCGTAAAAATCCACATAATTTTTGCATAGGCTCTCATGGCCATTAAATTTTTACAAATCCTAAAATCATAATAGGGCCGATCTGAGGAGAGAATAAATGTAAAAATTGCTTGTCAAAAGCCCGAAAAATGTAGACCATTTAAGTGGGAGCAAATGCAAAAATAGACATAAATTTTAAAGAAACTACAAGATTTTATACAAATTTTACACGAGAGACGTCAAAAGAGCTCTAAATCACCTAATAAATTTATAAACCGCAAGTAAGGGCTATACAGGAAGATAAGAAATTAAAAAAGAGGGAAGAGAGCACTTTTGTGACAAAGAAGAACTGTTACTAAACTATGAAAAGAAGAGAGTCACTTAGTCAATAGTGGAATGACGAATGTGAAAAATAGTGGAATGGCGAATGTGAAAGACCCAAATGAAGAGAGCCAGCTTTCTCACGAGGTGAGATGCCTCGCCATATAAACACTACATGTAGGGGAGGTTTCACTTGCACCTGTTTTTTGGAAAAGTGAACTCCACCGAGTTTACTTCACCAAGTATTAGAAAATGCAAAACTACCAACAAAAGATTCTCATTCTCTTTCACATCTCAATCTAATTCCATTTGTTTGATACGAAGGATAGAGTGAAAAAAGTGGGGTAGATACTAATGAAATAGCTATATCACCAATTTTATTATTTTCCTCACTATTTTTTCTCTATTTTCTCTAATCATTCCAAATGCAAAAGAACTGATTTTCGTGGGCTCAAAGAGTCCTAATCCCTCCACATCTTCTCTCTCTCTCTTTTCATTTTTCATACCAAGCAACAAATTTGATCTCTACTTCCAGTCCTTTCCTTCCATCTCTCACTATCTTTCCACCCATCTTTCCTACTAAATATAGCCTTAGCCCGACCATGTAGTATGATTTTATGAACTATGTTTACGGGCCTCAAATGTCGGTTAATCTCATATTCCCCACTTTTTTTTTTGAATATCCAAATTTGCCCTCAAATTGTAAGTTTGTGACCACCCTTAAGTTTTAAAGTGACCCAAACTAAGCACTTGAGTTATATTCATGCCTCATTTTAAACAATCTATTAAAAGTAGGAGACAAACCGAGACAAAAACATAATTTAAGAACCCAAATTAAGTATGACACACATTGAAATTTGGGGCTAAAGTCCAGGGGCAACAAATGATATTTTCCCAAATAATTGATTTGCTACAATTTTTTCCTTTATAATAAAAACAACAAAAAAACAGGAGGAAAGAAATTGAATTTATCAACAGTCTCTAGACCTAAGACCCTCTCTTCCCGACTTCTGTTACAGAGTTCATCTTTCCTACTCTCCAAAAGCCACAAAAAATGCTTCTCCAAACTTCTCTGCAAAACCCCAACGTCTCTCTCTCCTCTTCCCTCTCGTACTCTCGTTCTTCCTTCCCATGGCGAAATCCCAGTTATACCCTTCTTCCCCATTCGGTAAACTACCGGAGGTTCTCAGTCAGCTGCTCCATATCCCAAGTCCATAGCTATGGGACTTTGGACTACGAGCGCCGGCCCATGGTGAAATGGAACGCCATATACAAGAGGATTTCGCTTATGGAGAATCCTGAACTTGGTTCTGGGACTGTTCTCAACCAGTGGGAGAAGGAGGGTAGGCAGCTCTCCAAGTGGGAACTTTGTAGGGTTATAAAGGAGTTGAGGAAATTCAAGCGTTTTGAGCGTGCTCTTGAGGTAATAACAAGATTTTTTTTCCCGGGAATTTATGTATTTATTTATTTTTTTCATTTTTGGTTTCATGGGTTTGTGCTATTTTTATGGGAAGTGTGAGAATTAATGGGCTTTCTCTTTTGCTTGGTGGGTATCTTCGATTTTTGTTATATATATTGTTGGTGTTATGTGCTACTGTTATTTTTCATGCTTTTGAGAGTTGAGGTAAACTCTGTATTGGGATTTATTTTGTGTCTGAATTCAGTGTACTTAATGCATACTTTCGTTACTTTTGTTTGATATGATTGAATAATTTGGGTTAGCTGATATGGGACTTTTACTTTATGGAATGTTTGTCCCTGACAAATGGTGGCTGCTAGTTATATGAAGTCCAAGATTAAATTTAGGATAGAGGTGGTACAACTCGTGAAATTGCATGACTTCACTATTGTTTGAATTGTGCGTTGAAAAGGAAGATCAAATACGTTTAGAGGAGGGCAACTTGAAACTTTGAATACGGATGTCTGTTGATGTACATATAGTCATTGAAAGAAATAGTTGGAAGTAAGCTGTACTCTATGAATCATACTTGGGGATGCTTCATTAATTTAATAATTATTGATGGGTTGAAATAGAGTATGAATTGACTGAAAGAAAATTCCAGCGTAGGAAATTCTAAGGTAGAATAGAACATGTGCAACTATGAAATATGTTATTATAATGATGGATCAGAATCAGAAGGTGAGACAAAGGTTAAATATTTGAGTTTCTACAAAGTCTTGAATAATTAAGGGGCTCTTGAGCTTGTTTATTTTTTCTATCATGAATTCATGATCTTGACTTGGTATTTCAATATCTTTATTTGCATATTAACAATAACACAGGTTTTCAATTGTAGTTGGTCTACCTGACAATTAAATTGCTGCATACTTGTTTATCTCTTTCAGCCAATTTCCATATCATGTCTGATCATCAGCTCTAAGCTATGCATGCCTTGTGCAGGTGTATTATTGGATGAACAACAGAGGAGAGAGGTTTAGATTATCCTCTAGCGATGCTGCCATTCAACTAGATTTAATTGCCAAAGTTCACGGAATTTCTGCTGCTGAAAATTTCTTTCTGTCTCTATCAGATTCCTCGAAGGATAAGAGGATATATGGGGCTCTGCTTAATGCCTATGTACGGGCCAGAATGAAAGAAAAGGCTGAATCTTTGCTTGATAAAATGAGAATTAAAGGTCATGCCACACATTCGCTTCCCTATAACGTTATGATGACACTTTATATGAACCTCAAGGAGTATGAAAAGGTTGAGTTGATGGTTTCAGAAATTTTGGAGAAAAATATTAAGCTAGATGTCTACTCCTATAATATTTGGTTATCCTGTTGTGGATCACAAGGATCTGCAGAGAAGATGGAAGAAGTATTTGAACAGCTGAAATCAGATAAAACCATTAATCCCAACTGGACTACATTTAGTACAATGGCTACAATGTATATCAAGATGGGGAACTTTGAGAAGGCTGAGGAATGTTTGAGGAAGGTTGAGAGTAGAATCTCAGGTCGGGATCGGATCCCTTATCACTATCTTCTAAGTCTTTATGCTAGTGTTGGTAACAGAGAGGAGATTTATCGGGTGTGGAACATTTATAAGTCAGTCTTTCCCAGTGTCCCAAATCTGGGCTACCTTGCGATTATCTCTTCTCTACTCAGAATAGGTGATATTGACGGGTCAGAGAAGATCTATGAGGAATGGTTGCCAGTCAGGTCATCTTATGACCCTAGAATTGCAAATCTCTTCATGGTTTATCATATCAGAAAGGGAAATTTGGAGAAAGCCTTAAGTTTCATTGACCACATTGTTGAAGTAGGAGGAAAGCCCAATTCAGCAACCTGGGAGGCTCTTGCTGAGGGGCACACTGGAGAGAAGAGAATTTCCAGGGCCCTCTTTTACTGGAAAGAAGCTTTTGCAGCTGAGGGATCGAAGAACTGGAGGCCAAAACCTGCGAACGTGTCTTGTTTCCTTGATCTCTGTGAGCAAGAAGGTGATCTTGAGAGCAAGGAAGTTCTGGTGGGATTGTTGAGGGAGTCAGGATATCTGAAAGATGAATTGTATGCTTCACTTGTTGGCTTATCTCCTGAAGCTATCAATGACAATGGAATAGCATCAGAGGATGGTTTTAATAGAGATGACATTTTCGAGAACAAGGACGATGAGTCTGAAATGGTTCTCAACCAATTACAAGGTAGTGCATGAAATGATACTGTGCTTTTGATTCCATGAAAGATGTGTGGATGAATTATATACCAAGCCACCTTTTTCATAATGGTAGTAAGGCGCTTGGGTTACATTCTGCTTGTAATAGCCCCTAGCCAGGTTTCCGCCAAGCGAAAAGAGACCCTTACGGTTTACCCGTACCGAACTACCTTTCTATAGTCCAATGCTGAGCTTTACTCGGGAGAGTAACGTTGTACGTGTTGCCTATTGTTTGTATTTGTGGTAGTTTATGGAACTGTAAACTTTTGGATACTCAGCTTTATGAGCAGTGGAAAAATAGGAGTAAATTTTAGATATCGTGAATCAACTTTGGCAATTTTTGTGGGACACATTCGTTCGTTGTACCATGTGCTAGTTTGCACCAGAGCTTTGGAGCTTCTTATACACCCACACTGCCTAATGATCACACACAACGTTTCTCCTTTTGAAGGCGTTTATCTATTGTCAACAAACTACTCACTGGATACAATTTTTTAATGGTAACATAATTTATAGGATAAATGACCTGCTGGTCTCTCAACTATAAGGAAAGTTTTCCTTGATCTACTTAAAAATGTCATTTTAGTCATTTTTGCTGTATACATTGTTTTACAGAATGAGCACATCGGATACAACTGTTTTTTTGTTCTAACTATTTTATATCCAAAGGCATATTCTAGCACTATAAAGATTTTAGTTGGACAAGATATTTTGTTGAAATTAATATACAGAATGACAAATTTATGTGCTCACTATATTAAAAATCAAATATAATGTAGAGCAAAAGATTAAAATGAAACATTTTTAGTAGTTCAAGTATGATGAAATTTAAAGTATAAAGTTTAAAGAATAAAGAATAGCACGAGTATTTTCCAATAAAAATAATTTATTCTAGCTTCTGTCTTTATCATTAACGTTCCTATAAAAGTATATAAAACCTAAACTATTTAATAGATTTTTTTTATTTACATATTTTATTTAGAAGACAACTATATAATAGAGATCTAAATGGATTCACTGAACTTGCATCATGCATAGCTATAAGCCTGTGTTTCGTAAAATCCTCGAAAGTTTTCCAGTGCTATGGAAAAGACTTTTGCATACTACTTTTAAAGACTTTCACGTGCCCTACCAGTACTTATCTTTGTCATTAAAAATGCACTAGAAGCAAGAACAAACAGTTCCAGAAACTTCATTTGTACATGAACTTGGTACTTTTGGCTGTTAGTTTTTAAACTCCCCAAGTCCTATAAAGCTTAGTTAGAGAATATGCCAATATACTAGGCATTTCACACGGGCTAGCATGAAATTATACTCCATAAATGTTACTTTTTCTTCTTCCCCATTTTTGTATGTTCAACGTGTATAAAAATGTTATATCAGACATTAAAAAGTTGTCATATCATGTATGAACAATGGTATCGCCATTGGTACATACAACCTCTGCCATATATTCTTTGTGCATGTCAATGACGTAGCAATCGCTCTTCATTTCAATACCTTGACAAAGGTAACTATGAATTGAACCAAGACATAAAGAAATTGGAAAGTCGTAAAACCCTAGCCACAACACTCGAAGCTTCTCCAGCCTTGTTGAAGGAGGCATCAGATATATCAGCCCTTTCTATTCTGTCCTTGAGAGCCTTATTCTCCATCTTAAGCTGTAAAAAGTATAAAACTAGCTAATGAATACATGGTTTAGAAAAAGGAAGCAGAATCCTATCAAGGAATAACCTCTTAACAGAAATACTAGCACAATAATTATCTCAACAACTAATATACTGATGGTAAATGATGGTTTTACTCTTACCTCCTCAACCTCAAACACAAGCTCTTCCACTGCTTGTTGCAAAGATGTAATTGTCCTTGAAATAATATCCTCGTGAGCTGAATCCAACTCCTCAACTGAATTGGGATCGAAGAAAATTCCCTCTAGTGTGAACAACTCCTTGAGCAAATTCACAGTTTCGTCATCAAGTCCCTCCCGCAGCTATATTATATGAAGTTCTTCAATTATTTATTTAAAGCTATATTATGGAATTTGAGTTATGATGATGATGGAAAGATTATGCTAGGAGCTACAGATTTTAGTTCTAACCTTGTTTAGGATTCTCTCACATGTCTCATCTTTAGTTGGAGAAGGAACAACATGTTTTTTAGCAGATTTACCTTCATTGCACTTGACCTGCGGCGATGCCTTTATATGATTTGCCCTGTTCCAACATCATATCACAGAATAATAATAAGCCTTCATCCAGAGGTCAACTCAATTTTCCTTTGCTTCAGTTGTAAAATCTCGACTTTTAAAGAGTGAAGTAAACACGAGAAAAACAAAAGGCTCATTGTATTCTACTAAATAGATCGACTTACGTAACTACGCCTTCTTGTGATGGAGCTTAGCATATTGTGTTTTTTCCAAATCAATATGTTTTGTTTTTCTTTAGACAAGTAATGTAATAGAAAGCATTTCTGGAAGTTAAAACAATGCACCTTGCTCCAAATCGAAGAGTGGAGAGACTCTCTTGTGCGTTTGAAGCGCTTGGCGAGCAACAACACAGTAAAGCAGTTCTCGAATTCCCACCCTGTAAGATGAAAATGAAAAAAATCTTCAAGAGGAGTTGAATGACAAGATAACATGGACCAAGAGAGAGGGAAACTGACAAGGGCATCTTGTAGGATCCGAGTAAGTTTGGAGTCACGATATGGAATGTGATTGATTTTCCCAGGTGAACCAGATGTCAGAGCGTTTATCACATTCCCAAGGACTGACAGGGACTTGTTGATACTCTTGGCTTCTTCAAGGACTCTTCCTTCAGCTCCAGTTTTTTCTGCTTTCTCAGAGCCTGCCAAGTCCACAAGAACTAACTTTCCAGTTTTCAACCTGTCCACCATTTGAAAAAGTTCAATATTAAGTCATCCAACACCTGATTCAAATAGAAAGAGAAGAGAAGCAGTACCGATTATCTTTCTTCAGTTCTTGCTGTACTGTAAATATGTAAACACAGTGGCTTCTGCTGCTGGCAATGTTCATTTCTATACTTAATAAGGTCAGAAACAAAAAATATGATGGTTAAATGAAACTAGAGTACCTCCAACGAAAATAACAAGGATTTCACGATGTCCTTGTGAAAAATAAGGCAGGATACGGGTCTCTCCAACAGCTCTGTTAGCTATACCGCTCTGAAAATTCAATCTCAGTGTTAGAAGACATACTGAAAACTACACAAGGGAAACGGAATTCAGAAGTAGTTTTATCTTACAGCTAGGCTTTGCAATGCTTCTGCGGGGTCCGTTATGGAGATCTGTAAAAGGGAAAATAAGTTCTAAGTCACAGAGTATACTGAAGTGCATCAAATCCAGCTTTTGCAGTGTTCAGCTAAAAAAGAAAAAAAAAATCCATTTTTTTGCGGTCATGTCAATGTTCTATCTTGACATAGTAACTCTTCTGCGATATAAATGGCAGAGTTAGCAAAACTTCATACAAAATTAATCGGCCAAAAGGGATTCCAAATTATTTCACTTCTAGAACTAACAAGTTACTTCAGTGATAAAGATTACAGTTGGCATCTCCATCGTCGTGTGCATGCAGAAGATTGGAAATTATTATTGCAGTTAAGCATGAGCATAGAATTTTGCTCGTAAAGTTCTGAAAACAAACGTACTTCGGTTATGCCATGTAAGAAAATTCCTTGAGCTTTACTCTCCTTGATCTGTATGTTATCCTTAGCTAAATCAAAGAGGTCCCTGAGTAAAGAAAGATAAAGGCTGTAATTATTGAAACATTCCTTGACGTCCATTTACTAGCTTCTTATCATTCGTTAAGGGTATACCTTACTCTCTCCATGTAGATCTCTACCTGGAGAGAAACAAAGAATGGAAAATACATGGATGATTAATAGATAAAAAGCAAATATTGCTTTCATCAAATTATTTTTTTGAAAAAAAATATCTGAAATTCTAGATACCATTGACAACTTGATGGAGACTTTTATTGCTTTTTCAGAAGATTTTATGCATTCAAAAATCCCATCAACTACTCGGGGAAGCAACCCTCTTCTCTGCTCATCAGATTCTAGTATACCAGGGCCCTGCTCAACAGTTGCAAACACCACCAACTGTCAGCTTAATATCTAGAAGGAATATCTATACGTTACACTTTGTAAAATCAGTCATAACATACCTCCATGCTGTACGTCTTCCCAGCTCCGGTCTGTCATTCATTAGAGTTTCTCAATTATAATAGAAGAAAATATGAAGAGGAACATGAAACACATACATCCAAAGCGTCATTGGGAGAGTTCAATACCAAAAAAAAAAAAAAAAAAAAAAAAAAAAAAAAAAAAAAAAAAAAAAAAAAAAAAGGCATCCTTAAGTGAATATTGCTGGACAACTGAGCTTACCTGTCCATAAGCGATGATCGTCCCGTTAACACAGTTAAAAGCATCTGAGTGATTATTACAAACATTTATTTGGAACAGCAGAACAAGAGTGTGATCATTACCGCTTAAAAATAATCAACGAAACAAAACTGGGACTAATTGCAATAAAACCTCCCCTAATTTGGGCTAATGGGAAAATGTCAACAAAAAGGAACATACATGGAAAGGTCATATATAGGTCAATAGACATATATGCATGTATGTACATTCTGTTATTGATTCTGAATCACAGATGAGAAAATGGTAATCTTCACTTCAATTCAAGGAAACGCAATCAAGATTCTCCAAAATACGACGAATTTCAATCTTCCACTTATATATTCTACTTTTTCTCGGGTTTCCTCAGGAACCAAACCGAAATACACAAGGCAAGAATTGAAACAAAAGTAAACAGAGAAAAATTACACAGAGTGGCTAAATCTGATTGAATACCTCGAACAATCGGCAGAGCTAGAAACTCATAGACCTGAGCTTGCTCAGACTCCTCATAGAACACCCTATCGAAGCTGAAGGTGGAATTTTCTTCTTTCTCATCCTGCCATTGCCATACATCGAATTCAATTTTCTCAACGACATATTAGGCGTCCGTACATAAATGTTTGAGTAATATAGCAAGATCGATTTCACAAATATACAATGATCAAAACTGTGATTCGAAACAGAAACCTTGAAAATGAAAGTTTCTGTATCCAAGCATTGAACGCAGACCGAATCGCCATGATCTCTTCTCTCTCTTGAGCTTAAAGGCCTGAATCGAGCGCAAACTGTGATAGTCGACATTTTCTTTCGTACAACGGATTCGAACCTAAGAAAGAAGAAACGAGAGATGAGGATTCCCATACTTACTGAGATTATTACTGGAAAAAACTAGAGAGAAGGAAAAGTATAAAATCTGTTTGGTTACCGAGAAAATTAACAAAACGAAACAGAAAAATTGGATTTCGAGTGCAAGATTCGATTCAAATTTTGAGCTCTTTGAATCGATGTCTCAACTGATTTACTAATTCTCTATTTTTCTTTTTTTTTTTTTTTTTTAAAGAACAAAATTATGAACTGTAAATTAAATTAGGAATCTTAAATTTCATCAATGATCAATCTAGAAGAGAGAATTTTTTCTTCAAATTTTCTCATACATTTTCTTAGCAACCAAACAGTCGAGAGAGGGAGAGTACCGTTGATTTTTACGCGCCAAAAGATTTTTCTCAAATTGGAGAACAGAGTGATTCTTATAACTAGTTAGGCTCCGTGCTTAGCCAGAGGTGTAACGACAAGTCGTCTTCATTCAACAATGATGAACATGTCGTTAATTTTTTTTTTTTCCCCCTCTTCTGGGGTGCAAATAACCAAATGTGTGAACAAAAATATATCCCTAAAAGAAAATACCTATTTTATATAAAAACAAATACCTACTGAATAGAGACCCATGTATATTTGTACATATTAGTAATTTACGAATGCTCCTATCAAATTTTGTTGATAAAAAGAAATAAACAAGTTAATAGAAGTTAAGTTTTGATGGTCTAATAACACAGGTGAAGAGTTCATGGAAAATAATTGACACAAAAGAAAGTTCAGGGACCAAAGCTGGGGAGAGAGTAAAGTTCACGTGCTATCAAAGGATATTTTTTTTTTTTTTTTTTTTTTTTTTTTTTTTTTGTCCTCCTATATTATTGCATTGTATGAAAAATGACATGTCAAATGTATGATTTTATTTTTCCTGGAGCCATGTCTTAAGAAATTTAGAAACTACAAGGCATTCAACTTTAAAGTCGGATGACACATATACCCAATTTCTTACTTAGGTTATTTTAATTTTTCACACTGATGTGTACACCGGTTTTCTTACTTTGTCCTTTATAATATCAAAATGACATAAATGCCCCCTAAACTTGCGACTAGTTTAAAAAATACCCCTAAAAGATTGAAAATTTAGGGACATTTGTACATAAGACATATAATATATATCAGAGACAAAAGAAAATGAAAATACTGTGTATTTATGGTCAAATGTAGAAAGAGAAAAACATCATTAAATATTATATTTATATTTTTATTTTTTATTCAACTACTCAAATTCAAATTATTATAATTGTTAATCTAACCGCTAAAAAAAATTATAAATAAATAAAAAAAGAAACACCAACTGGATTGGTCCAACATATATATGTAAATAACACTCACAATTAACATAATAATTAATGCAATTGAGATATCCAAACACATAATAACATTTCCAGTAGGTTAAAATAATCTAAAAATCAATTTCAGACCATTATTTGCCTTAAGAAAAGAAAATTCAGACCATTATAATGTGCTAGACAAAAGGTCCAAAAAAATTATTGCCGATCCTAATTAAATCAGTTTCGAAATATTCATCCAGAACTCTCAAAATATGCCACATATAGCTAGCTAAAAAAAAATATAACAACGAAACACAATTTACTTTTTTTTTTAATAACTTTTCACGTTGCTTAATTAATAGGAGTACATGTTGAATCGTATCTAAGTGGGACACGGGGGCTCTTTGTTTACTGGATTGAGAAACACAATTGAATAAGAAAAAAGAGGAATGAGGAATGGTGAGGATAAAGGGGAGAGTGGATGGAAAAAGAAAGGACAAAACTAAATTAAGGGATATTTTAGGAAGAATTAGGGGTATATTATAAGCAGTAATGCAAATTAAATTTTATTTAAGAATCTAGTTTTAGAAACACTGTTGGAAGAATAAATAGAGTGGAGATAATAGAGCCACCAAAATATGAAATTTATACATATTGTAACAAAGATTGAAATAAAATACGAGACATATCATTTTGTATGATGTCTGGGTTATAAAAGTCAGTAACAATAGCTTCCGTAAGAAATACTTCTATAAACACATCATAATTATTATACAACCGGAAAAATAGACCACAAAAGAAAATATTAAAAGGCACATGTGCAATTTAGCACTGGAAGTATAAAATCAACATGAATGAAATTTGGTGGCTCGTCTCATATCTTTAGTAGTCTAAGGTGATAGTCACTACATCTAACTATTCCATAACAACGCTAAAGCAAAATGGATTATGACGAGTAAATGACCACTAAATTAGGAGTTCTTTCGAACCCGAAATAGAGAGGAGTACTGCTCGCTGCGAGGAAGTCCCCACAATAGGCTGTTGGCTTCAGTGGTCAGAGCATATTGAAATTCGGCTAATTACTCTCTCTTTTATTGTATCACCAAGTTATCACCAAGTTATGAAATTTTAGAGCAAAATTTAGGTGCAAATATTGTCATTATTATTATTATTTTTTCCCTCCTAGCTAACTATTTGGTGAAAGTGGAAGAAAAATATTCATGTTTTATTTTATTTTCATTTATTTTTTCGATACAAAATTGCTGCATAGTACTCTTAGTCCTTGTTTTTACAAATGAATAGGATACTAATTGACATAGAGCATTAGCTTAAGCACAACGTTTTCAACAACTTTTCAATAAGAATATGATGATGATGGCAAGGAAAATAAAGCAGTGCTACGGGTACACCAGTGGTAAGGTTGAGGATTATGAAGTATAGAATGTAATGTAGTGACATATTCATCCCTTTCCAAGAAGAAGGTGCGCTAAACAGAGTCTAAAGGTTTCACATTATGTTAAGTACTTCTTAAAGAGTGCAGATAAGGTTTCAGGGGTTAAAAGGGTACTATGTATACCTGCTATTTCATCTCTGGAAGCACGCGAGGAGAGTAACCTTTCTAGACGCTCCAACAGCTCCGAATCGCCGTTCTTGTAGATCTCGTAACATTCTCCTTTTAACTCTGTATAAAAAGAGAAGACATGGTACATGCCTAACTTTCCAATAACCTTGCCCTCCATCCGGTTGTAAACCCGACACGAATTCTTTAGGCATGTCAAAGATTTTGAGAGACTTGAGGTTTTCAAGGTGTTTGATGTTAGAAGGCCCGATTAGTAGCTTTCTAAGAAGAGGCAATGCTCCTTTGTCTATTTTCACTTGTTTTAGTCCACTCAACTCTCTTAGCTCAAGCAGCAAGAGATTTTGAAAACCACCTTCCTCAAAATGTAGTTCCTCTCCATTATATCCTCGGTATAACCAAAGGTATAACAAATTGGGCAAACAATGTTGGAGGCTCTTCATTATTGGATCTTCCATTAGTCCTGAGTAGTTTATGTTAGGGAATAACCTCCCCAATAGACACACAATAGTGGAAGCGATAAAATAAATGAATAGGACACACAAAATTAGCGTGGTTCACTAAATTGGCTACGTCCACGGAGCTGCTGCAGATTTTCACTATTGGGAGAAAAAGAGCCTTTACAAGTGTTTACACTCAACACTCTCAACTCACACCCCAGACCCCGAATACACCCAAGAGAAAAACTGTATTTTTCTCTTAACTCTCAAGA
>JXTB01000145.1:330027-365773 GCA_002914805.1 Parasponia andersonii
AACTAGAACTTTTGACACTTTTCAAATAAATTAAGGAATTTCCCACCTTTGTGAAATTCCCCTTCTGCCACTAGCCCGAGTTTTGGGTCGTGACAAAAAAGGGATTCATCGATGAAATTTTCAATGCGCTCAGCTTCTTCCCTCACTTGTTTCACCCAAGTCCCTCACAGCATCACCGGTCTGTCCTCTCTCCATGGTCGAGTCGGCATCCTTGAGAAACGAGTGGATGATCTCTAGTTCATCCTTTAGGCTCTTTACTTCTCTATGCTCTATGGACTCCGTTTAACGGCTTCACGTCTTCGGCTAGAAGCTGAACCAGCTTATCGATTACAGGCGTCACCACAGTCACAATCTCCGCCATTTTCACTTCAACTACTTCTCAATCAACCTGATCAGAGAGCAAACAAAGTATTTTTCTGGTTTATGATTCCAGTAACTACTAATAATAATGTAAAAACATTTTGCCAGTCCTTTTCTGGTATTACCAACCGAGCACCTTTCTCTTCATGTTTGCCCATTGTTTACGTCATAGACTTTTGCTGAGACGCCCTCATTCAAAGTCCAACGTTCACATGTCATCAGTTGACTAATATTGCTACTGAGTCATTCTACGTAAATTGCCCCAAGTTTCTAGAGTTACAATTACAAATAATGTAAAGATTATGAATAATATTGCTCATTGAATTGAATTGTCATATATATTTGAATTGTACATTGAATTGTCATATATATTTGAAGTTTCTAACATTATCCAAATGATCTTAAATGGCTTGTGATTAGTTTCACTACATTGTGTCCCGACATCCTTTGCATTTCCAATATAAGAAAGAGAAAAAGAAAAGAAAAGAAAAGTGTTATTTTAAGAATTTCAAGCCACGCTTACCAATTATAAGTACCAAGTAAGTAATTTCACTCCTCCATAAAAACGAATTTCACAATACTGAGTAATGAACTAAAATACATGGTCCCGGTCACCCGGAGACGATAAATCTGTTAATTAAAGGAGAAACAAGAAAGGAAAATGAAAAAAAAAGGATACTTCAATTTATTAAGTAGTAATGATCAATATCTCATTAATTATTCATATAACTTCTAAACACTAAAGTAAAACAGAGCTAGGAGGTGATGACGAAATATGATTCAAAACTATGAACCAGAGTTTTACAGTTTAATAAGCACTACTAGTATTTTTCACCAAAAAAACAAAAAATGAATGGTATTATTTTTCATACTTTTTATTTTCTTGTTTTTTTTTTTGGACAAAACTACATCCCAATCCCAATTATGTTGACATCTACCAATATCACATGCCAATATCAATTCAATTTTAAAATGAGAAAGAAGATACAAGATAGTATTGTTAATTGATTAAATTCTGCCACAAAAACAACCGAAAAAGTAGTTGAAAAGTAAATTAGAATTATTGAACATCTAAAAATTCCAAAAGAGTATTCATAAAATCATGGACAGTGATTCCACAATTTTTTAATGCCATTTGTTGTGGTAAGTGACTTTCACAATTTAGTTAATAAATTAAAACTTATTACTAATAAATTAAATAATATTCACTAATTAAATATCGACAAATTACTTATTAGAAATAAAAAATGTGGGATAATAATCCTAAAATTAATAAAAAATATTGGATACGTGGAATCCAAGGATTATCCTAGTATCTTATCTTAGTGGAAAATAACTCACTTAAAACAATGAAATGAAAAGAGAATTTTATTGATTGGCCGTGAGACGATACACCAAAATTGTACAGAAAACTTAAGTTACTTTATGAGTACCAAAAGACTGGATTTCGCTTAATGTGCTTTGATTTTGACTAAAGCGCAAATCTAAGCTTCAAATCGTTAATAAGGTACTTTGATTTCGACTAAAACTTCCAAACTTGAAAACCTCAACTTGTAATCAATGTTTTAACTTATATAAACATTAAATCTTTAATTTTACAATAACTTTTGTAATCACTTTAAACTTTTCGGGGAAAAAAAAATTCTCGAAAACGAAATTTTCATCAAAAAGAAACCATTGACCAAATAATAGTTTTGGAAGGTTACTGACCTAAAAGAAAACAAATCAATAAATATACTTTACTTTCGATGCAGTCAATGGGACTTCTTTCCCCTACGTAGTGGGAAAATTAGAACTTTAGAATGCGCCCCCCCTCCCTCTCTTTTATTCTTCTTTTGTCTAGAAGCTCTTATTAATACTTGACTAAAAGTACCTATTTTTTTGCTTTTTAAAAAATAAAAATAAAAATCTAAGCCCAAAATCCAAAAAATAAAAATAGAGAAAATTGGATTTTGTATGGCAAATTTAAAAAATGGAAGAATCCTGAATTTTAAAATTGTTTGAAAAATCAAAGAATTTTTTAGGAAAATACATTCTCCAAAACTAGTTAGAGAAATGCCACTTTTCCTAATTAATGAGATACTTGAGGTAACCGGTCAAATTATCTAAGATAAAACTCGATTAGTTACCCTAAGTAACATGATTGGTTATCTCAAGTACATTAGCAAATTGCCAATTTTCAAGATAAAATTGTATTTTGTAAGTTATTTTTGAATAAGTGATATGTTTCTAAATAAAATTTTAAAAATTGATATTTTCTAAATCAATTTCCAATTTTTAAAAACAATTCAACTTATATGGAATTTTTCAATTTGTTTTTGGAATTTAGGCTTGGATTTTTGTGAGAAGCCTAGTAAAAAACCCCAATGGGCTGCATTCTTATTTAAAAGTCTTAGATTTATTTAGAAAAATAATTTTTTGTAAATTTATTTAGAAAAATACCATTTTTAAATTAGTATCTTCCAACTTTACTCAAGGTAACTTGTTTGGTTATCTCAACTGTCTTGACATATTATCTCAAATAATTCATCAATTAATAAAAAGTGATATTTTTCTATATAATTTCAGAGTTTGTCAAAAAGTTTTAAAATTCTGAATTTTTCATTTCCTTTTAAAAATTTTACCATATAAAATCAAAATTTTTTTTTCCTGAATTGAAATACAGTTATGGAGGGTAGTACTGAACTCCAATGGGAGGCCCATTGGGTTAATATACTCAAGCCCTAATTTCTTATTGAAGTTAAGTGCCATATATGGTTTTTTTTTTGAGGAAATTTGATTTTGCGTAGTAATTTTTTTAAAATAAATGAAAAATCTTAAGTTCTAAAACTGTTTGAAAAATTCCAAATTTATTAAGAAAAATACTATTTTTGAAATAAATAATATTAAAAAAATATTACTTTTAACTAATTGATGAGATACTTAAGGTAACTAAATATCTAGTTACTTGTAACTCAATTGGATACTTCAAATTAATCTAATTGGCTAAATCGATTACAACTTAAGAATACTTATTTAGAAAAATGGTATTTTCTAAATATTTTTAAAAAATACTATTTCTAACTAAGCTTTGGATAAGTGAAATTTATAAATAAATCAAGTATTTTTCAAAAAATTCGTACTCATCTTAGATTTTTCAATTTTTTGGACTTTGGACATAGATTTTTGTAAGAAGATAATGATTTGTCGATGATTTCATCTTATTGTATTTTTAAAGAAACCCCCCTGTTTTAAAACTTTTGGGAAAATCTTCTTAAATTTAATTTTATATTATAAAAGCCTTGAAATTTAACTACCTTCAAACTATAACTATCTAATGTCGGCTAAATTAGGGGAGTTGATGACGAAAAGACCCTTATTGAATGACATATTTAACCTTATAATAAATTAAGAATTGTCAATACTTATCTCTAAACAATATTTTGATTTTTTCCCCTCATTACCTAATATCTGAAAAATAGTTTCCGAATAATTGTCCATATGTTTAAACAATTGAGAATGTAATATAAGTCTATATATACTTTACTAAGGTCATTCCTGATTTTGATTACATGAGAAGGTTGGAGTTTAAAAATAGTCAAATTACAAAGTTTTTATAATAAAAATTCAATTTTTTTTTCCAGTGTGTTCCCCCTTTTCCCGAATACCAGTTTTTTTTTTTTTTTTTTTTTGTGGTGCAATAAATAATACCAGCTCCCCTTCCCATTTTCCAGATATAATAGATAACCTGGTAGAATACATACATATGCTAATCACTAGGTTTTTCTTTTCACTTTATTCTTTGTGGGGAGGGGGGCTTTCGGTTAAGGAAGGCCGAACTATAAGTGATGATTGGTAATTCGCAAATTTTCCCATTGGACTCTGGGACCCACCAAGAGCTTGTTTCTGAGATAGGTATTTAGAGCAAATAAGTTTGTTCAATATACATAATTCAAATAACCAAATTAGATACACTTTGATGCAGACTAAAAAACTAATATGAATACTATTTTAGGACTGTAACATGAGTCAAATAAACGAGATGGATACTTACAACCATTTATATTTGACTTTTGTTTAAGAATAATGTGCCAAAAGTAACTAGTTTAGACACTGCATTATCCATTCTAGTTGCCAACAAAAAATAAATGTCTACTTAAAGAAAAAAATTATGAAAGAATATAATTACATAAAAAAAAATCAAACTAGAGGTTAAAAAAAAGTCAAATGGGTTTAAAAACACATGTAAAATAATTATAAATAAATAAATAAAATAAAAACACATGAAAGAGGCTAATGGTACCTGCAGTAGTAGAACTATAGCGCAGAAGAGTTGCAGTGCTAATAGTTTCAATTAGGAGATGAAATTTACAAAATAAGGAAATAAAACCTTCATTCCCAATTCCAGGTGTCACAAATGGTAGATACTTGTTGTCTTCTCACTTCGCGTGTTGTGAGCCACGAGATTTAATTTTTTTTTTTGGTTAATTTTCAAAAAGTTATATATATTGATGAACGGCTGAGATTCAATCGGATAGATGGTCTAGATTCATTTGAGGATGAACCAAGTAAGAAAAAGAAGAGACTTATTTGCGCTTCTTATTAACTTATATATATATATATATATATATATATTTATTTATAAAACCCATTCTAAGAAATATGGAATGATAATTGAAATCATGATTCCGTTTAATTATTTAATTTAAATTGATTTGATTTAATCATTTATTTAGATTTAATAGTTATCCTTTTAAATAATTTTAGGTAGTTTTATTGTATTTGATTTCTCATTCTTTTATATTTATCTTTTCATTTTTTGGAATATTGTAAAATCTATAAATTTATGTTTGATGATCAATGAGAAAGCTAGGCCATAGTTTTCTCTTTTCTCTAAAACTCTATATGGTATCAAGAGCTTCTCCTAGATAATTTTTTTTTTTGCCACCACCGTACAACAGCCCCTCCTTTGCTGCTCCACAATCTCGTCTCTTTTCTTCTAGTTAGCTATCGCCTCCTTACCCATTATTCTCTTCTCATCAACACCATCAATTCTCTTAAACTCACATCTGCCAATTATCTCTTGAAATTATAAATGGAAGCTCTTTTAATTAATTAGTCATGTTCTACTCAAATTTATTGACATATCTCACCCTTCTCACCCTCCCACCACAACCGTCAATAATATTGTCACTCCTAACTTGTCATATCATATGTGGCTTCGTGATCAAGATAAATTAATTTTTGGTGCTATTATTGGCTCTCTCATCCGGTCTCTCATTCCTCTTATTACCCAATCTAAGACATCTCGTGATGCTCGGAGTACTCTTGCCAACACATATACTCGCCCTCTCAAGGTCATATTAAAAAAAATTAAGGACCAAATCAAACATGCCATGAAAGGTTCCTAGTCCATCTTTGACTACAAGTAGTTCATTAAATCACGTGCTGGTGAATTAGTGGCCTTAAGTAAACCCATAGAACATGAACATCTCATCGAGAAAATTCTTGGTGGCCTTGATGATGACTATAAACTGATTGTTGATATTATCAATGGTCAAGAGATTTTGATTTCGTTTATGCTCCATTCTTATTTTCACTCTTGCACAAAACATGTAGCTATAGAACAAGTTTAGAGTGGTGCTCTTAGGGTGGCTCATATCTCTTCTGTAGATCAACTGGTAGATGCACCATGAAACTGCTTCTGCGCACTTGGTTTTTGCTCTTAAAGAATAAGATATTAGACTCTCCTTTCCGAGCTCCATCTTGCGGAGGCATGATAATGGAAATCACAATTCCGTTTAATTGTTTAATTTAATTTAATTTAGTTATTTGTTTAGATTTAGTAATTATTATTTTTATATAATTTTAGTTAGTTTCATGATTGTGTTTGATTTCATCAATCTTTTAGATTTATGTTTTCATTTGTGGAATATTTCAAATTCTATAAATTTATATTTGATCATTGAGAAGGTTGTACTATATTTTCTATTCTCTCTAAAACTCTATAGGGAAAACCCCTTGAATTCGAAGTTTTATTATAAAAAAACTTTGTATTTGACTATTTTTTAAACATCTCATTTTGTCAAAATTAGAGAAATTGATTAGAAATGAGAAAATTACCATTAGAAAATGATAGATCTATATTTTTTTTTAAAAAAATTAAGAATTGTTTATATGAGTTTTCAAACAATATTAATTGACCCAATAAGAGATATAATAGTTTTCAAACATGTACGTATGTATTCAAACATAAAGTATAAGTGTATATAAACATCAATCAACCATCCACTAAGGATAATTTTCGTTTTCCTATTGATTTTTTTTATTTAACTTATATAAGAATGTTAGATTTTAAGGAGTCAAAATACAAGATTTTTTGTAAAAAAAAAAAAAAGAAAAAAAATCAAGTTCAAGTGGGTTTTCCCATATTTTTTAAAATAGAATGGGTTTCGTAACAAAAAAAATAAAATGAAATACAGGATTATGTTATGAAATTTTACACATTTGACATGGTAAAAAAATACTACTTTAAAAAAATTGCAAATGATTAAAAAAAATATAAAGAATATTAATCATTAAAAATAAATAAAAAATTACACGCATAAGTACTTATGTGATGCATTACAGCGCTCAAGCCTTTTACTATTTTATCTTTTATTTTTTTTTGAGGAGTTAGAGACGGAGGAGGAGGACGGGGACTGAACCCGCGCCTCAATTAGAGGAACATTTTCTACCCGAGCTACTTGCTCGTGTTACTATTTTATCCTCTTTTTAGGCACCAGATTGTCGATGTCATGTGCGGTAAAAGACACAAAAAAAAAAAAAAAAAAAGGTCAGTACGAATTTCTCTGTATACCATATCTCTCAAAACAATGTCCTGAAATCTGTATTATGTTTAATTTCTTATTTAAAAGATATTGTTTGGCCGAAAAAAGTGAAAAAAGAAAGAGTATTTATAAGAAATGTCCCTTTTTTAGATCAATTAAAAAATGGCCGTTTTTTACACCTATTTAATAAATGTTTGTTTTATAATTTTATTTTGATAAATAACATTTTTTTAATTTGATTTATTTTTAAAAAATAATTCAATTTTATACAAACTAAATCAATTTTTTAATAACAAATCACTATAATTTGATCTATTAAATATGAAAAATGACCATTTTTTATATAAGTGTCAAAATTCGGCCATTATTTAACAGTATTTCAAAAACAGTCATTTTTTAAGTAGTGATCTGAAATTTGATCATTTATCTTAAAAGCTTCCCCTTCCCAAAAACATACAATGTAGGCCTGGAATTTTTTTTTTTTTTTTTTAAATTTAGAATACGCTATAGCCCTTCAGTTTTATGACAATGGTATTTTTGAAATGCGGTTGTTAAACTGTGGTATTTTGAATTCGTGTGATTAAAAAAACCCACAACCCCAAAATCCGCTAATCTACGGGAAATTGTCCCCAAAAAATTGCCTAAAATGAAAATCGCAATATACGATTGGTACGATTTGAAACCACTAAAGTGAACAGTCAACTTCAGTTTATATTATTTTAGAACAGTTTCAAATTGTACCATTCATCTAAACTAAAACACATTACAAAAGACTAATTTTGATACTATGCACAACTATAATTTGTTTGGTGTTTTAGTTTTGCGAACTTATTTATTTATTTTTTTTGAAATTTATCTATTCAATGGAAGATATATGAAGATTTGACTATAACTATATTATTCATAGGACTAATTTATTGCAAGATATTATGAAACTTTCTTATGATATAGTGTTATATATGATTTTATTTTTAAAAAGTGTTTTAGATGGATTGTGAAGCCTCAGTAAGTATCCAACTTTGTTATTTGATGAATTAGTATTGTCGATGTTTTATGTGATTAAAATTTAGTTTATGATATGGATTTCAGTTTTTTTAATAGAAAAAATAATTACTTTATTTTAGGTTTTTAAACGATATAACTGCCCAAAAGTCACGCCATACTGCCTTATACCACTTAACTAAAAAACGACCCAATCCACAATATAATTAGGCAGTTACAATTTGAGGTTTTTCCCCTAATGTTTAAAGAGAAATTTTTTAAAAAAAAAAACAAATGAAAAGAAAAAATTATCCTAAAAATTTTAATAGAAAATAAAAGAAAAATAATTGAACATTGATGAAAAAGAGAAAAGGAAAAACAGTAGAAGAAAGCAAAAAAAGAAAAAAAAAAAAACAGTGGCCAAGAGGGGAAAAAAGAAAAGAAGAAAAGAGAAAAGAACGCCAAAAGAAAAAAAAAAAAAAGAAAAAGAAAAAGCTAGTACAAAAAGGAAAAATAAAAAGAAGACAAAAACTACCTTAAAAACAAACGTTACAAAATAATAAATAAATAGAAGAAAAGTGCACGCGTTAGCACGTGGACACGCTGACTGTGCTCTTTTATTTATTTATTTATTTTCTCCTCCAAAGGCGCTGATTATACAACAATCGGTATTTTATTTACTTATTTATATTTTTACGTATAAAGGGTTACACGAGTAAAAGGTGTCAATCCAGAGACAATCTTTTCGGAAATTTGTGTGTACCTTCATGTTATATAGATCCTTATTGAAGTGATATCCTGATCACCACGATTGTCTCAACTCAAACTCAACAATTTCTTGCACCACTTGCTGAGGAGAGGAGTGAGTTAACCAGCCCAACAATTCTAAATGTTGGGGGGCAATACTTATAAGTACCTCAAATCCTTCTTTTAATAGCTGATACAATTTATAATTTCGATATATTTATTGACATTATTACCATGCTCAAATAAAAAGATTAATTTGAGCAGATGTATAGAGAAAAATAGGCGTGCACATACATTTTGCTTCACAATTATTTTTCCTGCACACGGAAAATCAAGTTTAGCTAGGCACCGAAATATGCATTTTGGTTTACACGTTCAACATATGAAGATCAATAATTATTAAAAATATATATGTGAATATAAGGTTAAAAAAAAAAAAAATATGAATATCAATTCAAAGATGACATTTTCCTAATATTGGGTTTTCCACACTGTTATTAGCTCTAGATAAAATGTACGAAATAAATACCAAGAATTATTCATTGCCGACAAACAGACTACAAAATAGGCTGTCGGTGCCCAAACCATTTTTCTTTCAACTTAAAAAAAAAAAAAAAATAAAAACAGGAAATTAAAGAGAGTAAATAAGATTACGAAAATGAAAAAGACAAAAATACACGACATGCACGATCTTGCACGTTGTAAAGTCCATAGATAATGATTTGTGAGGATGTGATTGGTGGATAATGTCCCAAACTCTTGGGCTTATTCAAGCTTTATTAAGGTCTATTTTAGTGAAGTGTAAAGTTTATAAATGTATTTTAATTAGTGAGTAATTATAATAATAAATCGTTGTAAGGTCCTATTCCAATGTTACTTGAGGCCCACTATCGTGCATTAAAAAAGAACGACATGTGGGGTGGTCCATATTTTTCACCTTGTAATTTTTTAGTTTTCAATTTAGTGTTTTGAAATGTATATTTCGTATTATGGTCGGAAATTATTCAAGGCTGCCATGGGCTCACATGGACAGCACATGGGGTTGGAAAAGTCCTTGTAAGGGAAAGCTTTTGAAGAATTTTCACGCCTATACCCTACACAAGACATGGCCTGGGGGAAGCAGTACTCTCTTTAGAATAGAAAAGACATGCTTTTCTCTTGTTTTAATCAAAAGAATTAATTAACATAGGTCATTGCTTGGATCATTTTTCTTTTTCCTAAACTTACCCAACACATTTTTACTTTTTTATTTATCAAAAAAGAAAGGGAAAAAATAACATGTCTTTCTTTTTTTCCAAAAATTTTCTTTTTTTTTTTCTTTTTGTTTTTTCCCTCTTGAATAATTAATTTATTACGAATAATCAACATACACAGAATGAAAGATATTCATTGTTTTTAATTAATCAATATAAGCAATTTATCTTTTTTTTTTTTGTGTTTTGCAAATTAAGTTGGAATTGTTAGTATAGACTAATTACACTTAAATTGAATGGCATTGGACTATTTACAAAAGATGTGTCTGGGTTTTGGATTTTATTGAAATATTTAAGAGTAAAAGAGAGATTTATACCCGTTTCTTATATTTATTTCATTTTCTTCTTTAAAAAAGTAAATGAAAGGTTATGTTTCTTCATCAATGCAATGAAATCAGTCGAATTTCGGTAGATAATTTTGTGAAATTTACTTAAAGCTCAAACGTTTTACACTAGTAAAGTATATACATATATAAGAAAATGTAAAATCAAGATATATGCAGCTTTCCATTGAGGTCTAACAAAGAGGAATATCAAAACTTGCTAAAGATATTTAATATTTTCTCAAATATTTTGATTTTTTTTTTTGTAACATATTCTCAACCTGTCACATGCAGGATCAGACTTTGTCTTTATGGCAAAGATCTATAATGTTCTTTTGTTCTCCACAATATACATGACATGAGTAGCTTAGTTAGCAGACGACAAAAAGGGTGTGAAATCAACTAATAGTTAGCTACACAATCACATTTGTCTTTGCTGTAGTTTCTCATCCTCAATTACAAGAAATGACTTGGGAAAAAAAAAAATGAGAGTTATAAAGATATCTTCGCTGTAAAGTAACCTAGGTATTCCTTCGTTAACTTGGCCTATACCATTTACAAAATTAAAAAAGACACATATTACCCTTTTGGAATATAAGTATGTATATATATATATATATATATATATATAGGTTGCCAATCTAATAGGTATTTTTTTTTTACCTATTGGTAGACATTTTTTTTTAGCTTTTGGATCACCATCTAATGGTGATCCAATAGCTATAATGAAGTGCATAAAAAGACGTACATTATTAATGCTCTTTCTCTCTCTTACTTTTTACAATAAAAAAATGTGCATGCTAAATTTTCATTGAGCAAATTGATACCTATACATAGGTAAAAGAAAAAAAATATCTATGCATAGGTATATGGATTGGTGCCCATATATATATATAGGCACCAATCTAGTAGGTATTTTTTTTTTTTTTACCTATGTATAGGTATCAATTTGCCCAATGAAAATTTAGTATGCACATTTTTTTATTGTAAAAAGTAAGAGAGAGAAAGATCATTAATAATGTACGTCTTTTCATGCACTTCATTATAGCCATTAGATCACCATTAGATGGTGATCCAAAAGCTAAAAAAAATGCCTACAAATAGGTAAAAAAAAAATACCTATTAGATTGGCAAACTATATATATATATATATAAAGAATAAGTCTAACTGTACAATGTGGATTTTTTTTATTCTTTATCTAAAAAAAAAATCATTTTTGATGTTTAGATTTTAATCTAATGATTATAATTAACTATATTAGAATAAATTTTAATATGAATTAAATAATAACATTTATATTTATAACGGTTAAAAATGGATTTTTTATCAATAAGAAATAAAAATATATATATATATATATATATATATATATATATATATATTACATTAGTTCTCATATATAAATGATATATTATATATGGGTACCAATCCAGTAGGTATTTTTTTTTTACCTATGCATAGGTATCAATTTGGCCAATGAAAATTTAGCATGCACATTTTTTTATTGTAAAAGGTAAGAAAGAGAAAGAACATTAATGATGCACGTCTTTTCATGCACTTTATTATAGTTATTGAATCACTATTAGAAGATGATCCAAAGGCTAAAAAAAATCTCTACCTATAGATAAAAAAAAAAGATACCTATTGGATTAGCAACCATTATATATATATATGTTTTGCTTAGCCAAACTTTTTGCCATTTAATGCACATGTTAGTATTATGAAACTAGCTAGATAATCAAATTATTCAGTTAGCAGCTGAGCTGAGGAAAACGGCATTGCTATCTTCATATTAGGGTAAATAATATGTTAGGACACTGAAATCGTGCACCAGCTAGTGGGAAATGGTTTTAAATCACATGTTATCTAACATTAAAGTGTGACCGCAGTATTTGAAGTAAAGAGAATTTGTCAGAGAGAAAAAAAGAAATAATGATCATTTTCGTGGTTAAAATCATATGTATATATATATATATACACACACACACATTAGTTGGCGTAAAATTTGAGTAAAAGAATTGGTATCTCTGGCATTATGTATGCCGACGATACTATTATTGCCTGTAAGACTGTTACAAACTCAAAAAGGAAATAAAAAGAAGTACAAGACAGCAAAGTCAGCTGTTGACTACATGTATGTAGCCAAAAAACAAGTAATACTAGCTTGTACTTATATAATATTATTAACGTAGAATTTGTAACTTCTATTCTATCTAGTGTTTATTCTAAAAATAAACAAATAAAAAAACTTCTATCTAGTGCAATTTACAGCTGTAGTCCATAGAGCATACCGAAAGTCCAACACAAATCCAACCTCAAGAATCCGTGAATCAATCCTGTGTGGGATCCAACTCCTTGCTGTTTTACAGATATATTAGCTTTGCACTTTGATTCATTGACAATATTTAGTCTTCATAAATGCCTTAAATTATCAAACCCACTAATTATTAATAACCTATACTATTAATAATTTGCAGAAATCTGTTGTAAGATGAGCTGAATTAGACTACTTGAAAGTGGTAGTCATGTACGTTGTATTTGATAAATCAAAGATAAAAAAAGATTGCATCACATGACCCAAATCATAACCCCAAATTAATTTTAAGGGTTATGGGAGTTACAATTAAGCTACTAAGCCTGCCGTATCTATATTTTTTTTTTTGAGAGAAAAGTATAGTTGTATTAAAAGTGTAAGTCATTTGAAACAAGATAGGCAATATAATTAGAAATTTCTCCAAATTAAAACATAGAAGAGCACAAAGAAGAGCTAATTTTAGCGAGTGAATAGGCTATTATATTCTTTGAATGGCAAATAAAATTGCAAGAATCACTTCCGTTAATACTAAATAGAGAAATAATATCTGCTACAATGAGACTAGCTGCAGACAAATAGTTACTCTTGGTTTAAACTGCTCAGACAGCGTTAAGAGAGTCGTTTTTCAGGATAGCGACAATAAATCCCGAGTCAATAACAAAATAGAGACTTTCCCTCATAGTTAAAAGTTTAGCAGTATAAGAATCAAATAGTTCCTTCAGTTTCTTGCAGCAGGCCGCAAGGACTCAACTTGCTGAGTCTTGGATTATAGCCTATATCCCTATCCATCCATGGTCCTCTAAAATTATAGCGTCAATATTAAGCTCCAAATAGCCAACATCAAGAGCAACCCAGTACTTGCAAAAAGGACTGGGAGGCTTAACAGTCGGATCAATACGAAACGCGGCTTGTTGGAACTCAAAAGGAGAAGAGTTTGTAAAATCAACCACTGTTGATGGAGGGTTTGAACAGGCTTTATGAGCAATCTTGTTACGTTTCCACCAGAAACATCGAAGGAGAATGGCAAAGATTCAAATTATTCCTTTGAAATTTTTTCCACTAAAAAATGAAGAAAAGTCGAAACATCATCTCCTTGATGTTCCTTAGTCAATTTCCATCAAAGGCTAAGGAACCAATAAACTTCTGCATACTTATAAGAAAAGAGCACGTGAAATAGCGTTTCTATCATGTTTTTACACATAGGATAAAGAACAACTATAGATATATCTCGCTTCGCTAGATTATATAACGCTGAGAAGATATTATGATAACACTTCCAAAAAAAATTTTTTATTTTATTTTTAGTGTTAAGACTCCAAACAAATGACTACCAAGTTTTATTCTTGCTATCACATGATGATCCCATATTTTTCTTTTTTCTCTATAATGACCCGATAGCTTAATTTAACATTATAATCTCTTTTGAGTCATAATACCAAAACTACGAATCTTTACATGGCTCTCTTCCAAGAAGAATATACAAAATATTAAGACGATCAACCTCCCAGAAAATATTGATAATCAAATCCTCGTTCCATTAAAAATGGTGAAGAAGGATAATATCAGCATCGGACTAGTCATGTTATGAAATTTTGTCATCAAATTTTAATAGATAGTCATGTATGGGGTTTGGGACAAAAACATCATATACTATATATATATATATATATATAAATATATATATATATCTACATATATATACATGTACGTATAAATATATAATTCTTATTTATAAAAAAAAAGCAGCATATACTAATGCCATGGATCATTATATATAAAAAAAAAGCAGCATATACTAATGCCATGGATCAACATAACAAATCCATGTTATGTCACCCAATTGTATGGAATCACAACCACATGCAAGATCTAACAAAAAATGGGACCCATAAATATTACAATCACAAAATTTTCCCACATGTAACCACATGAAGGGTATGGCAAGCCCATCACCTTTGTCACGAAATTTAAATCACAAGAAATTCCCCAAAAAAATTATTTCAAGAGGAAAAAGACACTAACTCACATTATGCCATCTTTAATTAATTAATTCTTCCCTCTTTTCTAAGTTTAAAATCACAAAAGAAAAATAAACATCATTACCCAACTCAAAACCCAATACCCTTTTTGAGTTAAATTTTAAAAACAGAATACTAAATCAAAAGCCAAGACTAATGGGATCATACATGTCATAATTCAAAGTCCTCAGGCTATTTTGGTCACTAAAAGTTCCTACCCATTAACGACCAACTTACTATTTATATTCTCCTTTGTTTTAAAACCTTATACATCTCAACATATCCACAAACAAAAATTTCAAACTGGTTCACTTCTACTAACCAAAAAGAAGATAAGAAAAAGGCCTTAAAACTCAGAGATCTTCATCAATGGCGGAACTTGAGAACCCGAAGGTAATGACAAATCTAATCACGTTTCTCTCTTCTCTACTCCAAAGGGTATCCGAATCAAATGACAACAACTGCCAATTCCAGCCTCAGAAAATCTCAGTCTTCCATGGCCTAACTCGACCCACAATTTCAATACAAAGCTATTTGGAGAGGATTTTCAAGTATGCCAATTGTAGCCCATCTTGTTATATAGTTGCTTATGTTTATTTGGACCGTTTTGCACAGAGCCAACCTTCTCTGCCCATTAACTCACTCAATGTTCATCGCTTGCTCATTACAAGTGTTATGGTTGCTGCAAAATTCATGGATGATATGTAAGTATATAGTTTTCAAAAATTAATTTCATTTTTGGTTTGGCTAATTTTGAGTATAAAAATTAGGGAGAATTTAATTTGTACGAATTATTCAAAATTAAAAGAATAATCAACTACTTATTTATAAAGTCTAGCGACTAGCATAATTATGTGTGTAGTTCATAGATATATGCAGATTCTTAGTTTGATAATATCTTGTTAAAGCAGATATGAAACTTTATTTTGAGCTCCGCCATCTAGACTCAATTTTAATATGATGTTTTAGATAGATAATTTTATTGGGTTTTTGTAACTTTTTTTATTTTCTGATGTGGGAGTTTTTAAATTTTAAACTGCCTACATTGTAAAAATGTACAAAATATTATATACAAAGCTGGAGTGGATTTTGATTTTGATTTGTTTTTGGTTTTGAAATGAAGTGGATTTTTAATTTTGATTTTCAGTAGGGTAACTTAAAAAGTTTCAATAAATTAAGTTTATGCTATGAGTTTTGATTTTCTGTTTCATAATATAACTGTAAAAATGATTACTCCGGAATCTTTTTTTTTTCCCGACAAAAAACAAAAGAATCACAATCATCCAACTAAGTCCAGCCATGTGATGATTTGATATTTCTATAGAGTGCTGCCAGCCAATTAAAATGCATTTCATATGGGAATCCAGCAAATTGAGCATATAATTGAATAGTCAACAACAATATAATAAATCAAGAGATTAAGGCAATTAATATTATTTATTTCATGTCCAATGTAAATTTTAGTAATCATATCAAAAGATAAAAAATTAATGTGACAATTAGTAGCAATTTACACATTAATAAAATTCAGGTTTTTTTTTTTCTTTTTCCTTATATATACAATACATGCATCTTTCATCAAAAAAAAAAAAAGAAAAGAAAATTGCATACATCTATTGTCACTTTCTTAATTTCACCACTAAACTAGTTTAATTTCGCTTTTGGTATATGTATTTTTATACACAATTTCAGGTACTACAACAACGCTTACTATGCAAAAGTAGGAGGAATAAGCACAACAGAGATGAACTTTCTTGAAGTGGACTTCCTATTTGGGCTTGGCTTCCAGCTGAATGTGACCCCCACCACCTTCCAAACCTACTGTTGTTATCTCCAAAGAGAGATGATTCTCATGCAACCACCACTAAGTAATACTACTTTAGATTCTTCTCTAAGTCTGGGAAAATCACTAAAGCTCCACTTGTGCTTCAACGAGGAAGAATCCAAGCATCAAAAGCAACAATTAGCTGTTTGATTAAGCACAGCCTTCAACTTAAACAACTTGTTTTCAACACTGTAGTTAGACTTAGAGGTACAGCGGGTTACAATTTTTTTCTTCTTCTCTCCATATTTTTGTTGGATTAGTGAACTTTTAGACTCCTTTTCCGTGGAGTAATTTCGATTGTTTTAGGGGTGCAAGCATCGGTTATAGTTGCGCATGTGATTCTACATCTGTTCGAGCAATTGCTTCTACATGAAACTCTCATGGGATTTGCTTGATCATACGAAAACAATTGTGTAGATAATATTGTGACGACTGATACTAGCACAGCTCCTTTTTTTTTTTTTTCCCCTTTCTTTTCTTCGTTTTGGTTTTATTTTACTTTTTGGGTATTGTATTTGAAGTCATGAATTGGTAATATGGGCATGTACAGATGTGGGAGTACTATTTGATTTACAGACTGGCTAGAAAAAGCTCTTTAAATATATGGTCATGACGTGCAAGCTGTTCAATTATATTTTTCAATGTTGTTTTGTATGTACATTGTTTAAATGTACTCTTATCCATGTTGTGATTCTCTTCATTACCGAAAAAAAAATGTTGTGATTCTCTAACTATAACCTTATGGCTACCAATGAAAGAGCACGCATGGGAAATATTCGTGGTCATATAATTGGTGACGAATTGGCGAAGTTATATGAGTGGTGCAAGGACTTAAGAATGTGTAAAGGACAGTTTGGTGACAAGGACGGTTTGTGCAAAAGAATATAATATGTACTGAATCAAGTACCATTTTGTTGTGGTTATTTCTGGTAATTGATGGCTAGTTTGTTTTATTTGACAGTTGTACCGATTGAATTTTCAAAAGGGTAAGGGGAGCCAGCAGCACGTGCAATCATGAACAGCTAGTAAGAGAGAGAGCGAGAAACTTCGGATTTTTTTTTTACTTATCAAAATTAAGTGTAATACTTCAATATTTATCCTGTTGGATTAGAAAATCAAATACCAGTTTCACCCTTAATTGTGACAAATTTGATCAAAATTGATATTCAAAAAGACAAAAATTAGACTTAATCTAAACTTATAGCCAAAGAAAACTAAAGGGAGAAAAATACAAATGAAAGTGGTGAAAGTAGGAAAAAGTAATAATAAGAAGATTTAACTAAGAAATTAAGTCATATTATTCATTTTTTATTTTTATTTTCCTTTTTTAGTTGATCAACTGTGTTTGGTATTTTGGTCATTTTAATTAAACCAATGTCTTCTTTATTTTTAATCAAATTAGATGGAAAGGTGTAATTTGCGTCAGTTTGTTGAGGATGACTTTATTGTCACCCTTGTTATTGGTCTCACCACTTTTTCCTAATTAAACCCTGCATAAAACTTTTAAAATTTTAAAGTATTGCCTTCATTTCATTAACTACAAAAATAATTATTCATTAGTTCTCAAAACGCAAATATTTTGTCTTGTTCTCCATTTTTATTTATTCAAGACTTTGATGCGTATTGCTTCCGCAGTTAATTGAGAAAAAGCAAGAATTCATTAAGATTAGAGTTCATCACAGCGATACGTATTTTGTAGTGAATCAAAAGCAAATTTAAACATGAATTATAACTAAAAAAGAAACAAAAAAAAATCTATACACTACTAAGAAATTGCATATATGAATTTAGTTTAAGACAGAAACTTGAGAAAAAAAAAACTTGAGTTGCTGCAAAATACTGTTAATTAAATGCCAACATCTATATCTTTGGCAATGCCTCCTTCTCGATCATCCTTTAAAGACTACTATTTTCAGGGTTATTTTTTCCTTCCTTAATGGAAAGTGATAGACTCTATTAGAATTGCAAGAGATCAGGAGATTGAAACCAATACATGGATAGATAAAACGCGAATAAGAATTAGTAAGGAAAAAAATAATTTACATCGTTACGATCAAAATCATAAGCCGATTTGCTTTCAAAAAAGAAACAGAAAACATATAATGAAAATCTCCAAATCTTATAATTTTTTCATCCATGATCATAAAAATCAAATCTTATAATATTGATATCTTAAGATTTGTGACATAATTTCATAAAAAGTGCACTTGGTGTACGTGGCATAGATAGGGTTTGTTAAGAAATAAAGTTTTATTATTGTATGCTATATGAGAGTATTTATGTTAATTTATAAGGGGATATTTTGGAATAACAAGTTACTAATCAGGAGGAGGTCGAGAGAGAAAAAAGATAGATGAAAATACTACTGTTAATTTAATGAGATATTTTTGTTATTTATGGAAACCAATAGAAAGAATTAAGCATCTTACATTTAATTCACGAGGTTTTATTTTTGGAATATTCTCTCTCTCATTTTTTGAACAAAACAGTACTCAATTTTTCTAATTAGCTAATGAAAATAGGTCTAATAAATATGTGACGAACATAGTATTTAAATGAGTTAATTAAGAAGATGTGATCTATCAAAATTTTCATTAGCCAAAGGAAGACTATAACACTTGGCCTCTGATAATGGTAGATAACACATAACAGAGGAAAAAAAAAGTTGTTATTAACTTTGAATTTTTATTTTCAACTTGAAGCTTCTTCTTATTAGATATTTTCCATGCTAATAAAGAATACTATCATATTAATTTATTCATAGAATAATGGATTCTGCGGATTGCGGATATTGAAAAAGATGACTGTAAAAAAATAGTTGTATGATTGGAGAGGAAATAAATTTGCTTTTTTTTTTCTCGACAATCATAATTTAAATGAGTCAATTAAAGAAGATGTGATTTATTGAAATTCCTATTGGCCAAAGGATCATGACCATAATATCTCAAGACAAGGTTACTACCCTACTAGAGATTGCCAATTTCCATTCCATGAAGACCACATTGTGATGAGGTGTCAACACCAAATTGGAAGACAATTATGTAAAAGTGTAACGGGTCAACATTTTATTGAGTTTCTAGACGTAGCTATGCAGCAAGCTGTTAGTGAAGAGACTTTCTCAAAATCAAACGCTTTGCCACATGCCAAAACTTGAAACCACCTGGTTAGAATGTGATACCCCATTTACGAGAATTTGAGCAATATTATAAGACACTAATAATATCTAGTACCACACTTTAATAGAGTTATGAGACGACAATTTAATGCCCATATTCTTAGAGAAGGTTAATATATTTTTCCAATAAATAGGATCAACTTATTTGTACGTAAATGAATACAAATAAAGTCCTTTTTTTTCCCACTCTCTCTACCGAAACTCTATTAGCTCTCTCTTTTAGTTTAAGGCATTCTCTCTCAAATACTTTAATCTGAAGCTTACCTTTCCAATCTTTTCTTCTCGGACTTTGTTTTGCCGCCAATTTTCATCGTCACTTAAATATGTATATATATTATTCACAATTTGTGGACCGGAGGCTACAATCCCACTAATCATCACATGAAATCACCATAACCCGTATATAATATTCATATGCTTATGTATATACACACACGATATACATATATTTGTATATATATGAATATCATATGTATGTTTTTATTAATATGCAATAGTTATTATTAGTATTATAATTATTTATCATTATTATATTATATCTATGTTAATCTTTATATGTAATAGGTATTATTAGTATTATAATTATATATTATTATTATATTATGGGTTTTAAGATATTAAGCCACTCACTCTCTATTTATTTTATGCTCTAAATATTTTGAGTGCTTTCTAAATAAAACAATATATTATGCTAAAATAACCAATTAATCACAAACAATTAATTTATTATACACTTCAAGATCCATGACAAGGTATTGTTACCAAGTTAAATTTGCTACATATAACATTTAGATTGTTCCAAATAAACTCTGACCAATTATTATGACAAAATCTCACTGCAAATTTCGGGGCAGTGGCAGAAGGGAAATTTCGCTAGAATTGGAAATTCCTTAATTTATAAAGAAAATGTTTTACGAGTTATGAATTTTTTTTAAACGGCACGATAAATAAAAATATTTGGAATTCCAATCAATGAGCCTATCCCACAGTTCATAGATATCAATAAACATAGACTGAATAATTTAGAGAACTAAATTCAAATAGTTAATTGAGTATCACTATTCATGCCTCAACATCAAGCTAGTATGTCATATATATATTAAAGACATATTCAAAGTAGCATAATCCATTTATTTAACAAGATTTAAACACAAGTCTTAAATCCACACCCCTAGCATTATTAAATCACGAACTACGAGTAAAAGATAACTTCTTAATCCGTTTATTGGTTGTCAATATCGTACTCAATACCACCTGTAGAGAAAGTAGGGAGATAAGCATAAAATGCTCAGTAGGTTACCTAATTTCCCTTTTTGAGAAAGTCTCTTTTATAATCTTCAAAACACTTACATGGTTAGTAGTACTTGAAAGTATTTTTTTTTTTATAAATATTAAGCTTTCAAAACATATATAGAAAACCATACTAAAACGAAAACTAGATGTCCAGGTTAAAATATATAGAAAATTATAATAAAACATGCATAACTGCACATCACATAAATCAACACCTCTTATGAGCTCTCACCATCTCATCACGACTAGAGCAACTCATACTACATGTATTGAGTGTCCCCTGTCTGACATCTATCTCTGGAAACCAGAGGAACACCCGTGTGTCTAATCCTACCAAGGTGGAGGGACACCGAATGCTTACACTTACCGAGTGGAGATAGTCAGAAAACAAACCCTGTATGGGTTTACGGGCTCTTATTGAAGGCGAGTGTACTAGTCCTCCTACTATAATACCGTGATGTCTAAGATGACTCTCATGTATGATCGTATGAAATATGCAATATATTAAGTATCAAACAACCATGTAGTGGTTTAAGATTCTAGACATGTTCTAATTTTTAAATAGTAATTCATTTTGTACTTAAAAATCCAAAAACATTGCTCCTAAGATTTAACCAAATCCTAAGATGAAAACTAGTACAAAATCATACATAAAATTTCTAGAGCAGTCTACGATGTTTTTCAAGTTCACAGTTCATTAAAATAATTATTAAAATAATTTAATTTAATAAAATCATGAAATTTCATTTTTCAGAATAAATTCCAATTTTAATGAAAAATAATATAAAACAAAGAAATTGAATCCCCTATCTCAAAATTGTAATTATGCTGAGCTAGCGACGCTAGAAAAGTTCTCTATCGATCAGCTAGTTGTTCACACGGTCGTTTTTAGATTACGACACGTTCACTTGAAAAAGTGAATTTCCAAACGGAGCCTCAGATTGAGAAACGGAAATCAGCACTGAATTCAAAACACCCCAAAACTTTGGGTTAGATATAAAGTTTGTCGAAAACAGATTTTGGTGTAGAACCAGCTCGTAGCACGCAAAATGATACAATTCATGAGCTATTTTCTTGGTTTTCGGGCTATGTCTCGACCTCACTGAGTCCAAATTCGAAGTCAGAACTCAGTTTCAAGGTCCTGAGCATTAAATAGGCTCAAAAATCTGAAAATTATAAAAATACCATATTTTTGAAAATAATTAGAAAAATACCACTTTTTTCATATCAATAACTAACAATCTTTTGGTTATTGCTTCAACACTTCAAAATCATGATATTTTATGTTTCAATCTCCTTTTTCACGTGGTATAATTTTTCTCGGCAAAATAACTCAATTTCGAAATAATTAGAAAAATACAACAAACTTTAATATTATAAAAAATGCTACGGTAACCAACTTCTCACCGAAGCCGAGTTCTAGCCAAGAGTGATCGGAAATGAAAGCTAACATCGAGATGAGTTCAAGTGTGACGACAGTGAGTTGATTCAACGTCGGAGGAAGAATTGACGGGCGAAAAACCATTCCAGTGACGGTGATTTCGGGCAGTCTTTTCTTTGGCAAGGAGCGGCGGTTCACAGCGGCAGCACCCGGCGCTGGTTCGTCAGTGGCTTCTAGTCAGGGAGGACAGGTACATCGGGCACGGCGTGGTTGGTGGCACGGCGGTGAACAGTGACAAAGAGTGTGGTGTTTGGAGGGCCTCTGTGGAGAAGAGAAAGAATAGTGGGGGTTTAAATGCAATTTCTGAAACTGTTGGTAATGGGACATGTGTTACTACCTAATTGGACTGAAAAAAAATTTCTAAAATTCCACTTTGGCCACAAATTTAAAAAGATTCTTTCACTTTAGTCCTTAATTATATTTTTGTCTCTAGTTTGTAATTTCTTTTTCGCTTTTATCCTAAATGCAGTTAGACTTTATTTTGTCTAGGTTTAATACCAATGATTTAATTTGAAATATTTTCAGATTTTTATTTAATTAATCCAAAAATATAAAATTACCAAAATACCCTTGAATTAAAATTATTTAATTACCCTTACAAAATTTAGGATTTTAAACCAGATGTCTTGGGATGGTGACAGTTTAAGATTTAGTTCTGTCCCCAATGCTCTTTGCAAGACTTTCTAGAACTTGGTTATAAATCTTGGGTCTCTCTTAGATACTATGCTTGATGGCACTCCATGCAATCGAACAATATTCTCAATGTAGAGACGACTAAGCTTGTTGAGTGAAAAATCAAACTTGATCGGTATGAAATGAGTGATTTTCGTCATACGATCAACGATCACCCAAACTACATCATTCTTTCTTTATGTCATTAGTAAACTTATCACAAAGTCCATTGTGATCTTATCCTATTTCCACTCTGGTATGGGTAAAGGCTATATCAGTCCAGCTAATCTCTGCTGTTCAGCTTTAATTTGTTGACATATTATGTACTTAGCCATAAAAGTAGCTACATCATGTTTCATACCTCTCTACCAATACTGTCTCTTAAGATTATGATACATTTTTGTGCTATCAGGATGTACTGCAAATTTGGACTTATGAGCTTAAGTGAGAATGGTCTCTCTTAGATGAGGATCATTAGTGACTTCTAGCTTTCCTTTAAAAAGCATAAATCCTTCTATATTTGTATTTCAACCTTCCAATTGTTTACCTTTTTCAAGTTGATTCCAGATCGTTCTCAATTATTGGTCTTGCCATTAACTTTGGTGTAGAGTCTAGAGGAGTGCAGGTGTGGTGTTTAACTTTGATTTGTTGACATGTCATGCACTTAGCCATAAAAGTAGCTACGTTACATTTCATACTTTTCCACCAATTCTGTCTCTTCAGATCATGAAACGTCTTTGTGCTACCAGGATGTACTACAAATTTGGACTTATGAGCTTAAGTGAGTATGGTCTCTCTAAGATGAGGATCATTAGGGACTTCTTGCTTTCCTCTGAAAAGCATAAATCCTTCTCTATTTGTATTCTAAACTTCCAATTATTCACCTTTTTCGAGTTAATTCTAGATCGTTCTCAACTCTTGGTCTTGCCATTGACTTTGCTGTAGAGTCTGGAGGAGTGCAGATATGACAACAATATTACTAAGATAAACAGCGTTACCAGACTCAAAGTACTACAATTTATAATCACCAATTGCCACTGAGTTCTTCCAATCTTAAAAAATAAGTGCAGCTATTATACCATAAGGTTTTCTACTCAAAGTATCAGTTAAAACATTGGCCTTGCCAGGATAGTACTGTAGTTCGAAGTCATAGTCTTTTGTATACTCAACCCATCTTTATTGCCTTAAATTTAGATCCCATTGGGTGAAGAGATATTTCAAACTCTTATGGTCAGAGAATATTTCGAATTTCACACTATATAGATAACACCTCCAAATTTTAAGTGCGAAAATTAGTACTATAAGTTCCAAGTCATAGGTAGAATAGTTTTTCTCATGTGGCTTTAATTAACGAGAAACATACGCTACAACTCGACTAATTTGCATCAGAACACATCTTAATCCCGTTTTCGAAGCATCAGTATATACTACATAAGGTTCATTACTCTCAGGAATAGTAAGAACAAGTGTAGTTTTCAAACTTGCTTCAGTTTCTTGAAAGTTTCTTCATAATCACTATCCTAAACAAACATGATATCTTTTCTAGTCAACCTTATCAATGGTAATGCAACTCTTGAGAAATTCTGAATAAAATGGTGGTAGTAGCCTGCCAAACCGAGAAAACTTCGTATCTCTGTCTTATTCTTTGGTCTTTTCCTACTTTAGAACCACTTCTACTTTAATAGGATCGATTGAGATACCTTCTTAAGAAATTATATGTCCCAAAAATTTAACTTCTGACATCCAGAAGTCACATTTCGATCGCTTGGCATATAACTGTTGACTTCTCAAAATTTCAAGCACTATCCTCAAATGTTCGGTATGATTTTCCTAAGTCTTGGAATATACTAGAATATCATCAATAAAAACAACCACAAAATGATCCAAGTATAGCCTAAAAATCTGGTTCATGAGGTCCATAAAAGTTGTAGTGCATTCGTCAAACCAAAAGGCATTACCAGAAACTTAAAGTGACCGTAATGAGTTCTGAATACTATATTTAGTATATCCTCCTCTCTTATCCTCAACTGGTGATAACTTGACCTTAAGTCAATGTTGGAGAAGAATCTTGAACCACCAAGTTGATCAAACAGTTCGTCAATCCTTGGCAAATGATACTTGTTCTTTATTGTCAATTGGTTTAACTTCCTGTAGTCCACACAAAGCCTTGAAGTACTGTCAGCTTTCTTGGCAAACAAAACAGTAGCACTCCAAGGAGAAGTACTGCTTAAATGAAAGCTTTGGATATCAAATCATCCAACTATTCTCTCAATTTGTTCATCTCTATAGGAGCCATACAGTAGGCTAGAATAGAAACTGGTTGAACTCTTGGAAAAAGGTCAATGCAGAACTCGATCTCCCTATTTGGTGGTAGCTCTGGTAAATCCTCTGGAAATACTTCTGGATATTCGCTCACCACTAATATCCATAGCTCTTGATCACTAATTCTCATCTCTCCATCAATGGCAAATAAGTTCCCATAACACTCAAGTTTCTTCCTAGCACCCAAATAGGCTTTCAAAATAGAACTTGGTTTTAGTGAACTCATTTGAGCTTGACATATAATGGGTTGTCCATCATCCAGAAAAATGTCACTTGTTTATCATAACAATTGACAATAGCTCGATACTTGGATAACCAATCCATACTGAGTATTACATCATATTGTTTCATCGGCAACACAATTAAATTAGTAAGTAATTCTTTACCATCAATCACTACACAACAAGATTTACACACAGTAGACACATCAGTTACTCGACTCATAGGTGTTCCTAAAGTCAAGATATAATTCAATTCAGAAAATTCTAATCTCAAAAGTTGAACAAACAACAAGGATATGAATGAATGAGATGTACCAGTGTCAAATAAAACACGTGTCCAAGAGTGTGAAATAAGAACTATACCGTTAATAACACCTCGGCTAGTGTGTTCATTTGTACCATCAGTTCTAGAAATTACATAAGCTTGGCTAGTGACTTTTTCTTTTACCTTATTACCTCTTCCTTATCCATGGAAATTGCTGCAAGATCTATGGCCATTGCTACCATATTCACATCTTCTTTGACTCCCTGAAGCCTGAAGAGTCTGGAAATTCTGAGTGTAACCCTGGGGGCAGTACTGGTGCTGGTAAAGTGGTGGAGATGAAAAAGCTTGGGAATACCCTGAGATGGCTGAGACATAGCTTGAGTGGTCTGGTGAGATGCTGAACCAGAATAGCTTTTAGGTGGTCTTCCCTGAGAAAGAGGAGATTTCTATAAATTTTTGGGATATTCATTCCTTTTATGGCCCTTCTGACCATAATGGTAACACGTATAGGGGCTGAATCTTCTTTTACCTGATGATCCACTACTAGTATAGTTTTCATTGTTTGGTGAACCTTGGGCAGACTATTGTTCTTGGTTCCTTTTGTTAACTTTTCTATCATTGTTTTTATTTTTTCTTGCACCCTGATCATTTTCTACAGCTTCAGCTCGTTGGGTGACTAACACTACCTTAGAGAGAATGGCAAACGAATGAATAGTAATATGGTTGTAGATGTTTCAATTCAGACCATTCTTGAACTTCGTAATTCTGTAAGTGTCACTCATCGTTGGACTAAGAGCAAAGCTTGCCAATTCTGTGAACTCTATCACTTATTGGTTCACTATTCTATTTCTCTGAGCTAGTCTCTCAAAATGACCAACCACTTCAGTTTTTGATCATCATTTGCATAATGTACTTTGAAGAGTCTTTCAAATTCTTCTCACATTACGCCTTTTACATTCTAGATAACCTCAATAGTTTTCTACCAATGGATAGCATTCCCTATCAAACAAGATATAGCAAATACAGCCCAAAACTCTCTAAGAGTACCAAGGGTATAAAAGTGTCGTGTCATTTCACGCAATCACGCATTGGCAACTAGTGGATTTGGGTTCCATCATACTGTTTAGGCTGAAGGCGCATAAAGTTCTGAAGATGGTCAACTTGATGTTCTTGCTAGAGCTGAGGTTGAGGCTGATAGTTAGGACTTGCATCCCAAGAAAAGTAAGACGCATTGCTTCGAAAAACTGATTGAAGTTTTGTGGAACTGGAGGGGGCTCGGCACTAGGTTGGTGCCTTAGAGCTCTCCTAGGAGGCATTTTGAAAGTATGAAATTTCATACTAAACTACTAGTGAGGTAATGATACATATCATCATAAAAATAATTTCAACCTAGTTTAATTGTGCTCTGTCTGGGGTAATTAATTCTCCGGCTCTAATACCACAATTTCTGTCATGACCCAAACCCCGGGACAGTGGTAAAAGAGGAATTTTGCTAGAATTAGAAATTCCTTAATTTATAAAGAAAAAGGTTTTACAAGTTGTCAATTTTTTTTTTAAAATGACACGATAAATAAAAATATTTGAAATTCCAACCAGTGAGCCTATTCCATAATTCATAGTCACTAATAAATATAGACTGAATAATTTAGAGAACCAAATTCAAATAATTGAGCATCACCATTCATGCCTCAACATCAAGCTAGTATGATATACATATGTTATAGGCATATTCAAAGTAGCATAATTCATTTATTTAATAAGACTTAAATACAAGTCTTAAATCAACACCCCTAGCATTACTAAGTCACGAACTATGAGTAAAAAATAACTCCTTAATCCATTTGTTGGTCATCAATGTCACACTGGACACCACTTGTAGAGAAAGTAGGGGGGTGAGCATAAAATGTCTAGTAGGTTATCCAATTTCCCTTTTTGAGAAAGTTTATTTTTTAATCCTCAAAACATATGCATGGTTAATAGTACTTGAAAGCATTTTTTTAATTATAAATATTAAGCTTTCAAAACATATATAGAAAACTATACTAAAACTAAAACTAGATGTCGAGGTCAAAACATATAGAAAATCATAATAAAACAGATATAACTATACATCACATAAATTAACACCTCTCATGAGCTCTCACCAGCTCATCACAACTAGAGCAACTCATATTATATGTATTAAGTACTCCATACCTGACATCTATATCTGGAAATCGGAGGGACACTCATGTGTCTAATCCTATTAAGCTGAAAGGGCACTGAATACCTACACCTACCGAGTAGAGATAATCAGAAAACAAACCCCGCGCATGTTTACGGGCTCTCACCAAAGGCGGGTGTAATAGTTCGCCTTCTATAGCACTGTGATGTCTAAGATGACTCTCATGTATGAATGTATGAAATGTGTGATATGTGGAGTCTCAAACAACCATACAGTATTTTAACATTTTAGACATGCTCTGATTTTTAAATAGAAATCCATTTTGTACTTAAACATCCAAAAACATTGTTCCTAAGATTTAACCAAATCAAAAGATTAAAACTAGTACAAAATCATACATAAAATTTTCAGAGCAGTCCACAATGTTTCACAAGTTCACAGTTCATTAAAATAGTTATTAAAATAATTTTAATTAATAAAATCATGAAATTCTATTTTGTAGAATAAATTCCAATTTTAATGAAAAATAATATAAAACAAGGAAATTAAATCCCCTATCTAGAAATAATAATTCTGAGCTAGCAACGTTAGAAAAGTCTTCTGTCGATCAACTGGTTATTCAGACGGTCATTTCTGAATTCCAATACATTCACTTGAAAAAGTGAATTTCTAAACGGAACCTCAGATTGAAAAACAGAGATCACCACTAAATTCAAAACGTCCACAAACTTTGGGTTAGATATAAAGTTTGTTGAAAATGAGTTTCGGTGCGGAACCGGCACGTGGTACGCAAAACGATACAATTCACGAGTTTTTTCTCAGTTCTCGTGTCACTTCAGAAAATAGCGATATTTTGTATCAAATTTCATATCTTGACATCACTGAGTATAAATTCGAAGTCAGAATTCAGTTTCGAGGTCCCGAGAATTAAATGGGCTCAAAAATCCAAAAATTATAAAAATACCACATTTTGAAAATAATTAGAAAAATGCTACTTTTTCATATCAATAACTAACAATGTTCTGGTTACCGCTTCAAGGCTTCAACATCATGAGATTTCATGTTTCAATCTCCTCTTTGACGTGGTGTAATTTTTCCGGGCAAAATAACTCAATTCCGAAGTAATTAGAAAAATACTACAAAATTTAATATTATAAAAAATGATATAGTAACCAACTTCTCACCGGAGCTGAATTAGTGACCGAGAGTGGTCGAAAATGAAAGCTGGCATCGAGACGAGTCCAACTGTGGCGACGACGAGTTGATCGGATGTCAGAGGAAGAAACGACGGGCCAAAAATAGTTCCGGTAGCGGTGACTTCGGATGGTCTTTTCTCTGGTGAGGAGCGGCGGTTCACAGTGGCAGCACTCGACGCTGGTTTGTCGGCAACTTTAGGTTAGGATAGGCAGGCGCATCGGGCATAGCGGTGGCTGGTGGCGGAGCGGTGAACAGTGACAGAGAGTATGGTGTTTGGAGGGCCTCAGTATAGAAGAAGAAAAATGGGGGTTTCAATACAATTTTTGAAACTATTAGTAGTTGGACACGTGTCACTACCTGACTAGACCTAAAAAAGTTTATGAAAATTCACTTTGGCCACAATTTTTAAAAAGATTTTTTCACTTTAGTCCCTCCTTCAGTATATTTTTGTCCATGGTTGATAATTTCTTTTTTACTTTTGCCCAATATGCACCTATATTTTATTTTATCTAGATTCAACACTAATGATTTAATTTGAAATATTTTCAGATTTTTATTTAATAAATCCGAAAATATAAAATTATCAAAATGCCCTTGAATTAAAATTACTTAATTACCTTTATAAAATTTAGGATTTTACACCAACTGTCTACATTGAAGATTATGTTTTAGTATATGTAACAGATTAAATGACTAATACAACTGTCTGTATTAAACCACTTTCTATTTAACAAGTGATGATGGATTACCGCCCATAAATGTATTTATCTATAATTAGTCGTTATTATTGACTAAATAATGTTTTGTATAAGGAAAAAAAAATACCTGCAAAAGGAAAGGGGGTAAGTTAATTAGTTAGTCGTTATTATTGGCTAAATAATGTTTTGTATAAGAAAAAAACAAAAAACCGGCAAAAGGAAAGAAGGTATGTTAATTAACTACGAGCCATACAATATGACAAACTTTCTAGGATGCTGAATTTGGTCAAGGTTGAAGTTTAGATCAGCTTAGCTCAAGCCGACTTCCACTTTCTGTAGGTCTACATTGATTAATTACCAAAATATCTTGATACAATTCACCATTAAACTTCCACTCAAAAGGAGACTTTAGGTTGACCAGAAGATTCAACGTTAAATACTATTACGGCAAATGATATGTCCAACTAACAGCCACGGGAACAATATGAACATCAAGGAAAGCACGAGATTTAAAGTAGTATAACATAAGAAAGGCATGAAATTAATTTGAAGTAATAAGAGATAAATACTAAAAAAGATACACTTTTATTTTCTTTTTTAGATTTATAGCTAGCTTGAATTATGCGAGTTTTTTAGGCGACAATATTCAACATGTGGCTGAAAGCAAATATATATAACATTAAAATACTAATCAATTTACGATCTACATCAATCAAATTAATTTTTTCTAGATAATTATTCAAAATGTACTTTTAGTATTAGTCTAAAGACTAAAACGTAAGTAACGAAAATGATAAAGCCAATCAAAGCCAAAGGAAAGCTTTATGCATTAATTCAAGCTAGAAACCTCCAATTCACAAGCATGGTCACTCTCAGATATGGCATATTCTCGAAGAGTAATACTAAATATCATATGAGGTGTTGAACCTTACATTTCTTTGTGTGTAGTAACATCATAGCCGTTCTATAACATATTGTTCTCGTATTCTTAATACATATATATATCAACACATATAACTTCTATAATTTAGATTTACAAAATATATCTACATAACTATAGATCAATAGAAAATTACATAACATTGCCTTTGACAATATCTCTACCTCAAAATTCAATATCTTTGACAAAATATTCGATAGAGATTTCATCAAAGATATTTTATTTATTAAAGATAGATATATTGCTAAAGATATTGTATTTTGAGAAATCTACCATCTTTCATTTTAGTTTTGAAAATAGAGAAATAATTAAGATAAAAACGGTCGCCAAATTTACAACGTAATAAGTAAATAAATGATATTATGCTCTCTTTATTGTTAGTATAAATCCATTTGCCATATAAATGTCTTAATTATATATCATAATTCCTTACAATGTTGGATAATGCTCAACCCTTGAGTTCATCATAGTATGCTTGTTAATCCACCACGTTCGAATCCTCTTCGCCCACCTCGGAAACCACCTCAACGAGAAAGGTAAAAGAAAAGCAAACCCTAGAATGACAATCCTTAGAAGTTTCTCAGCCTCCAAATCTTGCAAACACCAACCATAAGCAAACATCATGGAGTATATAGAGATGTGAAGCTCTCTTTGGAAAGGGAATCCTGCCGTCAGATAGATTATCACGTTGAGCGACGCCGCCAGCCCCAACGAGTTCCCAAACAGGAACATCTCTGACGCTGCTAGGGTTGATAGATTCGCCAAAACCGCGCCAAAACCGGCGACTGCCCAAGGTGTTGGCATCATCTCCAGGGACACCGGTGATGGAGTGATAATATCATGAACATCTACTAGAGTATAACCATAAGGAACGTTAGCGCCATCTTTTCTTGTTGTGGTTGCTAAATTTATCTGCGTATTGTTTGATTTTGTGAGAGAGAAACTGCTCGGCGGGTTCACTCCAGCTTGGAATGTGACTGTCGCGATCAGCGTCGCAACTACAAGGAGAGCGTTCCTTGTGTCGCTTGGAGAGTCTCTCTTCCTCTGATAGCGGAAGTACTTGATCCAGTCCCTTTGATCATGATCAGCTTCTTGGCTCATATTTGATATGGTGATCTCTGATGACGAGGAGTTATGGTCTTGAGCTGATCCATTAAGGACTCCGGCGTACTGGAGAGTCTCTTTGAGTTGGAAATCACTGGGATTATCCATTATAAGTATATCTACTATATCCGTTGCTGTTAAACCCCTTGAGTTTCTTGCGTTCAGTTCGGGTTTGGTACGACTAAGCAGGAGCTCTACACTCTACATGAAATTCACGACTTGCATTAATACACACACGCATATATATATATATATATATATATATATATATATATGACAAAAACTATTTTGTTCAGTGTAAATTAATACCCAAGTTTAACCGAAAGATCTGACTTATATCTGTGTGTGTATGTATATATATATATATATATATATATATATATATATATATATATATATGTATATATATATATTCATGGTAACGATTAGTACTATTATTTTACTAGATTACATGAATATTAAGCAAATAAAAACTCCAAAACTTATAAAATGAATATGAGATGATATCCAAATTAAACAATCTTGTTGAACTTTAACAGAAACAATAAATATCATAAAGAGAAAAAATTATATATACATGGTCAAAAGCTTTATTTCAGGAAGTAATATATATATATATATACACACATATATGAGCATATATAGTCGGACCAAGAAAAATCATAGTATTGCTATATATATATATATATATATATGTGTGTGTGTGAGAGAGAGAGGTATAGAATATAGACATATACGTACATATACAACTTCGAAATGAAAAGGAAAATAATCAATAAAAAAAAAATTTCTACCAAAAAGCAAGAATCATGTATGTATTGATAACTATATTTTCGATCCTCGAGTCTTTGATTTATTGATTTCAAGCTAAAATAAAGCTAAAGTTATTAAATAATTAATAAAATTACCTCGTGTTGTTTTCTAGCTACTGCGAGGTGCAAAACTGTGTTACCATCTTTTTCACCCCAATTAACTATTTCTTCCAGCCCTATTTTTGGAAGCCATTCTATCAAGTTTCTAAAGGCTTCAAGTTTGTAGTATTTCATAGCCAAATGGAGTGCAGTTTCTCCAAGAGCCGTCACATCCTTAACACATTCCTTAGAGGAAGAAATCAATTCATCCATTACGTCAAGCTTTCCACTCGTAGCAGCATAGTGAAGAGCTGTTCTTCCATCTCTTCCCTTCAAACGACATATAGACGTTGTCGTTGTGCAACTTGTTATAAGCTCTTTGACAATCTCGACACGCCCCAGTGCCGAAGCTATGTCAAGTGGCCGAAACCCATCTTTGTTTAGCTCCGTAACCAGGTCAGGCTTTAGCCTAAGCATTTCTTTTACAAAACCAAGTTTGCCAGCTTTTATAGCTATGTGAAGTGGATTTTCATGGGGGGAGATGAGTGCATAATCGGCTAGAATCAAAGGGTTTTCTTTGATCAGTTGGTGTAATGCTTCAACATCACCGCTAAGAGATGCCTCAAACAATCTTGCATGTAACATGTTTAATCTTAAATTAGCATGAGATTGTTGGTATAATTATTTGTAATATCAATAGTTCTCAAATGCTTGACAAATGTTTATATATATATAGAGGTTGTCAATCTAATAAGTATTTTTTTTCTTTACTTATAGGTAGGTATTTTTTTTTTAGCCGTTAGATCACCATTAGATGGTGATCCAATGGTTACAATGAAGTATATGAAAAGACGTGCATCATTAATGCTCTTTCTCTTTCTTACTTTTTACAATAAAAAAATGTGCATATTAAATTTTCATTAACCAAATTGATATCTATGCATAGGTAAAAAAAAAAATACCTACTGATTTGGTACCCATATATATATATATATATAGGCACCAATATAACAAAAGATCGTTAGGTTTGGCAGAAGTAGAAATGAGCAACTATATTTACTACGTAACAAAATTTCTACATCTTTATCCCGAAAATTTGAGGTCTTGGTATATAGTCCCTCATATACTTTCGTTAATATTAGTCAATACTAATTAGTGTATTGTTTGATACCACATAGTAATAAAAATGTAAAAATCTTATATATTATGAACTGAAGTAAAAATTTTGGTATAACAAGGGATCAACTCCGTTAATATATATGTATGTATATAGTGTATAGGAGTACTTTTCAAAAATACATGCATATCGAGAAACGCGAGGTCTTCCACAAAGAAGTTTATTCATTATTCGTTTTCACTCAATAACCAAGCTCCAACTGGAGGAAAGTTGATTAATAAGATATAGGAAAAACGAAAGTGCAGGTCTTCCACAAAGTGTTGAAAATGGAAAGTCCGATTTACACGCTGTCTTGCCGACTTTTGCTATTCTTTGTGTATAAAGTTTGGCATGCGCGTTAATACTAAAAATTATAAATGCTTCTTTGTTTTTTTTGGGGTATATATGTTGTGTATATCCCACTTGGTATATACTTTGATACTTTCTATAGCTTGTGTATATGTACATATTTAGATATCTACATAATTATATAAAATATATTTTATGTCTAAAAAGAGGGCAATAATTGTATCTTGCAACCTCGCAAGAACATGGAAATTACGGGGGAGGAAAATCCGCAATTCGGAATCAATAGTCAATAATTCGAACTCCCATCCATCCGTGGTCAATGGGTTCATTGATTCCAAACAATGAAAATAAGACCACGCATCAATTAGCAAAAGTGTTCGTATAAAAGAGAAATATTCTAAATTAAAAATATTGATTCATTTAATTAATAAATCGTGCTTGAATTGAATCCGTTAATACGAAAAATAATATTTTTTAATTGATCCGTTTAATTAATAAGTCATATTTGAATTAAATCTACTGACACAAAAAAATGACATGTTTAGTAAATTAGTCATATCGTATCGTATTAATTTATTTTATAAACAGGTCGTGTTCGTGCCATAATTTCCAACTCATTTATTAGAGAGAACAATGCAACAAAAAATACATTTCAAGGCACTTTATAAGTGCCTTGGAAAGTCTTTCACGGTGTCCACAAAAGCATCTTGGTTCCAGATGCCGTGATAGACCTTGGTTACGAAGGCGCTTATAAGGCGTCGTGAAATGCCTATCAAGACGCCTATTAGGCGCCATGAAAGGCACCTTCCACGGCGCTTATAAAGCGCCGTGGAAGATGTCTACCAAGACACCTATTAGGTGCCGTGAAAGACATTTTCCACAGTGCCTAATAAACGCATTGGTAGATAATTTCCAAGTAGTATTTATAACGTATTTGTCTATACTACCTCCTAGAATTTTATAAATATAATCCAAATTCATTAAATATACCAAATATTTGAAATAAAATGAAGTATAAATATATATTTACATAGTAATATAAAATTAACTTAATAATCCATATAGTGTATATATACATTAGTTTTTTAAGCCAAACTAATATGATCATCAAAGACTACATATAGTTTAAATAAATAAAGATTAAGAACCTCAAATGAGAAATTGAATTAGTTCTTCGACCCACTCTTCAAGAAGTCCGTTGATATCATCTTTTGTATAAAAATTTTGTCCATTAAACTACAAATTCAAATACCTTATTTGTTAGAAAGTTATCAATCAAACTATAAATTAGAATAGAACTAATAAAA
>JXTB01000145.1:372233-510730 GCA_002914805.1 Parasponia andersonii
GGAAATATTGGCACGATTGTCTCTCGCCAAGAATAACATTGTTCAAACTTTTGCAATGACATATTTAAACTATTGTCTTAGCAATTAGGCTTTAACTATATTGTCTTAGCAATGGAGGAAGATTATAGATTACAAGTATTACAGGCCAACAACTATATTTGCTACTTAGAGTTGTATGAGGATTAATACCATCCGCAAATAGACCAAGACGAAGATTCCTTGGATCACTTCCAAAAGAAGGCCATTTGTATTCTATTGTTTTCCAAGCTGATGAATCGGCAGGATGTCTAAGTTTACCATCTTCTATCCTATCATTCACATGCCATATTAGATCTTTAGCATGCTCACGATTTCAGAATAGACTGGTAAAACGAGGAATTGGAGGAATATACCACAAAACCTTAGCAGGGATTCCAACTTTTACCTCTTTAGAATTCTTATTCTGTTGCCACCTAGGCTCACCATATACTAGACAACAAATTGCATCTTTAAATTTCTTTCGATAAAAAATATAATTATTTGGACAAGCGTAAATTTTCTCATATTGCATACCCAATGAGCATAAAGTCTTTTTAGCCTCATAAAAAGAAGGTTGCATCTCATTATCATTTGGCAATATCTCTCATAGTAAAGCTAACAAGTCTAAAAAACTCTTATCACTCCATCCATTTCTTGCTTTCAAATTATACAATTTCAATAATGCAAACAACATTGTAAATTTCGTACAACTCGGATAGATCAATTTCTCAGCATCATTAAGTAATGATTGAAACTTAATAGGATCTACTTCTATTTTATATTGTGCATCATCAATCATTTCAAAAAGATCATCATTTAAATCTAACTCATAATCATCTCTTATACTCTTCTTTGACGAAAATCCGGTAATTGAAACCTTTTCACCATGCCAAATCTATTGTTTATAACTTTGATCTATTCCATTAAAATATAAGTGTTCTTTTATCTTTTTAACACCTATCTTTTGCAAATTTCCACATTTAATACACGGACATTGAATTAAATTGGAATCTTTGACATTTTCAATAGCAAACTCCAAAAAGCTATCAACTCCCTTTCTATATTCAGTCGATAGTCTATCCGCCAATATCCATTCTTTATCCATTCTAAGTACAATTGAAAAAAAATAAAATAAAATAAACAACTGATATAAAAAACTAACTAAATTGAGTACCATAAAAAATTGTACATAATCTCCCCTATTTCTAGCATTAACCAATTGAGTAACTAAACCACCAATTATAAATTAACACTCATTTCAAATTATTCTTATAATTCTAAGTATTACCAAATTCAGAACTTAATTTATTCTTAAATAGTCTCATTTGTTACAAACAATTTGTCAATCAACCAAATATAACATATGACAAAATAATATCAACACAAATAATAAACTCAACCATTCCGACACAATTATAACATCATCATATCACCACAGCATACAATTACTTATATGATATCACATCTCATCTAGTTTTAATTTTCTAAAATAATAAGATAAAACCAATGTGAAAATGATATGCATAAGTCAATAAAAGAAAAAAAATTGAGAAAACATACGTCAGTTTGCTCAGTTTGCTAATTCACAAATAATCTCAGTACTCTAACTTCTACTAAAACCTATACGCAAATTAAATGATAAATAAAATTAAACATCTATAATCCATAATACTTTAAATTAAACATTGAATATGTAAATTTCTAAAAAACTACACAATATTCAATTAAAATTGCATAAATTTAGTTTAATTGACACTAAGGATGGAAATTAAAAAGCATAACCTAATATATGATTTCTAGTAAATAAACATGAAATTGGTATAAATTCATATAACATACTTTCAATTTGAAACTTTTTACAACTAAATGAACTCACATTTCACCTAAAATAAATAAAAAAAAATAGCAACAAAATAATAACAAATTCGGATTAATTTGCTCTTAAATAGCAAAACTCACTCAAAAATAAGATTTCTACTAAATAAATAGTCTAACTCGGCATTACAAGAGTAAAGATTATCAATGCATGCTCAAGATATTCACATTTGATAAATTAGGGTTTTCAACTATAAACTCTTTTAAATATAACCTAAAACATGAAATTTCTACAAAATAATTGGTCAAAATCATGGTTAAGACAATGAGTAATCTAATTTTAGTGACAAAAACGAGTTTAAAAGCTTCAACATACCTTGTTTACCAGAAAAAATAGTGAAAATGGTAGAAGAGGGAGACTAGCCGCGGCTGGAAGTGAAGAGGGAAAAGGCTGAGAAAAGTAAGAGAGAAGTGACATGGCCTCATTTTTTTGGACCCTTTATATAGGGCCCCTACCTCGACGCCATATGGACACCGAGAAAAGTATATCACGGCGCCTAATGGGCACCATGAAAGTTAAATACCACGGCGCTTTTTAGGCGCCGTGGAAGTTATATTCAACGGCGCCCATTAGGCACCGTTAAAGATTTCATACCACGACATTTTTTAGGCGCCATGTTATTTCTCCGTTTATCACGGCGCTTAACAAGCACCGTGATAGTTAATCAATTATCAAAGCGCTTCCGTACAAGCGCTGTGATAGTACATATTTTTAGTAGTAGAAATTTAGGTAGATTACTAATACTTTAAATTTGATTATGTAGATATCCACTTTTTAAATTTTATAAATAAATATCTAGGTATATATATTTTTACATTTAGTAAAAATATTTATCTACCAATTTCAGTTACTATACTAAAATGTACAAGTATATAATTTTTTATATATGGTATATAAAATTTTACACTTAATATATAAACATATCTATTGCTATAACATTTGATAAAAAGATATTTACTTAAATTGGTTAAGGTTGTGTTTAAGTCGTAGGTCACGGGTCACGTGTCATAGGTCAATATGAATTGTTTAGTAAATGGGTTACATGAGTCGTATGTATCGTGTCAACTTACTTATAAATAGATCGTATTTACATCAAAATTTCTGACCTGTTTGTTAACGAATTATTTCAAATTGAACATTTATCTATTATACATGTATATCGATACAACACGAACACAACTCATGGACACGAATTGCTAACTTGAGCTAAAAGGCAAAGATAAACGACAAGTCGAAGCTATGCTCCTACAAAAGCATCCTCCACGAAACCAAATGATTAGTTGTCATGTGTATATTACTGATATCAACAAAGACTCGCTTATTACTATTATTATTATTATTATTATTATTATTATTATTATTATTATTTTCATAATTCATTATGTGCAAAGTATATAGTTTAGTAAGTATAACTACAAATGATATTTTGACTTATAGAAATAATAATGTCCAATTATAAGTTTTATTTATGATTATTTTTTATTAAAAAACTAAAAATTTATGACAAAAAGGATAATTTCTGTAAAATTTACATAATTTGTGGGTAATTATTACGTAAAATGAAAATTCGGAAACAAAACGATAAAATAAGTATAATTCAAAAATCACTACTATATTTAACCCTATATTTTATTTTGAGCTGACATATATATTTTGACACATTAAAACAACATTAATATAAATTCTGAAACATTGATCACGACTTGAACATAAGATTAATATTTAGTCATGAAAAATGAGTGTGCACATCACCCCACTTAGCTAGGTCATTTGGTGATTTCAATGATTACATCATATGCACTAGAAATGGGAAAAGAGCTGATTTGGAAGTGCGGAGACCCAAAGATAAAAGAATTTTAATATATAAGTTTTGTTTCAAAACTTGTCCAAACGCATCCTGCAGTTTATTTAATTGAAGTTTTTTTTCTTTAAAAAGTAGGGCTTAATTAATGACCATCACTTATTATAAATTTAATTTAAACGAAAATAGCACACACATTATATCAAGGTTTAAACTCCTAACCCCTCCAAACTCACACACACATCCCTCAATCTTTGGACCAACTGAACGCGTCTTCAATGACTGCAGTTCATTTAATTGAAGTTAAACACGTGGAGCACATCAAATTCATATTTCAAACTTATACACATATTTCTCAAACTTTGGACCAACTGAACGCGTCCTCAATGACTGCAGTTTATTTAATTGAAGTTAAATACGCGGATCTCGTCAAATTCATATTATTCATATTTCAAACGTACATCATGTTGAAACTTTTGAATCGTCTGATCATTTGCTCTCTTAGCTACTTTCTATCCTTTCAATTTAAAACAGAAAAGCTTTTGTAGCCATTAATGTATGTGGTCAATGGAGGAATTAAAGGAAATGCAGGTATGTGAGAGGAGGAAAATTGGTCTTGCAAGAGCCAATCAATACGGGTATTTATGGAAGTTAAAAATGCAAAAGGAAAGTTTTAAATTGGACGTATTAAGTTGACTGACTACAATCATTTTTTTTTTCCTTCCAAAAACACAGAAAATCAAAACATGTACATATACGTGTAGTTTATGGTGTTTTTTTTTTGTTGCAAACATAAACAATTAAAATCACTCAGGTATTTGTGGAAGTTAAAAAAGCAAAAGGGAAGCTTTAAATTGGACGTATTAAGTTGACTGACTACAATGTTTTGTTTTTCATCCAAAAACACAGAAAATCAAAACATATACATATACTTTGTTTATGGTTTTTTTTTTTGGCAAACATAAACAATTAAAATCACTCGGGAATTTGTGGAAGTTAAAAACCAAAAGGAAAGCTTTAAATTGGACGTATTAAGTTAACTGACTACCATGTTTTGTTTTTCTTCCAAAAACACCGAAAATCAAAACATGTACGTATATACGTAGTTTATGGTTTTTTTTTTTATTTTTGTTGTTGCAAACATAAAAAAATTAAATTCTACGTTTGACGTGGTCGTAAGCTTTACCTAGTGGTAATCGCACCTCCTTTTAATACGGAGGGTCCAAGTTCAAATCCCTGTTCTCCTAAAATAAAATATTAAAAAAAAAAATCCACCTTTGACAATTAGCATTAGGCTAAACTATAACACCTTGCACCTACCTAATTAACTAGTAAATCTTCCTTTTCCTGTACTCAACTGACGATGGATGTCTACATAGTTATGTCGATGAAACAATAAATCAATAAATCAGTTTCATTCTATCCCAAAATATATGCCTCATTATACAATCTATTCTAGATAAAACTCGGCAGAAGAAATCAATAAAACGGTTTCATTCTAGTTATACCGATGACATATCAATACATCAATAAATCAGTTTCATTCTATCCCAAAATATATCCCAAAATATATGCCTCATTATAAAACCTATTCTAGACAAAACTCAGCAGAAGAAATCAATAAAAAGGTTTCGTTCTTCTCCAAAATATATGCCTCTTTATAAAATATATTCTAGGTAAAACTCAGCAGAAGAAATGTAGATAAAAAAACGAGTGCACAATCTATGAGTTTGAACAACCAGAACATCAACAAAATCTACGGATTTTGACTCGAGTAGGAGTAATTATTTGATAAAATGACTTTTATAGGATCACTACGTACACGAAATTTCGTATAGTGTCGTTGCAATAGAGATTTTGGTATTCCAAAAGTCCACAAAAACTCTATTGAAACAATACATGTCGTTAAAAAGCAATGTGTGCCATTGCATATAGTCACAGGAAATATTGGCACGATTGTCTCTCGCCAAGAATAACATTGTTCAAACTTTTGCAATGACATATTTAAACTATTGTCTTAGCAATTAGGCTTTAATTTATTTAGAAATTATTTAATATCTAAAATTAAATGAAAAATTCAAAAAAAAAAATCAAAACTCTAGTACTGTGAAGATAAATCCAAACTATTGCGACGACAAATATTGTCACAATATGATTCTTTTTTTCTCTCAAGTTATTTAAAAGTAACATTTTAAAAAAACTTAAAACGTAAATTAAGTACATTTAAAATGAATAGATGTCCTCTTAATAGAGCTTAAATAAAAATTTGGCAAAATTTAAGTAGAAATTTGAAGGATGTCGTTAGATGTATTGCAATGACATCGACATCTCAATTGTGATAATAAGTTCTGTAATTAATCAGGGCTTAAGCCTTTCTTCTTCCCCATCTCCCAATTTTTTTTTCTCTCTCTTTTTGCATTGCTGTGGGCACTTATCTCGAAAATCTCCAATTTAATTAAGTTATGTTTTAATGTAATTGTTAACTTATTTATTTTAAGTTATTTAGCTTTATTTCGAAAACATAAATTGTGGATAATTTGTTGATTTAGATTAATGTTGGTTTTGTGACTATTTGAGTTGTGACTATATATCCCCACACCACCTCCAGGAGCACTTAATTCCTGGTGCCTCTGCCAAAGCTCCAATTTAAGGTATGTTTTAACGTATCTGCTAATTTATTTATTGTAGTTTTTCTTCAGTTTTTAATTTGAAAATATGAATAGGGGATAATTTATCATGACCAGTTATTCAAGACCGTAATTATTAGTAAATTTATGTTGAAACAATGGTAAATATTAGTTTTTCCAAAATTCTAGGAAATCGAGTACTTGAAATTTTAGTTCTCAAAAGTAATCAAATTTCACAATCAATAAACTTTTCATTTGTTTTAATTTTTCAAGGAAAATCTTTTTTAAAAAGTTTAAAGGGAAATCTCATTAATTAGTTCAGAAACATTTTTGAATTTATAAATTATAGAAAAATGAGTCTAATTAAACTTTAAATTCAATGTTCAAATAATTTACATAAAATCATTTGTATTTCCTAGTACTCAAATTAATAGCAAAACTATCCCTATACATCAATTTAGTAATATACTATTATTGGCTAAATAAATTTGACAAGGAAATGAAGAGATGAAATAGAATAGAACCAACCATGGAGATGTAGGAAACAACATTCATATATGCCAAACAAGCTTGTCAAGCCATCAAGATAATTTCTCCAAAAATAAAATCAGCACCTGAAAGTGGGAGAAGGTAGAGGGTGAGCACGTGAATGCTAAGGAGAGAATCGATTACAAGTTTTTATATGTAAGAAAACATACTTATGTCAAAGGTCCTACATTATTAGTATTCCATTCAAAACAGTTCACAAAACCCAAGTAGAAATCATAGTCCAATACTTCAAATATTCCAAACTATTGTAAAATACCTATCAAAACCAATACATATCTATTCAAGCAAATATATAACCATGTATGAAATCATGATTTCCGAAATATCCTAATAAATCACTCATAAGTCTGAACCACCTAAAGAAGCGTCGTAAGTCTGATCACTCAACGTGGGATATTGTAAGCCTGATGGCCGCGTAAGTGTGTGAATGCATACAAATGCTATATGAGTGACAAAATAAATATATGCACTATTTCCACAAAATTTCAAAATAACTACGCAGTATTCTTTAATTAAACCACTTTTAGTCCTCAAAAATGAGTTCTCAAATTATTTGGGATTTTCTAAAAAATTCGGCATTATAACAATCATTTTTTATCAAAACTCAAACATCTAATTTCGTACAAAAAATAGTTCAAACAGTATATATGACATACCAACTAGTATGACGTGCCTCTCAAGAAGTTTATATCTCAAATCAGGTCAAAATAGATATAAATCATATTTTAATAAATAATTTTCTCGAAATTCCATATTTATCAAAAATATATGAAAAATAAAATTAAACCATTTTATAGATCAAGTAATCGAATCCCTACCACAATCAAGTGTCCAAATAGAGTTACAGGGCTATGGAGAAAGTTTGGTGTCGTTCTCAAACTTTTTGATCGATAGGTTTGAAAACTCGATTTTCAATTAAAGATTCAGATCGTGAAATGGACATCATTACTGAATTCAGAGCACCAAAAAATATTAGGTTAAACATACAATTTGATTGATTCGGACTCAGGCCGAACCCGCGCTAATGACATGTAAATTGAGGCAATCTAAGCTGTTAGATTTAGATTTTCGTACCCGTCACCAAATATAGTTAATATATATCAAAATTCTTGTTTTCATGAATACATCACAAATATGAAGTTTATTTTACGATCAAAATAGCTCAAAATTAACAAAAATAGAAAAATTTAATCCGGACAATATTGAGTCAAGATATAAATATATCACGTGAAAGATCGTTACGAGATGAGTTGAACCCGACTAGTTTCACGGCGAAACATTGCTGGAATCGGCGCCAACGAGCTTCAGAAACCATGGTATTTTTCCGTTGTTTCTGGTGGAAGATGGACTTCTAGGTGGCAAGACCTAAGGTGGAGCCTTCATCTGGCATTGGGCTCTCAATGTCGACCGGTGGCGACATCTGTCGATGACAGGAGATGGTTGAACGGACAGTTGCCAGAAATTTGGCATTTTCGTCATTTGTGCAAAGGGAAAAATCAGGAGGGAGGAGAGAGAAAGGAAGAAGAAGGAATGGGTTGACCACGTGTTAGCCTATTAAAAGGCAGTAAAAGCATTTAAAAATTGCACATAAGTCCCTGATTTTCAATTTTTTTTTAAATTCATCTTTTAAATTTACAATTTAGTCCCTCTATCAAATATTCTCACATTTTTGTCCAAAATTCGAATTTTAAATATATCTGATTATTATTTTTTTATTTTTAGAAAAACATGGTCAAAAGACCATTTTGCCCTTATGAAAATTTAGGGATTTTACATAATTTGTAGTAGATTTGGATTAATGTTGTCTTTGTGATGATTAGAGTTGTAATTTATGGTTTAGTTTTATTAATATTATTATAGTTAGTTTATGTTACGAGAGTTTGTTTTATTTAGGTGGAAAGAGTCAATGTTAAGTGGCTTCTTAAGGGGGACATGAACTCTAAAATTTTCACTCATGTCGAATATTCAGTTTGCCACAAAATTCGTTTCAGCTACGAGGATAAATTATAAGAACTAAGAATTATATACTTGTCCATTATGAACAATATTTAATATCTATTGAACATACAAATTCCAATTTTTAATATAATAAATATTCTAGAAGATCAACTTCTTGTGCAATATTTTCTCTAAGTGGTGGAGCTATTATATGGAGGAATATTATGTAGTCTTGTAGTTCTGATTCAACCATAAAAGGCGAATATGTTGTAATTTGTGAAGTAGCTAAAAAAGTTATTTGGCTTCGCAATTACTAGTGTAGTGTAGCTATTTATGTTGAACAACAACATATGATACTTTATTGTGATAATATTGTAGCCACTGCAAATTTTATAAAACCCAGAAGTAATATGATGGAAAAACTATGCTGATCTATTTACTAAATCTTTAGTTGTACCAAATTTGAGGACCAAATAAAATGAATGAGACTACGTGATATGTCACATCTGCTTTAAAAGTTAAGTGACAGATTGTTAGATAAATATTCTATAAAGTAATTTTATTAGTTTGATATTATGAATAATATTTATTGCATTAATTGTTATCTATTTAGTATTGACGAATTCTATATAATAAAGCTTAAGATTTCTATTAATTATATCTCAATTATATACATGTGATGTTTATATTTATATTGAACAAATGTCTTAAAAATTCTATGACTAATAATGAGTGATAAGAATTACTCATGAGAAGAGTTCACATATTGGAGACGATATATTCTTTCTATTAGTATGTCTAAATTAAAGAGTTTATGTCTAAATTAAAGAGTTTACATTTTATATATAAAAAATAGAATATTTTGTTATGCCATAGAATGTAGTATTGTTTATTTTAATGTGATTAAAAAAATCTCTAATGATAGAAGTGTGACTTCAGATCAAAAGATAGAGGTCTTTGGACAAAGTAATTCTTTACAAATGGGTGTTAAACCTTTCTTAGAATTATGCATTATAAATCTAACTAGTATTTTATCTATATACCAAGCATGTGATAAAACTGTACACCTATACTTTTTATCTTTAAGAACCTAGATTCCTAGAATATGTAAGAAGCTTCACCTAGTTGTTTAGCTTATCTATAATGTGTTGGAAATAAAACAAGTTTTATTATTCACTCAAATATTTTTACAAGAGACAATTCTCAATTTTACTTTTCAAGTTCACTCACTCACTAGAAGCTATGTTTCTTTCTTTCTTCTCTTTACTCTTAGAAGCTTTGCTTCTTACTCGATACTTAGAACTTAAATAGGGATGAGTATTTATACTACACGACAAACAATGAGAACCACACAAATAAACAATTACAAAAATCCTTAAGCTACACATATTTTCTTCTACACACTTTTAATAATAATCTAAGTAATCAAATAATTTACATGCAAAAAACTAATATCTAACTAATACTAAAAGATTGTAAGTGGAAAGCTTCTTCAATTTAGACTTGGACTTCTTCTTTTTTTTAGAGCTTTGCAGTTGGGCTAACTCCAACCTATTAGGCCTTATGTTGATGGGCCTATAACACTTCTTATGGGCTTAAACAAGTTTATTTTCAACACTCCCCCTTAAACTTATTTTATAATACCATGAAAGTTTCTTAATCTTGCAAAGTCTTTAAACTTGAGTGGCTTGGTGAAAATATTAGCAATTTGATCATGTGATCGCACATACTCCAATTGTACTTCTTTATTTGTAACATATTCTCTTATGTACTGATAGCGATTATTGATATGCTTACTTCGGTCATGAAAGATTGGATTTTTAGCCAAAGCTATTACTGGCTTATTGTCAATACAAGTCTTTGTTGGCTCCTTTTGATGCATATTTAATTCTTTTAACAACCTTCTTAGCTAGATTGTATGATTAACACATGATATATCAACTATGTACTCAGTTTTGCATGTTAAAAGGGTGACAATCGGTTGTTTCTTGGATACCCAGGTGAATGTGGTTTCTTCCATGAAAAACACGAAACTAGTTGTGCTTTTTTTATCATCAATATCTCTGATCCAATCACTATCACTGTAACTAACGAGTTTATAAACATTAGAAACTGAATAGAACAAGCCAAGATTGATCGTACTTTTTAGGTAACGGAGAATTCTCTTTGTAGCTTTGTAATGAGTAGTTGTTGGAGTTTCTATGTAACGACTGACTAGTCTAGTTGCATAGAGAATGTCAGGCCTTATACATATCGGGTACTGAAAGCATCCAACAAGGCTCTTGAAGAGTGTTGGATCCACCTTTTCTGCTTTATCATCTTTGAATAATTTTATTTCGCACTCCACCGGTGTATTTATCGGATTGCAATTATCTATATTGAACTTCTTCAAGATCTCCTCTGTATAGCTTTCTTGAGAGATAAAAATGCCTTCTTCTTTTTACTTGACTTTTATGCCGAGGTAGTAAGACATAAGTCCGATGTTTGTCATTTCAAACTCATGTGTCATTACTCTCCTAAATTCATCAAACATCCTTGGATTACTTCTAGTAAATATGAGATCATCCACGTACAAGCATACGACTAGAATTTTTCTATCTTTAGTCTTAACATATAGAGTATATTCATAAGGGCACTTAATGAATCCATTCTCTTGGAAATATTTGTCAATTCAGACGTTCCATGCTCTTGATGCTTGCTTTAGACTATAAAGAGCCTTTTTCAGCTTCAAAATCTTATCTTTATGCCCTTTTATCTCATAACCCAATGGTTGTTCGATATAGACTTCTTCTTCAAGAACTCCATTCAGAAATACAAACTTTACATTCATCTGATGAATCTTTCATTTGTTCTAAGCAGCAAGAGAAATAATTAGTCTTATAGTTTCCAATGGTGCAATAGGAGCAAATACCTCATCGTAGTCAATGTCGGCTCTTTGACTATAGCCTTTCATGGCTAGCCTTACTTGGTACCTTTCTACCTCTCCATTGGTATTCTTCTTCACCTTGTACACCTATTTTACACCGATAGCTTTATGACCTTTAGGAAGAGTGGATAGTTCCTAAGTGTCATTCTTCTTTATGGCTTTGACTTCTTCATCCATCACATTCCTCTATTTTTCATCTTATACAGCCTCTTAGAAGTTCACCGGTCTATAATTAGTAAATAGGCAAAATAGAGTGAGGTTTTTGAGTCTATTGTTCACCTCATATTGATCTTCAAGACTTCTTGTAAGTTCTTCATACCTCTCAGTTAAGAAAGATAGAGGTAAATCTTTATGAGTGGGTGATGTTGGTGAGAAAGGTGGAGTAATAGCCTTTTGATAGACTTCTCTTGCTTGCTCTACTAGTATTTCTATATCTTCAAATTATGGAAAGAAATTATAGTCATTTGTTTGAGAACCAAAGTCCCATTCAACTTCTTCATTGAATATTATATCTCGGCTGATGATTACTTTTCCATTGTTAGGATTGTATAACTTATATCCTTTGGAGTTGGTATCGTAGCTGATGAAAATGAACTTCTCGCTTTTATCATCAAGCTTGGTTCTATGTTCTTCTGGCATATGCACATGGGCTATGCTTCTAAAGACTCTCAAGTGGGAGATCTCAGGCTTCCTTCCGCTCCATGCTTCTTGTGGTGTCTTTTTCCACACACTTCTTATTGGAGATCGATTGGACAAGTAAACTGCATATGCAATAGCTTCTCCCCAGAACTCTTTGGGTAATCTTTTATTTTTTAGCATACTTCGAGCTATGTTGAGGATGGTTCGATTCTTCCTTTCTACCACACCATTCTGTTGAGGGGATCTTGGAATAGTTAAAGGTCGTCGAATTCCATTTGCTTCGCAGAATTCGTGGAATTTTTTTGAAGTGAATTCTCCTCCTCTATCAGATCTCATGACTTTGATCTGAAGACCGATTTCCTTCTCTACGACAGTCTTGAATTTCTTGAAAGCTTCAAAGATTTCTGATTTTTGCTTCAAGAAATAAACCCAAGTCTTTATTGAGAAATCATCAATAAAGAGCAAGAAGTAATTGTTCTTACCGAAAGAACTTAGTTTGATAGGACTGCACATATCTATATGCACGAGCTGTAGTGGCTTCTGGGCTCTTGAATTAGATTCTTTTAGAAAGTTTTTTTTGAATTGTTTCCCGAGTAAGTATCCTTTACAAAACTGATCAGGATGATTGATGTATGGTAAGTCTCTCATTGTTTCTTTCTTAGATAGTAGCTCTAGTTATCCAAAATTGAGATGCCCGAATCTCAAATACCATAGCTATGAATGAAAAGTGCACACCAAAAAGGCTTGGTGCACTATTAATACTATGCAAATAACAAATAATTACTCTACCGCATACAACAGTGATAAAATAGCAAATCTAGTAATCGAAGTAAAGGAGGCACGAGAAAAGCAGCACATATAGAGGAAAGAAAGATCCATGACTGAGGGCGTGGCGTTATGACTTCTATGGCAGATCAATGACTAGCAAAGCGCTTCGAACAATATCCCTGGCTGAGTCCCTATGGTCATCATATTGGAACTTGGTGAAGAAGTTCCAAGTTCGTTTGTTATTTGACTCGGCCATTTATTTTCTGTCCATTAACTCAATGTTGATACATATATATATATATATATATATATATATATATATATATATATATATATAATGTATGTGTGTCATTGAGGCCAAAGGCTAAAAGCCAATTTGTTTGAACAAATTTTAATATGTTCAAGGAAAAAGAAAAGTCTAATACTATTTCGTAAAGGCCCTATATCAAAGGACAATGCAGAATTCTCTATTGAAAACGACTTAAAAATTTTAGTTTTAGGATTTGATAAAAGGAATAGTGACTTTTTCTTCAAAATGATAAAGAATTGTCTGGCTTTTTAATAAAACCCCGTACTTTTAAGAAGTCCAATGGGGTTAATAGAAAAGAAGATGAGAGGGCTTTAGTGTCAATTTGCAATGCTTACAGCACGCACATAACGTTCAACATTATAATTAGACGATGGACTGATTGGATAGTTAAAGATTTTAGCTCTTTCCTTTTCGTTACAAATTAGTAAACTTGATGGCTTAAGTTAATTAGTTGATCTAACCATATGAGTTATCCGGTGCTTAAAAAAAAAAACGAAAATGCAAAAACAAAAATCTAGGAACTTTTGTTAGGTGTTTAGCTATTTTAGACTACGGGTCAGTGTTAGCGGTGGAGAGAAATTATTGTACCGATTGAATCGTTTTTGGATAAACAAATATAATGTATTTCGGTTGAATGAATTATGAAATCTCATTTTGAAAAGCTTTAATTGATAAGAGTAAACTCAGATTTAATTTATTAATTAGAATCACTAATATCAATGTCAAACTGATACAGTGATGATGGTGCACAATATAAGGAAATCGAGGCAATTTTTTATTTGTTGGCACCATATGAAGTCTGAAGATTGATATGCCATATACTGTAATATTTTTTTTTTTGAAATAGCCATATATTGTAATTGATAAATCGTGTATTATAAATAGAAAGAAGCGGTTCTAAATGTGGAAGGATTGGTGAAGGGGTTGGTGAGCCAGCGTAAAAATAGAGGCTTTTTCTTCGCTATTCATCTCGTTGAGAGCGAAAAACACAAATGTTAAGTAAGAGAAAAAAAAAATTGAGTTTTTTTTTATTATTCTTTAGAGCAGAGAAATTTTTTTTTTCCTTGGATGTATTGAGAATCAAAGTTATCAGTGAATGGTTATAAACATTACTGGTAAGAAATTTTCTCCTTACAACGAAGATATGTAGCAATTATATTAAATTGCGTAAATTTTACATGCATTGTGTTTACTTAATTTGTTGTATTTATTTGGAGTTTAAATTTTGATAATACGTGTTTTTTTTTAAATTTATAATGAGTGATAGTCATTAATTAAATTTTATTTTTTAAAAAAAATTGATGTATTTATTTCTATTTAATTTTCTACATTTGTTTCCATAATTTTGTTTTTATTGCGGAGGCCACTCCTGACATTTGGAATGGAAGATCTAAAATCTCTAGGATCGGTGGTTGCCTAGTTTTACCTTCTAACATAACTGGGAAAACAAAACTTTTAGAAGAATGTAAGAAAAAAATTATTTACTTTTCTTCTCTTTGTACCAAAGTATGGCACGAAATCCGTTCCGTATTGCATACTATTTGACTTTGAATTTGTACACGTGGACGTGAAGGTATCAATTGTTTGGAACATTGTACCATTCACTACAGCTAATCATACGGCGACAAGTTATTTATTTTGAAAAATAAAATCAAATTGCAGTTCCCAAAAAAAAACAAAATAAAACTAATATTAAACAGCCAATGGTTGCTGGAACTCGGAATTCAATATAATATTAGCCTGTTTGTCTTAATGGCTCAAGGCCGATATAAAGCGGAACTACATTGATTTAATCATATAATTTATTTATTTTTTACAAATTTTATGAATATATATAACATGACTTAACTACTAATAGATATTTCTATTTCATTTAATTTATTTATTTTTTACAAATTTTATGAATATATATAACATGACTTAACTACTAATAGATATTTCTATTTCATTTGTTTTATTTATCTATGTTTAAGTTCAAGTTTTTTTTAAAAGAACTTAATAATGTTTCAAAAATTGGGTTTTAAGAGAATTAATATGATTACAATGATGATAATTATACTGGTGCCCATAAAAATAGTACTAGTTCAAGCAAAAACGAACTGGCTTCTTTCTATGGCTCCTGATGATCTTCCTCGAACCCAGTTTCTTTCTCCTCCTTCAATAATTAATAAATTTAAGAAATGAGAATATATTTTAAATTGATGATTTGTATCGCGCATTGCACAAAATCTCCGTGCCTCACCCACGAGGAGGACCGAGATTTGTTCAAAGAATGTGTTGATGTGTGTGAGAGAGATTGCCTTGAGACTTTTGTTTGGCAATCAAAAAGTTTGACATGGATGATGTAAGTATTTATATAAATTCTGAAGTCTTGTTCTTATCTCTTTTCTTAGTAGAACGTAGAAGTTACTCGGCGTTGTTGGGGTAATTTTACAAAATGCCTTGTTGGCAAATCATTTTGTGTTTGCTGCTGAACTTTTAGCTGCATCGGTCCATAAATAAAATTCCGAATGGTTTTCACTTTTTCGAAAAGATATATATAAATCGTTATTGAAAACTAACTTATATAAAAACATATTCAATTGGGAGAAGAAGAAGTGTCAGCGACCGAAAATTCAAAGCCGTAATTTTTAATAATTTTAAGTGAAAATATAATAAAATATTAATTTTACAGAATTTAAGAGTAAACAAGTATTAGATAATTTCGTTTTGATCATCAAATATTTATAAATTCATTATTCATTAATACACTTATTAGTTTTAATTTCACAATGGAAGTAATCATCAAAGTTTAAGAAAATTTTCAACTATCTCTTTTAGAACTTATTGAGAAGTCATAAATTTTGATAAATTGAGTTTAACTGAAATATTTAGTTCAATATCCAAAATATGTTACATAAAATCACTTATTGTTTTAAATACTCAATTTAACAATAAAATCATCCTCATACATCCGCTTACTAATCTTGGCTAAATAACTTAACAATGAAGAATGATAACAAAGTAAGAACACCCACCAGGGATTTAGAGTGAAACTGTCTATACAAACTATTCAGCTCATCTCACCACCGAGATTACTATCTTAATTAGACATGCACCTAAATGTGGGAGAAGTAAGAGGGGTGAGTATTCATATGCTCAGTAGAAATTCAATTACCTTTTTGAATGGATACAATTTTACCAAATCTGCATGGTTAATATCTTTTTCAAAATCCATTTATAAACCAAGTTTATAAAAAAAAATGGTATCCAAAATAATTACATATTCAAAACTAAAATCAAATCCACATAATTGTATATATCATAAATCAACCATGTATATGAGTGAGCTCTCATCCTCTCATCTATGTAATATCTCTGCAGTAGAAGTACCTAGCGTCCTGACATTACCCGTAGGTGTGTCAGCCAAAAATCTACGCAGGAGCCTAGATCTTTCACCTAGTGCTACAGCAACTCGCTAGCGATTTAAACTATCATGATACAATAATGGAACTCAAGTGTGTAATCTTATGGTATATACAACATGTAACAATTTACAATAACCATAGATCCATAAATCAAATCATGTTTTAAAATCTATCTTGGCATTATTCTGGGATTTACTATAACATGGGATGCATATCGTTATTTTACTTCATAATCACAATATAAAAATATGTAAAATAATCCACACAGTCCAATTCCGATATAATTCAATAATTTTCAATTATTTGTTAATCCATCGTGAAATCACGATTTTTTATAAATAAGTTTTAACGCAATATAAATTAAAAGGATATAAAATCAGGTAACTGAACCCCTATCTCAAAATGGTAATAATACCAAGGCAATGACACTCGAAGAAACTTATGTTGGTCACTTGGGTATTCGAATGGTAATTTCCAGATCCTAATAAGTCCACTTGAAAAAATGACCTTTCCACCGGAGCCTTAAATGAAGAAACAGAGGTCACTAATGAATTCAGAGAATCCAAAAATGCTAGGTTAGATATATACCTTATAAAAAACGGGTCTTAGTGTGTGACCATGCTGCGGCATGCAAAATAGTGCAATTTTGTGTAAAGAAATTCTAATTTTCGTGCTACTACAAAATATAGTCATATTTTATATCAAAATTCATGTCTCGATCTCATAAGTCCATGTTTAAAGTCAGAACTCAGTTTTGAGATCTTGAGCATAAGTTACACTCGAAAATCTGAGAATTACATAAATACCACCTTTCAACGGAATTAGGAAAAATATCATTTTTGTTGATTATTTGCAAAAATATCACTTTTCTAAAATATTTAGAAAGTATTATTATTATAGAATTATTTTAAAAAATATCACTTTTGAAATAACTCGAAAAAGTATCAACTTCACTGATTAATTGTTAAAATGTTATTTTTGTAATAATATTTTGGAAAAGAACAGTTTTCTAATATAAGCCCAAGGCCCAAATCTGAATAGTAACAGATTCTAACCCAATACTATTAGGTTTTACAAAAATATCACTTTTTACTCTAAAGTAGAAAATACCACGTTTTTCTATTTAAAAGTTACTGCACTATTGGATATTGTTTTTACTTCTACCAACTATAATTATTCATGGTTTTTAACTCTTATTCACCTCATATATTTATCTCGGGTAAAATAATTACTAACTAAAAGTTTATAAAAATATCACTTTTTACACAGTTGGTAAAAACGATAAAAGTGGTAAACATTTACTGAAGATGAATTTTGATGTACAACCACTTGGAGATGGTTGGCAACAATGAAAGAAGACTACATGCCAGAGATGTCAAAAACGGAGGTCAGACGTTGCGCCAATGACCAAAAAGCCTCCACGGAGGCGGAATTTTTGTGGGGTGGCTACGACTTCGTCCAACGTCGAAATGAGGCTAGACCGATGGTATTGGTTTTATTTTCGGTAGACCTTCGATGCGGGTTGGCGCGTCATCAGAGTTGGGTGACAGTGGCAGTGCGATAGAGCTCCAACAGAAACTATTGTTTCCTTTCTTCTCATAAACCTCTATTTGGAGAATTTGGGCTTCTGAAGCCCTTTTAAGCCAAAAAAAAAATGAGCACTGTTTGCAATTGAATAAAATATTCATGATATTTCGAATATTTAATTTCAAAAATCAAAAATTAAAAGTTTGCCATTCCTTGTAAAAAAGTCCAAGTTACCCCTAAAAAAATCAGTTTTTACAAGAAGAATCATCCAATGGTCAAGCTCATCCGTCAGTTTTAAGACCATTCTTGTTTGGACCCAAATACGGACCAGTGGTAAAATAGTAATTTTATAAGTTGTAAATTAATAAATTTATCCTTACAAAATAGTGAAAGAGCTTAATTTTTATAAATCCTTAAAAATGACAATTTCTAGAAGAAAACGACAATCTTAGAAAAACTCATAAAATCATTTACAAGTTAAAGTTTAAAAACACTCATTAAGTATGATACTACAAATGTTGAATAATTTTCTTTCAACAATTTCTGAAAACATTCTGAAAACTGGGAGATGATGAATAATTGATAAGATCTCCTCGTACATCCTCTTATAAATATATTTAAATATAGTTAAGTAATAACTGAAGAATAGAGGAGAAACTATAAGTAGATACAAACCCAAGGGAATGAATATGACTGTGAAGAATAACTCTAGTATTGTAACTACCAAACTAAAAGTCTATTTCGCTCCTGTAATCTGAAAAAGGAAAAAAATAAGAGGGAGTGAACATTTGAATGCTCAATAAGAAATTAATTAAAAAAAACTTACCAATGAAAGAGGAGGCTGATTTCTTGGTTGAGAGAGAAAGAGAGACAGAGATAGAAAGAAGATATATATATATATATATATATATATATATATATATGGAAAATAGAGAAATAGCCAAAAAAAATTGAAAAAGAGATAAATAGCCAAAAAAAAACTTAAAAACTAAAAAAAATTATAGCAGTTAGTTTGACCACCTAAATTTTCGTGAAATATCTAAAACAGCGACAATTTGTCGTCGTTTTAAATCTAATTTTTATTTTTAATTTAACATATTTTACAATAATTATAATTATTTTAATTTATTAATAATAGATTAATATAAAGTGACAACTATTGTCGCTACTTTAGAGAAGATATTTTAACACTATTTCTATGCTGGCACTAGTTGGTGCACTCCTTCTAAAGTGGAGACATTTGACGCCGTTTTAGATATTTTTGTCGAATAATTTTGGCGCGGTCATCTAAAGCAACGACAAGTGCCGCCACTTTGGACTTTTTCATTTCTCCAATAATTTAAATACTCTAATCGGCGACTCTCAAATTTGTCGCAGCTTTAGTTAAGATCTAAAGCGACGACAAATTATCACCGCTTTAGACTTCTCGTTCTATTATCTTCTTGTATAGTATATATACGTGAAATGACTTATAATCTTATATGAATACTTCAATCCCTTCTTCGTTTTCGTTTTGTTTTTTTTTTTTAATTATATTTTTTTATTTTGTATTTTAATAATTTTGTTCAACTTGCTTCTCTTGCGTGGGAAACTATTTTAATTATAGGATTTACAATTGCAAAAGGTATAAATTTTCATTCTGATCAACAAAAAAGAAAAATTGAGTTCATTTTCCATGACAAGTTTATCGAAAGAAATAGATCATTTAACTCCTAATTTCAGGGTGTACATGCTCTTATATTTTTCCTTCCCTTTTAATTGCTTTGTCCTTTATTGTCTTTTAGATCCAAATAAAATTTTATATAAAAAATTAATAGAAAAAATCGTGCCCTTATATCACTTGGGGTGTCAACATAGTCCCCCCCCCCCCCATTTAAATTCAAAATTACGGCTTGGCTGAAAGAATTTAATGTCAGGGATTAAATGGAAAACACAGAAGGGTTCTTTTGCAAATTTTAATGTCAGATTTGAGAGGAAAGTGAAGGCAGAGACTTGTTTGCAAGTATGGGAAAGACTGACCAAAACCCATATGGACCTTATACAAGTGTAAACAATTACATAGTAGCCTCAGCTCTCTTGCAAAAAACCCACTCTTTAGCCTCAGCATGGGACCATTTCCTGGCTGACGCACTTGATTGCAGGCACAAGTACCCCTAGCGGAACTTTCAGCATCGTAACTTACCAGTGCCTCTGTGGACGTGCGAATAGAAGCCCATAAAGGACTCATTTGAAGAGTTTTCTCGCATCCAGTGCCAACTTTGGCCACCGACAACCATCGCCATTGGTGAGTATGGCCCCAGAAGGTGCTCGTAGATCTCCAAGTACCCTTGGTTTCCATCGAAAACAACTCAAGTAAGAGTTTGGTTGTTTCAGACATTTTGAATGTATTGAATTAATTGAGAAGTGAAATTTTGTTCGGGCTATCGAAATGAGGTTTCATTATCATTTTTAGATTTGTTTAGGTCAAGAAATGAACATTGACATATATGTTATTCATAAATTTAGCAATAGGAATACATTGCAATCCTAATAGAAATCACTGCATATTTATGTATTCTGTTAGAGTCCTAGTATTACTTTGCTATCCTGCTCCTACAAAATCACTCTAACCCCAATTGGCCAACTCCTAGTCGAAGGAGGAAACCTTTGAACTAACAACGATATATGCAGCTGTATGAAACCATTAATGAAGGGTTGATCAGAGTACTATTGAATCACTGGCGTCTTAATATTAAAGGCAAAAGACAAGAATAAGCTAATGTGCAGCAAATATATAATCCACCAAGAGTCAATAATAACAATAAATAAATAAATCCTTCGAACTACCGAATATGTAATCAAATTAGTCTTTTCTGGATCCTGATAGATTGTGTTTCATACCCTATAAATTATTTTCCTGTATTTTCTTTCTAAACGAGATGGACGAAATAGTTATTATCAAGAAAGTTGTGGTGATCATGATCGTGATGTTCATACCAATACTCACAGAAGCATTGCAAGCAAATGCAAACACTGATGGTGTTTCATCAATTGAGGCTGTAAATGAACTCAAAGTGACTATTTGTGTCGCGAAATGCACTAAAGGGTTGTGCTTTGTGAAGAAACGTCACCCAGAACACTTTGGACGGTGTGTAGGAGAATGCGGGATAGATTGCCTTCTCAAATATTACGGGCCTTACCTTGCCAAATATTACAGGCCATGACATGATTTCATGTGTACACAGTCTTGGCTTGTACAAAGTTTGTTATACGAGCTCTATTATTGTTGTTATTTCTAGTTTCATTATTGTGGTTGTTGTTATTAGTACTATTTTACTATGAAGCGATCTTGATCTTTATGCTTCTCATTAATAAATAATGTTCGTGCATATCTTTATGAACTAGAGCAGAGCGTAATTAATAAGATTTGATTGAAATTGTTGTCTATCAAGTTAAGCTTCATCACTTTTGGCACTACTAGCTGGACTAATATTTCATTGAATTAAAACTTGAAGCAACATATAAATTGAACTTTCTTGGCGTTCTACAGAGCAGCACTGATGGCCACTTCTTCAAACAATGCTGAAATACTTGCATTACACGAGACAAGCTGAGAATGCGTGTGGTTAAGATCTTTAATTCAACACAGTAAAGGAACCTGTGATATTTCATTGATGAAGGGAAGCCTGATAACTTTATATGAAGATAATCTTTTTGCATTGCTCAAATTAGGGGAAGTTGCATCAAAGATGACAGAATTAAACATATTTTATCAAAATTCTACTTCACTTATGTTCTTTAGAAAAAAAAAAAAAAAAAAAAAAGCGAAATAGGTATTCATCAAATTTGTTCAAGTGACAACTTAACCGATTTATTCATCAAATCACCTCGTACAATTATTTTTGAAAAGTTAGTACACAAGATTAGAATACATCAACCCAAATATTTATGTTAAAGTGAGGGAGAGTAAAGCTTACTCTCTCTTTTTCCCTCCGTCTAGATTTTGTCCTACAAAATCGAGAGGAAGACAATATTCAATCAATTCATACACAAAAATATTGTACATTTTTTCCTTCATTTGGATTATTTTTTTTTTGTTCCATTGAGTTTTTACATAGAAAGTATATTCTAATTGCAATAGACGTTAAACGGGAATGTTGTAAATATAATAGTGTGAATATTATTTGGGATTAGCAATCAATTCTGTGATTATAGATAAGTATCAATTCCTGTTTAATTATTTGATTGATTCTATCAAATCCTAAATTGATTGATTTACTAAATTTCCATATTCATGTGGTAGAATTCTTTCCTTTAGAGGTTGTATCCTAAAACCATAAATAGGGACTTTGAACTCATTGTTAATGCACAACAAGAAAGAATAATTTCTTATTTTCTATTCGAGGAAACTGCATCGGGTACCCATTTTTAGCACTCAGTGTCTGTAAACATCTCTTTTTGATGGGACCTATATTTTTATCCCTTTTTAAAAAATATAATTTCTCTTGTTCCACTTTTGCCTTTCACTTTATCCCTTTCTAGTTTTCCCTTTATTGCTTTCCGCTCATCTCTATCTAACCGTCTAAGGATCGAGTTCATCTCATAATTAGCTATGGAAATGGAGATCGATTCTCCTCTGCAATTCAAAGCTGGAGATATTTTCAAGGAGATTGAAACCGATGATTCCTCAGTGTTCAAATTCTTTCCTACGAGCTCCTCCTTGATTGTTCACTGAAGGAATTCTTCAAAAATTTGGAGCATATGAGCTTGAGTAGGACTTCTATGATGTCTCATACAGATAGTGACGATTCAGCTAAATCTCCATCCTTGTAAGCCTAACCTTTTTTTTTTTCCCTGTCTACAAGAATTTTTTAGGGTAACTTTACTCATATTTTGAATCTCAATTCAAAATTTTGTGTGAATTAAGTGAATCTTTGGCGAAATACTATATATAAGGATCTAAATGATGGATGTCAACTCGCATGAATTGGAATTCGTTCAATGCCTTACTAATCCCACTTACATACACCGTATGTTTTTTATTTAAATTTATTTTCTTATAATATATATATATATATATATATATATATATATATAAATAGAACATGTGTGATTCTTTGACTGCAATTTGTTAATTGATAGAAGCGGAATTTTTGTATTTCTTTTTTTGTTTTTTTGGTAGAAGTGTTAGAAAACAATTAGTTTATTCCTATCATGTGAAGACGAATGATTGAAGGCCAATTTGAAGCAATACCAAATTAAAGATCATACAAATTTAGTTTTACTTACCATATTTATGAATATATCTCAACTCGAGACTACCTCCTCCTCTGTTCTTAGACATCCTCGATTGGCTTTCAATACTTTCATAATCTAAATGAGAACAAAACAACTCATATATATTATTACTAACTAAAACAAATTTCCTCAAACACCCCTAGTCCCATTTGGCAAATACCACTCCCCTGACTTTTACATATTCTAATTTCTAAGAAGGAAACCCTTTACTTCATTACCAGAAACATTTCCTCAACTTAACTCATTCCTAATTTTCGCAGAGTGTACCAAAAACTCGGGACCTACAAGGCTGCAACAACAATCTTCCACTCAGCATTTCCCCGAAACGGACTTGAGACTACTTCTGATGGACCGAAAGGACTCAAGAATTTGACCTCCCCATCTGTTGAAGGCCTCCCATAATAACCTTGCCAGAAAAGGCCCAGCAGCTGCAGTCAAAATGTAACGAAACCTCACGGACTCTTTCGGTGTTACGGCGAAAACCGCAGACCCGTAAGTGACCATCATGGAAACTGTGGCGAACCACACCTCGAAATGGAAAGGGAACCTGTAATCAATCATTACAACAATAATTGTAGTTGTCACTACTACATTATTTGAGTTGTACGTCATGTATTCGGAATTGACATGGGAATTCGTGATTGGTTTAAAGTTTAAAAAAAAAAGTATGTGTCATGCTTACCTGTAAGTGAGGGATATGATGACCACGATGGCTGAGGAGAGAGCCAGAGTGTTTGATATCAGAAAAACGTAAAAGGGCGTCTGATGGGCGGCGTAGATGGCTCTTCCGGCGTTGTGACCGTCTTTGGTCTCTTGCCAAACACCGCCGGGAGGGTTGACTCCGGCTTGGAAAGTCACGGCGGTGATCAGAGCGGCGACTACAAGAAGAACGTTTCGGGCATCACTGGGAGAGTCTTTGTTCTTATCGTATTGAAAGCTCTTGAACCATCTCCACGACCCTGGCTTTTCGTTTGGTGGGTTCGCCATTTTTTTTTTGGGGGGGGGCCTGCTTGTGGCTCTCTAGTGCAGATAATAGGATTCTGCTCTGGGTTTGGCTTGTTAGAAATAAATATATGCGCAGATAAATGATTATATAATATGGTTATGGGAAAATAGTGGAATTTGGGTCAAGGTTCCAAGTAAGAACAAGGAAGGAGAAGTGGAAGGTTCGTGGGAGTAGTATAGAACTAAGGAAGTCATTATATGGATTACTTTTGACCTCTCAAAATTATGAAAAAGGGCCAGAGAGAGTGATAATGAGAATCCAGAATGAAAAATAAAATTTTAACATAAACAAACCTTGCTAATAATGATTGGCAGGCAAATAAAGTGCTTGTGTGAGTGCTAGCCACACAAGCCTTTTTCTTTTCTTTTCTTAACATATACATATACTTAGTGGTTAATATAAATCTTAGTTTTCTCGGACTCTCCAATCTTATCAGTCTCTGTTTGCTACTTTTCTTAAATTTCTTTACATTTTGTAATTCTCACGTACATAAATTGATGTATATAAATTTATTTATTTCCTTACTTTGTCATTAGTGCCAATAATTTCATTAGCTAAGAATTAGTGATTAGCTTTATTTTTTTTGTCCTCTATATATATAATATAAAACAACTTACTCAATTACTAATTTAAAAAAACAAGCACGTACCGTTAGAATTTTACTTGTTAGCTTTTATAATTATTTTATACTTTGTCCTACATCACTTGTGTATGAATATTTGAGATTTATAATTGTCTATAAATAAAGTTTTCTGCAATTAATTTTGAATCATCTCAAAATTAGATTCTCTATTAGTGAGGACATTTATTCCTTAGGATCTCCATAGTTTTATTTTTATTATTTTTTCCCATTTGTATCTGGGTTTTTGCATTATAGTCCAGATTTTGTATTTTCTCTTTTTGAAGTTAGTAAAGTGGTCAGCAATATTCCGAGGACGTAATTGCCGAACCTTTTCTGTTTTTGTTAATTTCAATAGCTAGTTGGTAGTTTATATTTAATATCGTCTTAGTATTAAATATAAGTATTTGTAGTTGTGCTTCCACTACACAAGAAGTGGTATCAGAGTAGCATGTTCGTCCTAGGCTTTGTTTTGTAGCTATATTAACACAAATATCAGAATCTTCGTCAATGCCAGTAGAGACGAAAACGATGACTAGTGCAAAAATCGACGTGGAGAAATTTGATGACTGAAATAACTTCGGCTTGTGGCAGTACGAGGTATTGGATAATTTATGTCAACAAGATCATGACATTACTTTGGAGGATATGAAACCGGAGAAAATGGATGATAAAGAATGGGAAAGGATCAATTGTCAAACTTGTGATACGATCCGCTCATGTCTTTATAGAAAACAGAAGTATCCATTCATGAGGGAGACTTCTACAAGTAAGCTATGGAAGGCGCTCGAGAACAAGTACATGAAGAAGAGTAATTAGAACCGGGTATACTTGAAGAAGAGACTTTTCCTTCTCTAGTTGAAGCCTGGTACGACTATCGGTGACCACATTGATACTTTCAACCAGTTGATTACAGATTTGTTAAATTTGGATGAAACCTTCAAAGATGAGAATGAAGTAATATTGCTGATTGGGTCCCTTCCTGATGAGTTAGATCATCTCTGTATTATGTTGCTTCATGGGAAGGAAAAATTGTACTTCAATGAAGTTAGTGTTACATTATATAACCATAAGATTCGAAAGAAAGACCAGAAGAAGCGCTTACAGCCAGAGGATGTAGTAAAAGCTGTAAGTAGGAGAAAGGGGTAGATCTTGTTCAAAGGGAAGACCTGGCTGATAAGGATGAATATACATTTTGCCATAAGAAAAGGCATTAGAAGAAAGATTGTCTGAAGTTATAGAATAAAGGCAAGGGCAAAGCTACTTCTGATGCATATTTAGCTGAAGTTGAGGATAATGAGTCAGATTTTACTCTAGTTAGTCAGCCAATGATGTCTCAGCATGACGAGTAGATTTTAGATTTGGGTTGCACTTACCATATGTGTCCTCACAATGAGTGGTTCTTCAATTTTGAAGAGCTAAATGATGGAGTTGTTTACATGGGAAATAATGAATCATGTAAAACAGCTAGGGTAGGTTCAATTTGATTGAAAAATCATGATGGATCGACTAGAGTTCTGACAGATATTCGGTATATACCGAAATTGAAGAAGAATCTCATCTCTTTGGGAGCTTTAGAATCCAAAGACTTCGTTATGACTATACAAGATGGAATTCTAAAAGTCACTTCATACTCTTTGGTGCTGATGAAAGGTACAAGAAGAAATAATCTGTATTTTTACAATGATAATACAGTTATTAGATCAGTCATTGCGGTTTCTGAAGTTGATAAAGCTTTAGAAATTACCAGGTTATGGCATATGCGTTTGGGACATATAAGGGAAAAAATTTTCTTTAGTTTGGTGAAACAAGGCTTACTGAAAGAAGAAAGCCCTGCAAGTTGGACTTTTTTAAATACTGTATTCTTGGAAAATAGACAAAAATGAAGTTCAGCACAACAATTCACAATACTGAGGGTATTCTGGATTATGTTCATTCATATGTGTGGGGACCTACCAAGACAGCTTCTTTGGGAGGTATGCACTATTTTGTTACTTTTTTTCGACAAATTTTCCAGAAGAGTTTCGGTATATGTAATGAAAAATAAGGATGATGTGTTTGAAGTTTTCCTTAAATGGAAAAAGATGATTGAGACTTAGATGGGAAGAAAGATCAAACGACTTCTATCAGACAACGGTGGAGACTATAAGAGTGATCCTCTTTTGGGAGTTTGCCAGTCTGAAGGTATTGTACGTCACTTTATAATCAGAAAACCACCACAACAGAATAGGGTGGTAGAATGCATGAATGGACTTTGCTGGAGAAGGTTCAGTGTATGTTGTCCAATGCTAGGTTGGGCAAGGTTTTTTGGGCTGAAGCAATTACGTATAGGTGTCATCTCATCAATCGTTTACTATTGACTGCAATTGGAGGCAAAACCCCTCTCGAGGTATGGTCTGGAAAACTTGCTAGTAATTATGATTCTTTATATGTCTTTGGTTCCACTGCCTATTATCATGTGAAAGAATCTAAGTTGGAACCGAGAGCTAAGAAAGCATTATATATGGACATCAACTCAGGTGTAAAAGGATATCGACTTTGGTGTCTAAGTTCAAGGAAGATTTTATTTAGTAGGGATGTTACTTTTGATAAGTCTGTCATGTTGAAGAATGTAACAAAAGACCAAGAGAAGACCATTAGTATTCCGTAGCAGGTGGAGCCTAGTTGGTAACAGGTGGAGCCTAGTCAGTAGCAGGTAGAGTTTGAGAAAACGACAACAGTAGTCTCAACTAATATTATTGAAAATAGTGGTGACACTCCATTAGTAGAGGAGGACACTGAAGATGAAGAAGAAGTTCCGACCCAAGAGCCTCAACAGCAGCAAGAATCAATTGCCATAATAGGCCAAGACATAAAATTTGTAAACCTGCTCGATTTTTTGATATGGTGGCCTATGCACTACCCATTATAGATAATGATGTTCCTTCCACGTACAAAGATGCAGTCAAAAGTTCAGAAAATGAACAGTAGAAGAAAGCAATCGAGGAAGAAAAGCAGTCTCTTTAGAAGAATGAAACTTGCGAGCTAGCTCAATTACCGAAGAATAAGAAGGCAATTGGGTGCAAATGGGTATATGCAAAGAAAGAATGATTTTCTGATAAGAATGATGTTCGCTTCAAGGACAGATTGGTAGTGAAAGGCTACGCTCAGTTAGAAGGAATTGATTACAATGAAGTATTTTCTCCAGTCATTAAACATTCTTCCATTAGAATTTTGTTAGCCTTGTTAGCGCAGTTGGATCTTAAACTAGTTCAATTGGATGTGAAAACCGTGTTTCTACACGATGATTTAGAAGAAGAAATCTATGTCTCAACCACATGGATTCAAGGTTGCTAAAAAAGAAAATTGGGTTTGTAAATTGAAAAGATCGCTTTATGGGCTGAGACAATCACCAAGCAGTGATACAAGCGATTTGATCGGTTTATGATAGGTTAGAAGTACACAAGAAGCGAGTTTGATAGTTGTGTGTATTTTTACAGGCTACAAGGTGGGTCTTTCATTTATCTACTCTTAAATGTTGATGATATGTTAATAGCTTCAAGGAGTCAAAAAGAAATTAAGAAGTTGAAGACTCAGTTAAATCAAGAGTTAGAGATGAAGGATCTCGGTGAAGCAAAGAAGATTCTCGGTATGGAGATTAGTAGAGATAGAGAGAGAGGCAAGGTTAGTTTGACTCAGAAGTAATATCTGAAAAAAGTATTACAACATTTTAGTATGAATGAACAATCAAAACCTGTTAGTACACTGCTTGCTCCTCATTTCAAGCTTAGTGCGTCTTTTTCCCCGAGTATAGATACATAGCGAGAGTACATGTCACAAGTTCTGTATTCAAATGTAGTTGGTAGCTTGATATATACGATGATGTGTACGAGACCTGATATTTCACATGCAATTAGAGTTGTGAGTAGATTTATGCATGATCCGGCTAAAGATCATTGGTAAATTGTGAAATGGATTCTACAGTACTTATTGAAGACTGTAGATGTTAGTTTGGTTTTTGAGAGGGATGATAGACTTGGTCAGTGTGCAGTTGGTTATGTTGATTTCGATTATGCTGGTGATTTGGATAAATATCGATCAACTACTGGATATGTATTCACATTTACAAGAGTACCAATCAGTTAAAAGTCTATTTTACAGTCTACAGTTACTTTGTCTACTATAGAGGTAGAGTACATAACAATTACAGAGGCTGTGAAGGAAGCTATTTGGTTACAAGGATTACTAGAAGAACTAGGAGTTGTTCAAGAGCATGTTTATATTTATTTTGATAGTCAGAGTACCATTCACTTAGCGAAGAATCCAGGATACTATGTACGTACGAAGTATATTAATGTCCGACATTACTTTGTGCGAAAGATTATTGATGAAAGAAAGATACTGCTTCAGAAGATTTGGACTGCTGAAAATCTTGCAGATATGATGACTAATGTGGTGATATTGATTAAGTTCAATCATTGTTTGGACTTGATCAATATCCTGCAAGTTTAACGGCACCTTTCGGCACATAAAGTGGCGTTGCCATAATAGACAGAGGATACGAGAATTGGAGAAATTTAGGTAGGACCTGCTAACTCGTCCAGGTGGATATTATTAAAATTTTGGCTTGTTAGCTTTTGTAATTATTTTGTATTTTATCCCACATCGCTTTTATATGAATATTTGGGGTCTACAATTTGCTATAAATAAAGCCTTTTGCAATTAGTTTTGAATCATCCCAAAATTAGTTTCCCTATTGATGAGGACTTTTATTCCTAAGAACCTCCATAGTTTTGTTTTTACCATTTTTTCTTTATGAGTTTTTGCATTAGAATCTAGATTTTGTATTTTTTTTAATTTGCCGAGTCTCACTAAATTTTGTATTCTCTTTTATTTTTACATTTAGTATTATTTGCGCATTTTTAATTTTTGTTAATTTCAATAATTAATTAGTAGTTTATATTTAATATTATTTTAGTATTAAATATAAACGTAGTCGTAACATTCCTCTGTATATTCCTCTCTTTCAGTAATTCTATATGTTGTGTTTAGTGTTACTCGAACGTTCAAGGTGCACTATAAAATTCGAATGAGAGAAAAACTTATTTTATCGCTTAGTGCTTGTCAATTGTCATGCCACTAAACTTTGGACAGTAAAAAAACTAAAGGAGCATTGACACTTTGAGAATTTCCGTACGTGTTTCCGTTAAATCTTCTCTCTAAATACGTTAAAAATAAAATAAAAATTACATGAGAAGTGATTACCTCTAAACATACCTAAATCCTATTTGACCGAGACCACTCCCCTGACTTTTACATACTCTAAAAAGAAAACCCCTTACATCGTCATACACTACTATTAAAAAAAAAAAGGAAATATACTAATATATGCAGCATTCCTCAGCCACTTCATTCCCATTTTCATGAACACAAAGGGTATCAAAATTTTTGACCCAAAACAACGGTATCTTTTCCACTTCATTTCCTCAGAACGGACAAACTACTTGCAATCGACCGGAGGAAGTCTAGAATTCTACCGCCCCATCTGTTGAAGGCCTCCCACAAAAGCCTTATCAGAACAGGCACAGCTGCCGCGGACAGAATGTAACGAAATCTCACTGACTCTTTAGGCGTCACGGCGAACACTGCTGACCCATAAGTGATTATCATGGAGACAGTAGATAGCCACACTTCGAAATGAAAAGGGAACCTGCGAAAAAAACAAAGATACAAAGTATCAGGCTATCAGCATTAATAAGAAGAAAAATATAAATTTTCAGTTAATAAGAACTTGCCATGTGAAACTGTGTGAATCTTTTGTCTCAACATAATGTGTCCAAAGTAAAACAAGAAAAAAAAAAATTGTGATCGTGAAAAGTGAAATCCTAAGCAAATCAGAAAAAATGTCCATATCTATTGACATACGTACTAATATTATCACCAGAAACTATATTTTTAAGCCTTTCACCTCCTACTATATATTTTTAACATTGACATGTGAATATATAACTGGTCCCCCAACAAAAAAAAATGTGGGAAAGTTTGGTGCTTACCTGTAAGTGAGGCATATGATAACCAAAATGGCAGAGGAGAGAGCCAAAGTGTTTGATATGAGAAAAACATAGAAGGGCGTCTGGTGGGTGGCGTAGATGGCTCTTCCAGCAGTGTGGCCACCATTGTTGTCTTGCCAAACGCCGCCGGGAGGGTTGACTCCTGCTTGGAAGGTCACGGCCGTGATCAGAGCGGTGACGATGAGAAGAACATTTCGGGCTTCACTGGGTTTGTCTTGCTTTTTGTCGTATTGGAAGCTCTTGAACCATCTCCACGACCCTGCAGTTTCCTGTGGTGGTTTCGCCATTGCTTTTTTTCTTTTAATTAGTATTACGATAACCCAATTGCAATGATATTTATGATGGTCTCGAGGAGTATATACACACATATATGTATATTATAAAATATGGTGTGGAAAAGTGAGTGTTTTATGTTCAAGGTTGCGAGTGAGGAAGGAGCGAAGAAGAATAAGTGGAAGGTTCCTCTCGAAGGAAAAAGCTAGTGAAGTGCAGCATGAACTCGATAAAGCATTTGGGAGTCTTTAAAAGTACGAAAAAGTTCATTTAGAAAGTTACATCACATAACAAAGAAATTCTGAATTTAAAAAAAAAAAAAAAAAAAAAAAAAACGCGGTTTGTCTTATCAGTGCCTGATAATGTTTGGCAGGTAATGTTCCAAGACACAAGTATATTTTATTCCCCCCCAAAAAAAGATAAAAAACAACGACAACTTGTTTTGCTTTTGTGTCTAGTATTATTGGGTCAAATTAGACTCATATGCCCAATTAATTAAGATGGAGTTTACAGTTTTTGAATATGAGAATAAAGAATGAATTAATTATAAAAAAAATATCCTCTAATTTAAATCTTGAAATTTGTAGTCTACAAAATAATATTCTGAAATTTAGAATTCCTAAAAATTAATATTTTGAACTAATTTTTTGACTAATTTTATTAAGAAAAAAATAATAATATCATACATTAAAATTAGATTAGTCCTTAGTATTTTCTTTAATTTTGAGGATATATATTATTACTTTTTATCGATTAAAGTTATTCAAAAATTTAACTTAAAAGTATTAAAAGATATAATTTTTTAGTATTTTCTTTAATTTTGAGGATATATATTATTACTTTTTATCGATTAAAGTTATTCAAAAATTTAACTTAAAAGTATTAAAAGATATAATTTTATAAAGTCTAAATTTTAAAATCTAAATTACATAACACACGCAAACATATTTAGTTTACCCTGACAATAAATGACAAGAAATTTTGGTTCAGGCAGTGATATTGGTTTTAATGGAATAGATGAGCTATTAATTGAGCTCATAAATGAACTCGTTGGACTAGCTCTTTGGGCTCATAACTGGTTATAACATTAAGGGCTTTTAAGCCGAATGGCCAAAGTTTGGATACTGTGTGAAAAATGTTAAATCGATTATATTTAACACCGTTAAAGAATGGCAAATTTTTGAAAATTATTTGAAAAATAGCTGTTTTTTATATTTAATAGATCAAAATATATTGATTTTATTTTTGTATAAATCTGATTTATTTTTTAAAAAAATTATTTATTTATTTATAAAATTGATTTATTTTTTAAACAATAGATCAATTAAAAACCTGGTCATTTATCAAAATAAAATTATATAAAACTGTTGTTTATTAAATAGATGTAAAAAATGGTCATTTTTCAAATTGATCTAAATAAAAAGGATATTTCTTATAAATACTCTAACGTTAGATAGGCGTGATTGGGCTAATCTCATATTTGGATAATTTGCTCATGAGGTGAGCTTGAGCTCGTTAATTAGTTTGAGCTCATATTGTGCTGCTCAAGTGACTGCGATTCGACAGTATGGATTAGCTCATATATTGAAGAGAATTTAACATAGATAGTAATAATTTGGACTAAAATGAAATTCGTCGTATCGCTTAGCTCATATATTGAAGGGAATTTAACATACATAGTTATAATTTGGACTAAAATAAAATTTTTACAAGTGTTTTGTAAAATAATTTTTTTAGTAGTGTTATAGTATTGTATAACAAGAGCAACACAATATGTGACTATAAATTTATTTTTTTTTTAGAACTAATTAATAATTACAAATTATGTGATATTTGCAACTCAATATTGTGACATTAATATAATAAAGTCATTTTTAAAAAAAAAAAAATTACACCTTTGAAAAAAGTCATTTTAGGCAAAATCACTATTAGTCAGGTTCATTCCTATTTTAAGGTTTCTTCAAGAGCTATTGGCGAACACATCATCATCTTCTTCAATTAGTTAGGAGTTTTTCATTATAAGCTTGAGAGAGAGAGAGAATAAAAGAAAAGTTAAGATTATACTAGATATTAAATTATTAATGTGATTTTGGATCCCTCTGGAGAATATATTAAATTGCGGGGACGTCACAATTCTAGTGGGGCAAATAATGACACTTATTTCATTTAAAAAATAATAATAATAAAAACAATATATAACACTTATTTTAACTGAACACGTTATATCAGAATCCCGAAAATATCAAGTCTCGTGGTTGAGTAGGTAAGTGGAGTTGTTAAGACAAAACTCCATCTTTGGTTGTCAATCCTTATTTATCACATCTTTGACATCTTGTTAAATAAATATAAGCAAATAAAAAGATTTGTCCATTGTCTCTTGGACTATCGATCCCACCATCTACAATACATCTACTATTGTATAGGCCAATACTATAATACGTTATTTGATCCATTATTCTTCCCAACGAAGAGCCAATTACCTTAGAAATTATGGAAGAGCTGAGGCCAGACTTTATTTGGCATAATCGCCATATTCTTCTTTTTCTTCTTCTTCAACTTCTTTTGATTGAGCTCCAGGTCTCTGCCTTTACGGTCAAGTATCTCCCTGGCTTTCAAGGGCCACTTCCTTTCCATCTCGAAACCGGGTACGTGATTAAGAACATAACAACTTTGCTCTAGTTATATTAACTTATTTAATAAAAATATATTGTCTTAGGTACGTGGGAGTGGGTGAATCGGAAAATGTCCAGCTTTTCTACTACTTTGTCAAGTCGGAGAGGAGCCCAGAAGAAGACCCTCTCGTGCTTTGGCTTACTGGCGGCCCAGGTTGCTCTGCCTGGTCCGGTCTAGTCTATGAAATAGGTATGCCTTTCCTTTTTCTTTTTTTTTTTTTTTTTTTAAAGATTATAGACACTTCTGAATGTGAATGGTAATGTTTAAGTGAATTTTAGCCCAGTACTCGTATTCACTTTAATAAACTACAATAACTCAAGGAAAATCGATTCATTATGCTAGATTAGTTTTTTTTTTTTTTTTTTTTCTCTCGAAGATATTGGTCAGCTAGTTTAATTGATTCAATGCATTTTAAGGGGTTAGAGTCCACAACCCCAACTTGGGTAAAAGCACCCATTCGTTTATTAAAATGATTGTCTTTATTTCTAGTAGTGCCAAAATTAATAAGTATTCCGTGTGAAATACAATTGTTTAATTTTTGATGGGTGTAGTTTAGATTATAGTACGAGTGCCCCCATGCCATTCGTGTACAAACCTAATCCCCGTTTATTTATTCTTGAAATAGAAGACTAATTGACAAAACAATCCTTGGCTCTTATATGAATTGTTTAGGTCCACTAAACAAAACAATCCTTGGCTCTTATATGAATTTTTTTAGGTCCACTAAATTACAAGATTGAGCAATACAATGGAAGTCTACCGTCACTGGTCTTAAATCATTACTCCTGGACAAAGGTACAGTACTGTTTTTCCTTTCAGCACTACTTAAATAAATAAATAAAAATACGTATTGTAAACATAGAATTTATTTCTCCTTTCTTCTTTTTTTTTTTAAATCAAAAAAATGGTAAAATCCTCTAAAAGACGATATTTTTCCTCAGGATCTTTAATTTACGAACATTAATGTTGATATTGAGTGACAGGTATCCAACATAATATTTGTAGATTCTCCGGTAGGTACCGGATTTTCGTATGCAGAAACTTCGTTAGGATATGAATTGGGAGATTTCAGTCAAGTGCACCATCTTATTCAATTCTTTAGAAAGGTAAAATATTTTGAGAAAATTTCAATTAATTATTACCTAGTAAACTATTTCTCAATTTAATGATAGTTGTTAGATTTCGAATGAGATTATAATTGTTTATGAAAAATTAAAGAAAATAGATTCAAATTTTCTTTAGGAAGAAAATAACTTAAGAATCTATGTTAATTGCTTATTTAAGTAAGGGCAGTACTTTTTAGTTATTCTTTAAAATAAAATTTACAAATTTTCATTTTTCCTTATTTTCTGTTATTTAAATTTTGGGTGTTGCAGTGGCTAATTAATCATACAGAATTCATCTCGAATCCAGTATACATTGCGGGGGATTCATACTCTGGCATTATTATCCCTCCCCTTGTCCAACAAATCTCAAATGGTAAGCAAATAAATGGTAATAATTGTTACAAAGGAAACAAGAAAAAATATAAACACAAGGATTTTACAAAAATGATATATACTGGGGGCCTATTTGTTATCGTTTTTGTTAGGGGAATCAATTAATGGGTGTGTAGTAGTTCTATGATTTAACTGATTTTTGTTCCATTTTGTTTTCAAACAAATCAATATTGTCACACCTCTGAAGTCATAGCTCATTTCCAAATTCTGAACACAATTACTCTACCCTTCGAACCAAAAAACTTGCTGAAACATATAATTGCTTATTTATACGATAATTAACTCAATTTTAATTTCTAGCTTGCACTTTCAGATATTTATGTAGTTTTATGTTTTTGTGAACACTTTTGGTAAAATTTGGTTTGGTTAAAGCACTGATTTTGAGTTTGAGTCCAGTTAACTTCAATTATTTGTGTTAATGTCGAAGTCGATCTGGGAGGACTCTTGAATAAATAAATAAATAAAGGAAATAACAACCATTAGATAATATCAGAACCATCAAATTAAAGAGTAAGGGAGTGAGAGGCAGAGTAAGCTATTGTATTTAGTTTTTAGATAAGAGTTCGAGAGTACGTATACAATTTTAATTTCAATGTTTTAGCTTATTGTTTTGCATTGTTTTTCTCTTGCTCTTATTGAGAGTTGCATAGCTTTCAACACTAACCACATTAATTATGAACATGCAGGGATTAAGGAAGGCACCATACCACCTATAGATCTTAAGGTTACTAAATTACAACATCTAATGACAATTTTCTTTCCTTTACATATTCGTCAAAGAAAAACTATTTTTCTCACACAAAGAGCTATATAATTATAAGTGCACAAATTAATGAATTCAGGGATACATACTTGGGAATCCAATAACAGATCAATCCTCCAATGGCAATTACAAAATCCCATTTGCTCATGGAATGGCACTTATTTCTGATGAGCTCTACAAGGTGATTACTAATTCTTTGACTTATTGAGCAAGCACTCACTTAAACCTGGCCACTCTTATATAGGCATGTTTTCTGATATCCAAAAAAAGGAAAAGAAAACCATTTTCGAAAGAAAAGAAAAAAATGTTAAGGATATACCGATTCATTCCATGAAATTAGAAACAACGCTATTGTGTCTCCATATTCCATTGCTTAACTTTTGTAATCATGTGAAGCTACAACAACTCGATCCTTTCCTAATTAGTAAACACATAAAAATTAAATGGAAAACACTATTTATATATTCACCTGCCCACTACTAATTATAGTAACTACTACCCTCATAAATAAAGCCATAAGAAGCCAACAGGTGGATTATAAATTTTGCTGTGTCGTTTAAATTTTTATTCAGTCTTTGGAGAAAAGTTGCCGAGGAGAGTATACGGACATAGATCCCAGCAATACCGAGTGTCTGAAAGTTTTTCAAGCTTATCAAAACGTAAGAAAGTTATGGAACCAATACTATGTATTTTAATATTCCTATTATATAATTGCTTTGATCATATGCCTTTTGTCTACCTAAAATTTCTTACTTGTAATTCAATTTGTATATATAGTGCATTTCGGGAATCAATGATGCACATATTTTGGAGCCGCACTGCACTTTTGCTTCGCCAAAACCACAGAATTTAATTACTGAGAGAAGATCGCTGAATCAATATTCTACTGAAGTGTTTCTCTATTCTGATGATCAGCCACTTCCTCAGATTGGTTGTCGAGTAATAATATACATAACAATTTGATTTTGATTACGTAATATAAATTGCACACACAGTTAGAATCATTGTAAATTTCAGAAAGGAAAAAAAAAATTACACTCGTATATTTAACCACTTATTACATACATAGGGAATTGGTTTGCAATATCTGATTTCCTGATCTCTATACATTTTTTCCTTTTTTGATGCAAAACTACGTAATATTTATTAATCAACAATAAGTACTTGGAGAGTAAAATAAAACATGGCTGGAAATCAAGCAAAACTCGATCTATTTCTTGTAAGAGACAGCATGCAGTAGTAATTGACTCGTTCTTTTTCTTGTTTTGTCTAGAATTACGATCAGTTGCTTTCTCGTTACTGGACCAATGACTGTCATGTTCGCAAGGCCCTAGGTACACGAAAGGTAAGAAAATATAGTTTAAGCAAAAATATTTTTTTTAAAAAAAAAGGAAAGAAAATGTAATGTTGAACGTAGTGTGATGATTGTTACCAAGAAATAAAAAAAAAATAAAAAAATAAAAATAAAAATAAAAAAACGACTGTTGTAGTGTGATAATTGTTACTAAAACACAGAAGTGGCATGATATGCGTTATGGTGTGCAGGGAAGTATAAGGGAATGGCATCGATGCAATGAGGACATACGTCAGTTCCGCGAATACAAAAATGAAGTTTTAAACACTCTTCAGTATCATGTAAACCTTAGTGCTCAAGGTTACCGATCTTTAATATACAGGTACATCTTTATTTTTTATGCATTGTACTCTATTTGTCTATACATATGTATGCATTTGGATTAAGTTATAACTTGTAAGGCTAATGAACTATAAAATATAGATTCCCCTACTTATTGTCTTTTTCCGGCCGGTTATATATAACTTTAATTTCTTGACCAGTGGAGATCATGATATGTCAGTGCCATACTTGGCAACTCAAGCATGGATAAAGTCTTTAAATTACTCTACTGTAGATGACTGGAGACCATGGATTGTCCAAGGCCAAGTTGGAGGGTAAGCATTTGCAATACGACTTGGAGAAATACTAATATAGTATCTTTTCTTTTATTCTTTTTTTTTTTTTTTGTTTTTTTAAGTAAAGTAAAACCCATATAGGAAACATTACTTACTGAAAATTTTATATAAATCCTAGGACTTTTTTGTGTTTCAGTTCTGAATTATCACAAAACCTTTCAAAATTTAATAGATTCTAATGTAACTTGAGCTATATATAGATTATCTAGCGAGGACCGAATTTTGTCTTTAAGGTTTCGATTTACATTTAAATTTTGTTATCGTAATGACAGTAAAAATAAGCAACTAAACAAATTCAATTGTTACATTGGACAGATACACCATGAGATACTCCAATCGAATGACATTTGCAACGGTCAAGGCAAGAAAGAAATTTAATATGTATATATTTTGTGGTCCATTAATATTTTGATTTTCGATGAAAAAGAGGTTAAGAATGAAATCTATGTTTATTTATTCGGTCTGGTTTGATTATATACATGCAGGGAGCAGGTCATACAGCTCCTCAGTACAAGCCTAAAGAATGTTTTGCTATCTTTGAACGGTGGATCGATCATAAATCTCTATAAATTTAATTCTATTTTATTTTGAAGTGCATGTTTACTGTGTTTAGCATTTTTTTTCTTCCCCTCTCTTATTCATGAATTTGTCATTCCAAAGTTATAACTAATAACTCAATTAGAATCACCGCCTTACAATTGATTCTTATTGGAATATTTAGTAAACATGCAATAAAAGTAAATGATATAATATGCACAATTGTTCTCTATACCCCAAAAGCACTCCCACCAAAATCTGTCTTACTATCAAAGCATCTTTCTCTGACTAAGAACCCTTTTCTCACTTATGAAACTAAGGAAGAAATAGAGGAGTTAAGAGATAGAAACTCGAATAGCTTGGAGTTGTTGCTGTACTTGAATCGCTGGAGGAGTTAGGCTACTTGGAGCCAAATCATTTTGGACTTACATGGTCAATGAAAAAGCATCGCGTAGCTTCTTCACTTTTCACAAAATATGGCCATCACTTGGGTGACGAACGTGGCAACACCAAAGCCTCTTACAAGGCATCTTCTCAATGTGTCTTTTAGCCATTCATATAACACCTTTTTATGGAGAATTAGGCTCAGAGATGGGTCGGCGAGTCTTATTTTGGAGCTTAATCATATAATTGCTTTCGACTTTGCCATTTATATGATAACTATTTCAAGTATTAAAGATGAAGTAAGATTACGAACGCTCACCTTTCAAGTATTAGTACATGTTGTTGAAAATGGACCAGATTGTAAAACAAGAGTTAGATCTTTAATATATCACCGTATTAAAAAAAAATAATAATAAAAAAGGAAACAGACAACGGTGAGTTCACGTTCAAATAACTTACTTTTAGGAAGGATGATTTTTAAGTAACCGTGTCGCGTAATAGCAGACTTTGATATCAGATCTTTTTCTGCTCCTTGGTTTATTATTGTCACGACCGAAAACGACCGAAAATTCAAATAGATGATTTTAGTAATTTTATATAAAAATAAAAATAAATTCAAAATAAAATATATTTTATATTTTATATTTTAGTCGTTAAAATATTATTATTTTGATATCAAAGGAAATCTCTTGTTAGTCTAAGAAAATATCTTTTAAAGTTTCAAAAAAAAATCTAATTAATTTGGTTTAAAAAATTAGGTGGATAAAATGTTAAAATGAACTCCATAAATTTTCTAGGCTCATATATTTAAACTAGGATTAATCTTAAAATATAGATTCGTGGTAAGTAAGCACAAAATTACTAAGGATTAAACTAGCTTACCTAAGTTAAATGTAGTACGGAAAAAATTATACAATTTAAGAAAAATGGCGCGTAGTCCAACACAAACTGCATGTAATTCAATTTCAACTGCAAGTCCTTTTAGCATGGATAGAGACTATATATCATTTAACTATAATACCTTTGATGTACAAGCTACCAACTTTAAAGTATAAGCTATTTCAAAAGTCACAACTTCATTTTTTTACTATTTCAAAAGTCTCTAATTACGGCACTATAGCTTGGCCATTTGAGAGTTGGAGTTGGTTAACATTCATTATTATGATATTTAGTGCAGTTGATTATGAGTTAATTGGAATTGGGCTGGGTATATCAGAGTTTAAGTTAAATTAACCTATTAGGTGTTCAACCTACACAGATAAGAATTGGAGTTTTGGTCATAGGACCGAATTTTGAATCATAGTTTGTAAAATAGTTATTTCAGATACTGTAAAAAATGGTCGAATTTTAAAAATTATTTAAAAAATAGTTTTTTTTTTCATATTTAGTATATCATAATATATTGATTTATTTTTTGAATAAATTATAAAATATACTATATTGTTTTCTAAAAAATTGATTCTTTATTTAGTATATCAAAATATATTGATTTAATTTTTAAAAAATTGATTGACTTTTTCAAAATTTGATTTACATTTTCAAAAAATAAATCTACTAAAAATGGCTATTTATCAAAACAATATTATATAAAGGTCATTTATTAAATAAATGTAAAAATAGACCATTTTTAAATTATTCTTAAAGAAAATATTATTTCTTATAAATACTGATAAGAATTAGATTGCTAGGTAAAGGACAACAGAGGTCCAATTACTTGGCCCAACTCATTTATTTAAGAGTACCTCTCACTGGTAATTCTAAAAATAATTACCACAATTATGTAAACAAATCAACGACACAATAGAATTGATATTTTAAAATTTTCTTAAACTTTACAAAATAAAATACACAAGGATAACATGATTCATATTTAAGAATCATAATTTTCTCGGGACAACAACTTCATAGGTACTATACTTGTCGGGACAACTAATGCATTAGAATAATTCTTATCGAGATCACGTATTAAAATAGTAAGAAAGAGCTAATCACGATAACATGAAGTACGACAACTAGTATATATAAGATGGAAGAACAGCAATTCACTATGCTGCTTGAATTATTACATTACTTGAGTTCTTATATTACTAATTATTACATTACTTGAGTTCTTATATTTCATAAACAGTAGCAATCAAAGGAAGGCCATATATTGCTATTCAAAAAATAAAAAATGTAGATAAATTTGGTTTTGTTGCCTTTTTATTTTGAGCATTAAATCCTAAAGTGGTGTCTTAACACACAATACCCGCTACAAAATTTAAAGATAAAACTTAAAAAAATCAGACACTACATTATCTATGCTTATTATACTTAATAAAAGTAGCTGTAACCTAAATTATAAAACTAGTAGGGGCGTCTCAATATCTAATGCATCCTGGCTAACTGGATTATGAATCATTAGTCTAAACCTCGATACATAGGTTAAGAATGTATCATTTTTATATTCATATTAAAAAATAAAATAAATAAATTCCCATGTCCAAAGAAACTAGCCTAAATTAGAACTAATTTTCAAGCTCCATGATTTTGTGTAGCTATACTAGCACAAAAAACAAAGTTTATTAATATTTTGACTTAATAGTGTGTGACAAAAATAATGAAACAAGAAGAGTTTATTTGTTTAGATAAATCAAGAGAAAAATGGTGACTATCTTGGATGAAAATTCTTTGAATCATTTCTAAATAGTGATGTTTTAATTAATAGAGATTAGTAATAAGCTAGTTGGGGATGTTTATGTCATTTCCCTTATTTACAAACTTTGATACGAAATAGAGAAGAATAGAGAAAAACTCAAATAATAATGTAATAATCTTATTTACAACCCATAATCATGTTTCAAATATGTGGATGCTTAGAAATAATTTATGAATAATTACTAAATAAGCATATGAACACGACGTAATTCAGTCTACTACCACACCATATTTTGGTGTAATATTAAGCATAGAATTTCCTGCGAAAGCTTCCATCTTTATCCTTATTCCCGCCTCACACCATATTTGTTCTCTCTTCCTTTGTTTGTTTCTCATTGACTATATTGATTACTCGAAAAGTATAAGAATTGCTACAAATTGATCATATGCATCCAGAGCAAATGTAGGTAAGAGCAAAGTTGCATTTGAATACGTCATGCGGATGTAACAAATGTACAAATGAAAATTACACAGGTTTAAGTATTAAGCGCTTAGTCAATATATTATTTTGTTATGGGTTTCAAATTTCAACATATTAATTAAGTCAACAAACGCATCCTTGACCACAATCGACTTAATTAATTAACTTTCTTTCATTCCCATCAAGCAAAGAAGATAACAAAAATTGTGGCAATCATACAATGGTTAATCTGAGGCCACGTACGCTCTCTCTCTCTCTCTCTTTATTTTTTTAAAGGGAAGAAGATCTGAGGCCCCATGTTGGACTTGGAAGATTACAAATTAACGGACTAAGTATAGTGGTAAGCCGGGCTAATGTCAAACATGTGGTATGAAAGCATTAATTGGTTGGAATTAATTTTTATTACGACCCATGATAGTATGGTAGTACTGCTACATGCTTAAATGTGGGACCAACCGATCGCGACATCAAGGATTACAATGTTATATAGGTAATCAACATTCATATTTGATTGCTTGGTCACTAACTTGGTTCCTCGGGGATGATTTGCATATGATAATAATAATAATATGCACAAAAGAAACTCAGATAGAGATTAAAATAGGGAGAGTCGATCGTTATTTGAAGCAGCTTTCACAGGCAATGTTGAATAGTTGAACCAACTGATTCGCGAGAACCCACTGATTCTTGCGGAACATGTACGCAACTCTTTTAGCTTTTTTGTAACACTTATATTTTCAAATTTTTAACATACAATCTCACACTTATAATATTTATATCCTCAAAAAGTTCAAAAACTAATTCATTAACAAACATTATACATGCATATATATAACTAGGTTAAGTCATTTGTTTGCTAACAAACATTATATACTACGTATATATAACTAGGCCAATTCAATTTTTAATTATTTTTTTTATAGACTATAATACACATTTTAAAAAATGAGTAATAGATTTTACTTAATATTTAACAGAATTAAAATAAACTTTCATAATTATAAAAAAGACAGAAAATATCCAAATATTTAGGAGGAATAAGTATAAAATTTTATAGATTTAGAAGAATTAGAATAATTTTTTTATAAAAATGTTACATACTATTTTTATTTTTTTCAAAAAAGTCACAGGGACAATTGGCCCCCTGACCCTATGTGGCTCCGCCACTGATCTGGTGAATTGGGGCGCGATGACGATGGCAAGACAGTGTTGAACATCGCTGTCATTAGAATACAATATGAGGTAATAGTAATTAAGTACTTTCTAATATTATAATTTTAAGTATTATAGTGTTTAGTTGGTTTGCTATATATCTTATATAAGTTATTGGATGTTAGTACTGATATAGCGCTCCAGGTATACCATTTGGTTTTGGTCTCAGCCGGCTTTCCGTTGATTGTCATATTTATTTTCAAACGAAGAAAAAAGAATGTAGAGAAAAGGAAAAACAAATAAAAGAAGAAGCTTTATTCGTGGTGCTTGGGAAAAGGCCAAGATATGTGACAGACTTACACTTTTCTTTTTTATTACAATTAAAACCTGAAATGAGAAAGTGAATGTAATTCCCATATTAAGAGTGAACTATTTTGAATTTGTGTTTGTGATTTTCTTGTTTTATATTTGAGTGTGTTTATTATGTTCGTCTTGTAATCGAGGATTATTAGTATTTAATCCTCATAGCCATAAACATTGAAAATCTAAGATGATATGGCGTTTTTTGATGGGTGATGATATATGAAAGAATAAGAAAAAATGAGACAAGTTATCTTATTCTTATGGTCTAATTGTAGTCTCATGATGTGCAACATGTTTTATCTTAATTGAAACTATCTTTATGTTGCTCTGGGTTGTGTTGGTTGTAATTTCGGCTTAGGAATATAGCCAAATGCTCAATTTTTATCAGTACTTTTTTAGTGAAAACAGGGGAAGAGGCAGAGCACGTTTTTTGCGAAAGGGGAAGCTTTCATTCGCACACTCTGATTTGATTTTTCGGATACTAAAATATAAAGAAAGTACTAGAAGCTTTATTGATACAAATCATCTTTTTAATCTTTGCCTTACACTTATTTACGTCACAATCGTTGACTATATTTTTAACTAAATTAGAGTTTGACCACTTAAACAAGGTAAGCATATATAGAATAAACTGCAGTACTAAAAAATATATTAACAAGTGGTTTTATTTTCTATTTTCAAAAGAATTGTAATGAATGTTGTTTTTGTTTCTGAATTCATTTGAAGCAGAGGGTGTGTTGTGATTATAGTTTTAGGGAGGTGCCAATTAACTAATTAATTGGGATATATGAATGTAAAATATTAATTAATGCTAGCTCTTAATTGTTTAATTCATTTTAAATTCCAATTGTTATATTTAACGAAGACCTTGTTTTAATTTATTTATTTTGAAAAATCTAAAATAAAAATGTTCAAAGTCCTTACAAAGTATTTTGTACACTGTTAATTAACACTTTTATAGTAAACATGACCCATTACTCATGCTTTAATTCAAATAGGAATCAACTGGACAATGAAATATATATATATATATATATATAGCAGTAAATTTTTTTTTTTTTTTTACCTATTTGGCTAATGAAAATTTAGTATGAATATTTTTTTATTGTAAAAAATAAGAGAGAGAAAGAGCATTAATAATGTACGTCTTTTCATGTACTTCACTGTGATCCAACGGCTAAAAAAAAAATACCAATCTATAGGTAAAAAAAAGAAATACCTAATTGTTTCATATTTCATAACATACAAACATACAACTCCTGCTTAGCAATGACCGTAGTATTGGAAGCACACTGAAAGTGCACGCCACAAACTCGATGAGCCTAATTGATACAGTTGTGCTGGAGGATCCAAATGATGCCAAACTCAAGAAACTCCTCCAACGTGACCATTCAAAAGCTAATAATAATAATTCGAGTCCGACCGAAGCACAGAGTAAGCATATAATGATATCGTTCTTGATATAGTGACCATATAATGATATAAGCATACCACGTAGTCGATTAAGTAACAGAGCAGGTCACAAAGGGGACATGCCGTCTGACGCGTATCTAGGGTAACCATTTAAAAGCCACGTGAGTCACACGTGATATCGTATGGGCCCATGGGCTGTCTAGGCTAGGGTCGAATCCATCGCAGACCCTGGATGATTCAGCCCAATCAAGTTCTTGCCTCGATAGCTGGGGGTCAGAAGCCTCGAGGGTCTTCCACCAGAAGACCACGGGAGGTAACGCGCTGCTCCAGACCCAGACAAGACATTTAATGCGATCCTGGGTAGGTGCGTACATTGGGCAAATCGCCTTGACAGAATAACGATTTGTCAAAGTCTTGCCCCCGACAGGCCCGAGTCATAGGGGACGGCGAAAAACAGGGCACAACGATGCAAGGAAAATCATAGTAATCACGGCTCGTGATCTCTGGAGTAAGTCATGGTGGGAAAAGGTACTCAATCCTGGGATTGAAAGCTGAGAAAAGCTCTCAGTTCCAGGATTATGTATATAAGCCTTGCTTCCTCATCGAAAAAAAGAGATGAAGATTGACATATAAAAAGAAAAACTAAATCTTTTCTTCTCAGCCTCAGGGATAAACAACTGACTTAAGCATCGGAGAGTCTTTACAGGTGGCCACCCCCGCCTCTCCGACCCGACCTGAAGTAAAAAGCAAGCTAGGATAGCAAGGATAAGTAGACAGTTGGTAGATATAACGTCAGCAGTTCAAAAATACGTGGATAGCTGGTAAGAATAGCACCAATACCTGTATAATTCGGGACAAAATAGAGTGAGCTAGAGTGTGTGAGGAATAATGTGGAATAATGCAATCAAGAGAGTTATGTGGAGAGAATAAGGAATACATTGTGGAATAATGTAATCTTTTAGGCTTTTGGGGATAGAAAAAGTCAAAAATATAATTATAAATTTATGGAGTTCTAAGGTTCGTAAAATAGAGATAATATTCTTATAACGGATAAACAAAAATTATAGGGTATAAATTGTTCTCTTTCTTAATTGAATGTTTGCGGATTATCTCCCACAGAAGTAGGCTATAATGTGTTCTTTATTTTTTTTACTCCAACTCTGAAATGGCTAAACTAATAAGTGTCGTAATTTAATATTCTGAAATGGGTACTATATCATTTAACTATTACACAGTTACTAGATTAGCTTGGCCATTTGAATATTCGGAGAAGCTTGTTTTTTTTTTTTTTTTTGGGTCAAATATCAGCAAATCTACTTATAAGGTTATGAGGTCAAAATACGTCAAAATATAAATGCTGAAAAAGACTAAAATTTTCAACTGACGTCTGTAGAAATATCTAGAAAGGAAATTTCTTCAAATATGCCCTTCAAATGGCAACTTGACTACCACGCATGCGAAATACCACTTATGCTCCTAATTAGACCAAGAGTGTTGAATCAAAAATAATGACTCTGCTCTAATAATTCACTATCAATAAATCTCGGCCATTGTAGTCAGTGTTGAGGTTGAAGGTGGTTCGAATCTGATCTCATTACTTATTATAATTAACAAAATAAAAAAAAATAAAAAATAAAAAGAAAAGAAAAGTTATCCAGTTGATTCTGCTTTCTGCTACCCAAGTTTGGGCAAATTTTTCAATAATAAGTTTTTTAGATTGTCCTAAGACATTACCAAACAGGGCGTTTGCCCGTCAAAAGCAAATAAAATATTACATTCTGGTCCATAAAATAGAAAGATAAACTAAAGACAAACTTTTACTAAAAACTGAACAATGCTTTTGATTACTTTCGGCAATCGGTGGCACACACTTTTGCTTTACAACCGGATGCTCTTTATATTGAGCTATTAACCAACGGACAAAAAACGTAAAAGTAGGACATCCAACCGGAAAAAGTTTAGAAATTTGATAAATTTAATTTATAAATTTATTGCGATATCTAAAAAAACAGTGGATAGATATTTGGTAAATTATAAAATAATTTATATTTTAAAAGTAGTATCAATTTTGAAAAATAAATATTTATCTTATTTCCCAAATTATTCTTAAATTAAAGATCATATAACAATTTTTAGAATCTACAGATAAAAACAAAAACAGAAACTTCCAAACGGCCAAAACAATGCCCATCGTGCAGTAAGAAGTAACAATTTGATTTGATAATGCATTAAATAAGCCTAGAAACTTGGTCAACATGACTCTCCACTACACCACTGCTAACTTGAGTCTAGAGACTAGGACTCGACAAACTCCAGTGCTGGCTAAAGATTAGGACAAAATAGCAGACCCAAACAAACTAAAGACTTTATCAAAATAGTTTCAACACATTGAACCAAACATTACATAGGTGATTAATTCCCGATTTAACACTAGCTTGATTTGCGGCAGAGCCTCCAAAGTTTTCTTGCCCACCTCGGAAACCATCTCACCAAAAAGGGTACAAGAAACGCAATGCCGAGAATAATATACGGAGCACCTTCTTTTGGCTTAATATCACTCACTGACCAGCCATAAGCAAACATTATGGAGTATATTGAAATGTGAAGCTCCCTTTGGAAAGGGAACCCAGCTGTGAGATAAATTATAATACTTACGGACGTAGCAAAACCCAACGAGTTCCCTAACAAGAACCAATCAGATGTAGCCACGCCGCCCAAACCTGCGAAAATCGCACCTATTCCTATAGTCGTTGTTGGAGGAAAGTGTTGGGGTGTTGGAGGTTGGGATGCAGGAGAAATGTTGGTGGAATTGACTGACTGAGATTCTTGAAAACCACTAGGAGGATCCACTCCTGCTTGGAAGGTGACAGTGGCTATCAGCGCGGCCACAACTAGGAGTGCATTGCGTGTGTCGCTCGGCGAGTCTCTGTTCTGCTGATACCGGAAATACTTCGTCCAGTCCGTCTCCACTGCGGCCGGTTCTGGAGGCTGATTGTTGGGAACATTTACCGCGATATGAGGCGGCAGTGAGGAGTTATTAGCAGGTGTTGTAGACATGGCGTTTGTGATATTATCTCCAGCTCCGATGGCTCCGGCAAGTCGGAGGGTTTGGCGGAGTTGGACATCACTTGGAGTCTCAATCAGTAAATCCATAACGTCCATTGGCGTTAGACCCCTTGAGTTTGTTTCGTTCAGTTTGAGCGTGCTGGAAAGGCTGTTATTGTTGAGTAGGAATTCTACACTCTGTTTTGTCCAATTAGTCAATCTCATGACCAAATCACATATTAAATGGATATATATATATATATATAGACAAGTTACTAATATTGATATAGAAAACTGACTAATAAAATGGATATAAACAAATATTTCGTACATCTTCTTGGCCGTATTTTACTTATATTCGATCTTGTAAAAACAGGGGAACATGTCCCATTTGACTAATTATTTTCCCTTCTGAACAAAAAGAAGGGACATAGAAATTTCATGTATGGAGTAATTCACCTGATTGATGTATCTACTAACTCAATTTGACATAATTATATGTCGTCGATCCATGGTTGACTCGACAATAGTTGTGGAGATTAGGACCAAATTTTTTTTCCAGTAAGGAAAATGGTCATATATTCTCTTTTTCTCTTTTTTTTTTTTTAAGAAATTATTTTTCCAGTAAGGAAAATGGTCACGCCAATTAATTGAACTAAATTACCTCATGTTGTTTTCTAGAGACAGCAAGGTGCAAAACCGTGTTTCCATCTTTATCACGCCAATTCACAAGCTCCTCCAATCCAAGCTTTTCCAACGATTCCACCAAGCTTCTCAGAGCCTCAAATCTGTAATATTTCACAGCCAAATGGAGTGTCGTTTCTCTGAGAACCGTCAAATCCTTAACACATTCAACCGAGAAAGAAATCAGTTCATCAATGACCTCAATCTTCCCGTGAATAACAGCATAGTGCATAGCTGTTCTTCCATCCTTTCCCTTCAAACGACATATGGCATTCCCACTAGTTGTTGTCGTACAACTAGTACTTGCTATTATCTCTTTCACTATCTCTACATTCCCCAAAGCCGAAGCTATGTCTAGTGGCCGAAACCCTTCTTTGTTTAGCTCCATCACAGCTTCGGGTTTTAGTCGAATCATTTCTTTCACAAAACCCAGCTTCCCTGCTTTTGTAGCTACGTGAAGTGGATTTTCATGTGGAGAGATGAGTGAGTAATCTGAGAGAATCAAAGGGTTTTCTTCTCTCAGTTTGTGTAAGGTTTCAACGTTGCCTGTGAGAGCCGCCTCGAACAATCTATTCTCCATTTTGAATTTATAAAATGAAAAAGGTATATATGTAAATATATATATATATATATCTGGAGAAATATTTATGAAACCAAAACACAAAAAAGGGTCTTGACTTGAGGAGTAAATTAAGCTGGTTTCCAGAGGAGTTGTTCTATGATGCAAAGAAGAAGCTTCCTACGCGGTTCGGAGAAGCTTGAGTATGTATTGTTATGATGGACAGCTCAGAGCAGGAAACGTTACGTTTTTAGCTTGCATTAATTCCTACGCGATTCGGAGAAGCGTGAGGATGTATTGCTATTATGATGGACTGGTCAAAGTAAGAAAAGAAAGATTTTTCGCCTTCTATTTTTTTTTTTTTTTAAGCTGCGCTGTGAATCCCTGCCCCCAAGTCATGCATTAATTATTTTGAGATCTAATACTAAAATCACTAAAATTTGGGGACTTTTATTGCCAATTACCCAAATATTTACTTTTCATTTCAGTTTAAAAGGTAATGTGATATAATATGAGATTGCTATTTGTTAATAATAAATTCTTAGAAACAAATAAGTTTGATAGAAATTAAGGAAGATAAAAATCTAGAGAAGTAAAAAAGATAAAAAGAACAAGATAAAAAATATAAAAATAGTTATATTATTAAGGATTAGAGAGATAACTAGAATTTAATTTTGATTGAAATATATAAATAAAATAATTTACAAAAAGTATCATGAATTACTTTATATATCATTTAATTTAAAAGAATTTTTATTCCTAAAATTATATATACATTAGTTATTAAAGACATAAATAACTAAAATTAAATTCTTGATGAAGTAAAATATGAAAATAAAATAATTTATAGAAGAAACGGTTTTAATATTAAAATATATGCCCTTAAATAAATATATGTAGTATGCATATATAGAAAAAAGTTCCAAAAATCTAGGGGGGCATATGGCCCCCTTCCTAAGTGTAGGTCTGACACTGGCTCTCTTTGGAGGACAAGATGTGTCTGAATACTTTGCTTCTCAAAATCTTCTCTTATATTAAAAACTAATCCAATAGGAAGAAAATCCAATAAAGATGCATATGATCCAAGGGTTAGAAATTGATGTTCTCGTGAATATGGTTGTTGTTGTGCCATATATCTTCCTTGTGGTGCTTGCTTAGACGTTTGAATATCCTAAGTAATTCGGCCCAAAGAATCTTGTGACAACGAACAAGAACCAAAAGCTTGACAAATCAGCCTAAAAAATGGATATTAGAGGATAAAGTGGCTATAATGAAACATTCTGAAGCACAACGATCAAACAACAACACTTGAACAAATTAAGGACTATTATGGAAATATTCACACAAATTGGGACTTACGTACTCGACAATGAGAATTCTAGCAAAGAATAACAACTGAGATAAGATAGTTATGGGTGACTTGGGGCGGCCTTGACGAATAGGGTAAGAGATGGGCAAACAAAGCAAACCATCAGCGGTCTTTGAATCCAGCGAGAATAGCGATCATAATGGCCAGAATACGGAGGACTGAAAAGATTTTTGATGGCGAGGCTTGACCGGTTGATGGAGTTGTCAATGAAGATCGTGGTGAAAGCAAGGCATAGGTGGTGGTATTGTTGGCTTGGGAATAAACTGATCCTATCCAACCTTTCTTTTTTTATTTTTTTCCTTTCTTTTTTGAACTGTATATTTTTTTTATTTATTTTTTAATTAAAAAAAAATTCTTAATAAAATTCATTATTCATTCGTAATATAAAAATTATTACATAAATAAATAATTTGATACAACTAAGAAAATAAATACATTCTAAAAATAGATGAAAATAAAAAAAAAATTTAAAACTAGTTATTCAAAATTAAAATACACCTAAAAATTAAATAAATAACTAAATAATAATAATATTCTAAAAATACGTAATTTTGTTTGCATCACACGTGGTTCGAATTGGCCAGAGAAACCAAATCAGCCCTTCCATGAAAATTTTCATTGTGATGCACTTTGATTGACGATGTTTGGGCAATATACATGAATTGAGTTTGACCAATTTTCCTTTGGTTTTGACTATTTTGGCATATTTAAAATTTTATTATTTTAAAATACTTTTTTTTTAACATAGAGAAAAAAATTATATCTAATTATAAAAATCAATTATTTAAAAAGAACGTTTATAAATCAAAAGCATGGTAAATTTAAAAAAAAAAAAAAAACTATGAGATTTAGGTATTATAATTTAAGCCATAAAGTTTATATTCTACAAAATAATAATTTAAAATTAAAAATTTCTAAAAATTAATATCTTAAATGAACTTTTTAAATAATTTTAACTCGATAATATCTTCAAAATTAAGGAGAATAATAGGATTAATCTAATTTTAATGTAGTATCTTATTTTTTTTTTTTTTTTACGAAAATTGGTCAAAAATATAATCTATGTATTAATTTTTAGAAATTTTTAATCTCGTCCAAATTTCAGTTTTTTAATACCAAAGCACTCAAACTTCAAATTAGTTTTTTTAGTTCTCTCGTCAAAAGTAACACAAATAAAATAAAGCTAGTTAAGTGTTATGTAATTAGTAAATGTCAAAATACATAAATATTGCGATGATTTTGTGGTGCAATTTGAACAATATAAAAAATCTTTAAACTGCGTCTTTGCAATTTGAAAATTTTATATATTATGGGTCGTTTTGGTATTGATGTGTTGTGTTGCAGTTGTTGTAATCCTATTATAATTATGTTGTGAGTAAGAAGCAATTATGAGAAAAAAAAAATCTAGACATTTAGTAAATTTAATCTACAAATTTATTATGTTGTTTAAAAACAACATCTAAATATTTAGTAAATCTAAATATTTAGTAAATTATAGATTATATATATATATAATGTAAAGTGATATTTTAAACAATTTATATTATAAAAATAAAATTAACTTTGAAAAATAAGTCCTGTACTATTTTTCAAATTCTACTTAAATTAGTAGATATTTAGTAATTTTGAAAATTTATTGACTAAAAACAAAGACTTAGGAAATACCCTTATTCTTGATTTTTTTTGTTAACCCTATTTAAAAGTTAAAACTGCTAATAATATGATCAATCACAAATGGACCCAATATCCAATTAAAAAAAATATACAAATTGGTGCGGTAAGGTGTGATTTGATCGTCTTTAATGTCAAACCATATAAAGAGTTGTATCAATGTTATTCTCTTTTTTTTCATCGAAAAAAAAAATGTTATTCTTTGTTTTTTTTTTTTCTTTTTGAGAGCGTCAATATTATTCATTTTAGTAACATACAAAATTATGAAATGATCGTTTATTTTTACGGTTCTAATTCCTTCCTCTGTTCTCCATCACTGTAGTATTCCATCCCTCCACGTTCACATGCCTAGTTGTCCCACCCATGTGAGACCATACAACTTACTCTATTTGGGTATCCTTTTTGGGACACTGCCCCAAAACTAATAAATGCCAGGCATACTTGTAAGTTGTTTTCATTTCAAATTTACAACCCTCTCTCTCTCTCTCTCTCTCCCTCTCTCTCTCCAATAAATGCCAAAGCCAAAAGCTGCAGAAAATTCTAGCAGTCTAGCACTACCTCTTGTCCCCTCTCCCAACACCCCGAAACCACCATAACCCCACGTAGTCAAAAACCAAACCAAAATAAGAAAAAATAAAAAACCCAACAAAACAAAACAAAACCCACCACCATCCATTCCAAAATCCCAAATTTAAAAAACGGAAAATAAAAAGAAAAATGAGAACACCCAATCACCGCCCACATATCCCACCCACCCACCACCTTAGGCGGTGGATACTATCAAAGTTGCCCACTATTCACTCATTTGATGACGACCCTAAAATGGCCAAAAAGTCAGAAGTGGACCTCCCCATGAGAGGGCTGTTTTGGCCTTTGGGAGGGGGTGAGGTAAAAGGGGTGCGCACTTTACCGAGACCGGCGCACTTTAGCCACCTCAATCGCCCCACCCTCCCCCACCTATGCGGTGGCCTCATCCATCATCTAAGATCTCAAAATCAGGCGCACACTACTCCTCCTCCTCCCTCCTCCACCCACTCACTCCACCCACCCCTTCTTTGTTTTTTTTTTTTTTTTTTTTTTTAAATCTTTTAACCCTCCACCCCACCCACCAAATATGTCACCAAACGCCTCTCTCTCCTCCTGCTCCTCCTCCACCACCACTTCCACTTTTCTCTCTCCTCCTTATCCTACTCCACCTTATCCTTCCACCGCAACCACCTTGCTAACCTACGCCGCCTCCCTTATCCTTCACCACCCCTCCCACCCTAGTCAACAACCCTTCACCTAAGACCAAGTCTACCCCTTCCCCTTTCATCACCGCCACCTCCTCCACGCCGCCACACCCAACACTCTCTCTCTCTCCTCTTTTTTTTTTCCCCCTACGTTCTAACGTGAGCTGCCTCCTCTCTTATCCAACACCCCTTCGTTATATTATTCGTTCTCCTCCGTTGAAAAAGGTGTTACTCCCACACCCAGATCCGGATCCGGCCATGGCTTCCCCATCGTCGCCACCGGAATCTCCTCCTCCACCGGGTCCACCGCAGGCCGTTCCACTTGCGATACCGGCGCCGCCGCTGCAGTTGTCGCCTTCGGCCCAAGCCCAATCCACGGCGCTGGTGGTCCAAGCCCAAGCTCAGCCCCAGCCTACTCCATCTTCCTCTTCGCGCCGCCTACCTCCGCCGTGCTGGTCCCACGACGAGACGATGGCTCTGATCGACTCGTACCGAGACAAGTGGTACTCTCTCCGCCGTGGGAACCTCAAAGCCACCCACTGGCAAGAGGTCGCCGACGCCGTCTCCGCCCGGTGCCCTTCGGCTTCCCCGGCCAAGACCGCCGTACAGTGCCGCCATAAGATGGAGAAGCTCCGGAAACGGTATCGGACCGAGCTTCAGCGAGCTCGATCCTTGCCGGTCTCGAGGTTTACGTCTTCCTGGGTTCATTTCAAGCGCATGGATTCGATGGAGAAGGGCCCGACGGCGAAGCCCGAGAACTCGGATAGCCCTGGGGAAGAGGAGGATCACGAGAACGAGGAGGAAGACGAAGACCAGGATCAGCAACTTTACGAAGAATTGAAATATGGGTCGAATATGAAGAGCATGAGTAAGTTGTATAGGAATGGAGTTGGGGGAAGTGGTGGTGGCGGTTCGAGTAGTAGTGGGTTTAGGATTAGAATTCCCACTGGGGTTAGTATAGCCCAGCCTGGGACAAAGGCTTATGCTAAAGTTGATCCTAAGTATGGGATGCATCCGAATTCGATGAATTCAGGGCCGAGTTTTGGGACCAAGGTTGTGAGGGAGTGCAATGCCGCGAGACCCGGGTTGGGGAAGAGGGAGAGGGAGAGGGAGAGGGAGAAGGAGAAGGACCCGGTTGTCGCAATGGTGTCGGCGATTAAGGCTCTGGGAGATGGGTTTGTGAGGATGGAGCAGATGAAGATGGAGATGGCGAGGGAGATCGAAACGATGCGAATGGAGATGGAGATGAAGCGGACCGAGATGATTTTGGAGTCGCAGCAGAGGATCGTTGAGGCTTTCGCCAAGGCGGTATCGGAGAAGAAGAAGAAGACCAAGAGAATGCCCTCGCCTGAGGCTTAGATGGGGTTGCATTTGATTTTGTAGGCTTTCTTATTGACTGATCCCAAATGGGGATTTCAGGTTGATTTTGGTCAATTGAGAGTTTCATTAAGGCTTTATTGTTTTGCTGCATTGGATGAATCAACTCTCTAGTCAAAAGCAAGCCAGAGTGGGATTAATCTAATGAATCTGAAGTTCTTAGCCTTGTAGTACTACTAATCTCTTTGGTAGTTTATTTGCATGCCATTGTTTTTTCTTTTTAGAATTTTTTAAGAAGCAGTATAATGTTGAACTTGATCACTTCAGCTTTGTTTTGGACCGAGTGTAGGTTAATTTGCATAGTCCTCCCACTAGTGGAAATAATTAACATTCTAGTTGTATGTGTATTCTTCTATTCTTGTTGGACGGTGAGAAGAGATATGTTTTGCCAATGCTGTTTATGCTAATACATATGAAATTGATTTACTTGTTGAAATAGGAATTATAATACCAATTGGGCAGCATTATTGTGTGTTGTTTTTGTTATGATGCTTTACTACCTTTGAACTTTAAAGTGGCCTTTGGAGTATATAAGAACGTTTGAAAGCTAGTTTCTTATACATTTTGGAAAATGAATAATGTTCCAATTGCTAAGCATTTGAAAGATAAGTGACGTCTTTCTTTTGGAAGCATGTTCTGTTGCCCTGATTACCTCATGATGGAAGTTGACAAAACATGTTGCTGTTACTCAAGTTTGTTTTAGTTAATGTGCTAAAAGCATAAGATCAAATTATGTCCTTGATATATTGAAGTCAGTTGCTTTATTGCATTTGTTTGAGTTATTTTTAAGAGCTCTTTATATTTTAATCTCTCTTTCAGTAACTTCTGACTTGACTTGCACTTACTCTATGTTTATTATTAGTTCTTATTGTTCGTCTTAAAGAGCCTTTTGACTCAGGTGATTGCAAGTGCAAGTTAAAATTAGCCTTCTGTCGCGTTCTGCTGTCTCGGCTATTCTACTCATAGAGAATTAGAGATCCACATTTCTCTTCATTAGAGAATATTGGAAGTAGCATCCAAAATTGGGTCTTTTTAATTTTTATTTAATTAATCAGTGACCCCCATTGCATTTTCTTTTAAAGCATGGTTTAAAAGGTTTTGCTATAATGGTATCTGTTCACTTTTAACATTTTATGCAAATGTTCCATCTTCTTTCCTTTCTTCGTTATGTAATTCAGATTGATTATTTGATTGAGATTGTTTCTTTCATCAACTCCTGTAATTCTCTATCTATAAGAAGAGTTGTGTGGTTTTTTGCTTAAATTTGCTGCCTACTGCATGTAATAGATTATTGACTTAAATAATTGTATTTATACTGGTATGATATTAGTGTTGGTCATTATTGGTAAAAGCTATATTGGTATGGTATTTGTTTAATTCAGACCAAATGAAGTAGAGTGGTTGAGAAAAGCGAAATCGAAGAGCAAAGGAGAATCCTCCTTACATATCGTGCATAATAAATTTGCATAAGAATTTAAGTCATTATTATTTAAATTTTAGTTACTACAGTTGAAGATTTTACGAGTTTTGTACCCTGAAAGTACTGCGATTTATCTAAATTCTCTTTCAGGGGAAATTTTGCTCACTCATATTAAAAAGTGATAAAAGAGAAGGAAAATGCAATGGAGTGTTTTTCTTTCGAAAGTGGTTGTTGATTTCCGAAGTTTCTACCGTGCCCCTACAAGTAAAAGGATGAAAATGTGACAGTTTCCAAAAATAAAATTAACAAGAAAAGAACGGGAATTGAACCCGACGTGAATCGAACACGCAACCTTCTGATCTGGAGTCAGACGCGCTACCATTGCGCCACGGATCCGCCAATAAACGAAGTTTATAGTTATAAGATATTATATATTTCCTAATGACAATCTCCAATCAAAAGTAGTTTACACTCCTCTCTTGGTTTAATTTTCATAAATTAATCTCATACTAAACCAGATTTACGACTATCCTTTTATCATGTTTTTCTTTTTCTAATATGGTACCATTTTTTTTTCAAACAAAAAAACATGTTACCGTTGTCATCTCTCCCCCTTTCCCCCACTCTCTCTCTCTCCCTTGTTATTATAAAAGGAGTAATATTAGGATACCAATCTCTTAATCTAAAAGCTTCTTGTACAAGTGACGTTCATTTCAACCGCATCTTTTCTGAAAATGAGACCACACGATTTAAATTTACGTGGCCAAAACTAATGCCACATCACTTACATAAATTTTAATGCAAGATTTTGATGTCTCAATATTTACCCTTATAGAATCCTCATTATCCATAGATAAAACTGAAAAGAACTATCCTAATTCTAATATATTTCATTGATAATAACCAAGCACTCGAGAAAAATAACAATAATAATAACTGATTGTATGATTTATCAACGAGAGGAGGAAAACTAACGTTAAACATTCACAAAATTTCCTAGAGAATGAAAATCAGGAGAGAAGTGCAGATTATTCAAGGGAAAAATCACTAAAAAAATGTTCTAAACTTCAATGAAAACTGGGGAACAATATATTCACGGATATTTTTGTGGATAATTTGATACTATACTTCATCTTCGTCCCCAAATACTTCTCTACGTAGATAAATCTTGTCATATCCTGTTAACTTATTCAATGTGCATCAGAAATAAATGAAATATAGTATAAATTTCCTACAAACTAGACTAAGAGATTTCAGTCTGTTGCTCTATTCCTGAACTATTTCACTATCTATAATGTTAACAACAAACATCCACGAATCTACCTACAAGAAAAGAGAAACTGCCCAAGAAAACCATGCATGAAACTTTACGTGATCCAAAAACTTTTGGGTTCATTCACTTGAATCTCTACTGTAACTGTAGATTATCATGATCTGAACCAATCATTCGGAAGCGTAATGTGACAGGTGTTTCTAAGACAGACACATTAATGTTACTCCAAACCTCCAGTTTAGTTGGAAGCTGCGAAATCTTCTCCACAATCTCCATGTCCCCCGGAAGTACAGAACCAAACACAGTATACGCTTTCCACTCAAGATGGTTGGCTAAGCTGATAAAGAAATCAGGGCCTGAACCAACCCAAGCAACTGATCCTCTACGGATGTCTGGGCAAAACTCTGCTGGAATTTGCTTAAATATGGTACCATGGGCTTCAAGCGTTCCTTGTACTAGTGCAAAAGGGGGACCAAATGGAGCCTAATAATAAATGAAATAGGAAGTTAAAATATGCTGTGAAATTAGAATAAAGGCAAAAATAGCATATATTAGTGGAAGGTTTGAAGCAAACAAAAGAAAAGGAGAGCAGAGTGTGACAGCTCCTTCTCTTGATGATAATAGCTGACAATAGCTACGACACACAACTCATAAACACTGTCACCTTAAAAGTTTTCATATCATTTCTAGAATGAAATTATTGTTTTCTTGCTCTTTTCATTTTTCCTTGAGAAGTGGACTGCGAAATATTGTTAGAATAAAGGAAGATACACACTTAATTCGTAATTAACAGTTACACGTTCAAGAGAAAGATATCATGATTCTTTTGCAAAGAAAATCAGTTTATTTAAGAAAGATCATAAAGGAAACAGCAAGAGAAAACAAAAAGATTTGAAGGTCATTGTTAAAGCAATATATAGTAGAAATCTAGTTCCACCTGATGAGGTCAAGGAAACATACATTTTCTACATGATTTCCTTCTGAATCCCAAAAGCTTCCCCGGCTTTCTGCACGATAAAATTGAAAACCCACAGAATGCTGCAATTGCAATAGCTCAAGAATATAGGCAACAGAACGGGGGGCACAATCAGGAAAAAGCTGCAGTAAATGAAATAAAGTCAAATAAAACAAATGGAAACAGAAAAACAAAGAGACTACGAAAGCTTATGCAGAACAAGAAGCTGAGCAATTTAAAGCGGCACAAGGAAAAATACCAAAGGTAATCCTCCCACAAATTACATGCTTGTAATTGCTGGACAGTTAGACTTATAAACAAGGTAAAGCACCTTTGACCTTATACCCTCCCATCTCAATTGATGTTCTGGATTGCCATATGTAAAACCCTTCAGCATCCAAATTTATAAAGAGAGCACTAACCTTCAAACGAAGAGTCCCATATTCGGTTTCCAAGCCAACAATGCCCTGTGAATGAGGTAGAATTAATAAAATAAAAAATAAAACAGAGACAAAACTAAAAATACAAGAAAAATATAGAAGAAGTAGACTATCTACCCTAGCTTTGATAAGATAGAAAAGTTGACTATCTATCTAACTTCATCATAGCCTCTACAGAATCTGAACCGAAGTTTAACATAAGAAGTCCGTCAATTAACAGTTTTGAATTCACAGAAAGCTTTAGAATTGAGATAATTCAAACTTCCCCCGTAAGGTTTCTCATTGGTTATAAAGACAATTAGACAAGATTTTAAATTGCTATCACCCATTGTTGTGTTTCTCGGTAGTTAGTACTTGGCAGAGAGCATACCTGTTCTTCTGCAAAGATAAATCCAGAAGTCCACATAACATGGTCACCAGAATCTCGCCGATCAAGCTCCAAGGAATTCTTTTGCTTTTTCAACCAACACTGCATTAAAACAGAGGAATAACAAAACTTCTACCTAACGAACTTTAACCAAAATATCATAAAAGGCAACATTTGCATTCTTAATTTTTGTGACAGCATCTACTTTGTTTGACGGATCCATTGCTGATGATAAAGTTCCAAAGTTTGACTCTCTGATATATAGAAACACAATTAGTACACTTTAATTAGCTGAGGCATCTAAAATTGCCAGGCTATACGAATTCTAACAGCTTTATACCACAAAACACTAATTCATCAATCAAGTGTACAACGATATACCATAACTATAGTCTATAAATCAAATCCCAAACTAGTATCTCATGAAAATTATACAACCTAACTCAGACTGAAAGAGAGAATGACAGAGTTGACCAAAAACGACATTGAAATTAGAGAAACGACGACAAATCAATACCTCACCGAATCGAGCTCCACAAGCTTCTTGGTTCCCACAGAAGACCCACGAATCACACAAGCAAGGCCCGTCTTTCCGGCACATAGCCTTACATGCCTGACAGCACTCCTCCGATGAATTGAGCTTAAACTGAGAACCCCATTTGACGGCATCGCCCCAAAGCTCCCAATGCTCGATCCCTCTACAGCAAAATTCTTCGCTCTCTTCTTCTTCTTCTTCTCCTTCTGGGTCAGCGGGTTGACCCGAATCCAAGACTGAGATTGTTGGGTCGGTTCGGCTGGGAACGAAGACCACAGATATGGAATAGTAGACCATGCAACAGGAGATTACGCCCATCAAGAAAAGGATCAGAATCGAGAAACGGCCGACTGCTGAGTCGTTTTTCCGGCGACCCATTTGAGCTCGAGGACTGAATCGGAAAACCCAGAAACGGTTTGGGTCAATTCCGAAGAATAGTCATTTCGTCGACACTGCAAATATGATGGAACAGGAATCATGGAGGAGCCTTCGCTCCATGGTAAGCCTTTGAGGAGACAGATGACAGCGCGGAATAATGACACGTTTTGAACTCTTTCGAAAAAGACACAAAAAAAAAAACAATTGCTCTAAAAGAAAATTTGTTTTATCGTTAAATTTATTTTGTTTTCTTGTTGTTGTGTGCAAATATTATTGGTGATAAAAAAGTGCATATAAAGGTGGTGAGTGCGCACAAATGGTTATTAGCTTGAAAAATTATGCTCGCAACTAGTGAACTCATGTTCAGTTAATACTCCGAAGAAACGCGTGCGACCACGATAGATTATTCTGATATGGCTGATATTAAGATAATTTTTGTTTAAATTAAAATAATTGATTCAAATTTAGATAATTAATTGATATTTGTATTTATATTATTATTTTTAGAATGAAATTAAAAAAAATGTACATTTTTTTGTATTATCTATAAAATGTGCAAAAAGTCGTTAAATTATTCTAATTTTAAAATCACAAAGAAAAACAGAAAAAAAAATTGTTGACGTGTATTTATTTCTCCATGTTCTAAATTCTTCTGAAAATTTGAGAAAAGTTAAACTAGAAATCCAAGATACCAATATTTTACCGAAATTTTCCCAAAAATTTTCGATAGTGTTTTTATCATTAAAAGATGTTTCAGTACCTTCACTTTTCCGGACCTTTTAGTAAAGTTTGGCAAAATTGGTGCTCACAAACACATGGCAACACTCAGCCATGAACTGTATGAACCGTTTAAGGACAAGTATTGCTCAATCCAACCTCGTGGTGAACACTATTAATTGGATAAGCTGTCACTAGCATTTTCTCTACACTGTTTCAGAGTATAATGATTTCTCTTTATCAGACATGTAAATTGGTGCACGAACCAAATATAACAGTTACACTAACCAATACTAAGCTTTTTTCTATTCTTTCCTTTTCCTTTCTTTTCTTGTTTTTCTTCTTTTTCAGAAAGTTATAAGTTTGATATTAAAGAAGTCAACTAGTCATGGTATACTCTGATTTTCCAAAACAATATAACCCTTTTCTTTATTTTCTTTGACAGGACTGTGTAACTTTCAGTTGACCATAAACGAAACATTTCACGTGATCATGCATGGTTCTTGACTCCGTCATCAACATCTATTTCTGTCATATAATAACTCAAGACTAGTTACTAAATTAGCTGTCCATCCGTGTACTTCTTTTTTAAAAAAATAAAAATAGAATTAGAAAATGTACCTATAAACTGTTCAGCTTACCGATTAGGACAACCACTGAAAGTAAATATAAGAAAATGTAACTATAAACTGTTCAGCTTACTGATTAAGACAACCATTGAAAGTAATAACTTCGTTCGTCAATCAGAAAATTAACTTGACTCAGTTAACAAGAAAGTAGGGCAGGAACAGTTTAATCCTCTACTCTAGTCCCACAATCCTACTTCCAAGCAAGCTTAGAGAAATTCTCTAAAATAAGACCCAGATGACCAAACAGCATTCTACATTGTTCTATATTTTTTGAATTTACAAATATTGTGAAAAGAGAAAAGTAACAAGTCAGAGCTTGAGTAATATCATGTCAAACAATTGTACAAAAAGCTAATATTCAGATCCTCAATGGCAACATCTAAGAAGTTTTAGTTTGCTAGGATTCCCAAAATACCATTACTTCATTCTCAAATCCACAGTATGATCCTTACAGTAAAAAATACAAATCCATCCTACTAAATTCGACATACAGTACACATGATAGAGCGAAACTATTGTCTACTCTTAAAGAAAAAGAAGAGAGAATCGCGGCTACTCAATGGCATACAAGGAGCAAAGGAATCACATGGTCAAACATACGGAGCCATAATTGTCATAACAATTATTGCAACAAGCTAATAATATATAGCTAATACTGAAAATTAATTCATAGTTTCCCCCCACTCCAAGAAGGTAAAGTCCCACTACTAGTATCAGTGGATGTGAAGTCAGATCCTTAAGAACAAGCTACTCACTTAACATGGCTCAAAGATTGTTACAAACATGATGTTGCAAACCTGGTTTCAGATATATAAACGCAAATGCAACTAACTCCATTAAACCAATGACTAAATTTTGTGCGATTATGAGGCAAATAGGCTAAGCAGTAGCATTAACTTAAAACCAAGAAGTGACTATGGACCCTGTAGAAGATCAAAAATCTATAATCTACAGATCCTCCAGCAGCTTCCGAATCCAGAAATAGCATTAACCGATGATTACTATGAACGAAAGCTGAACATCAGCTTAACATAATCGAGGTCTTACAAATTGAGGAAATTACTTAAGGATGGGAATAAATTCATGGAAAGTAGAATACACTTCCAGGATAAACTCTTGTCAGCAATTGTTTGACAGTCTACACAATCCATAGGGTAGAATTCCAAAATGGCACTGTTCTTACCTGAATGGGGGCAAATTGAGAAAAAAAATGATGCTCCAATTCTTCAATTGTCCATATTATGTGCTTGCTTAGACTTTTACCACCATTAGTCAAGCACTAACATTCTCTATCAAAAAGTGCTCAACAAGGTTTACAAACCAACAGCGAAGCTGTTTTTAATGCATTTGTACCAAAACTTGAAAGATATATCGTGTGGAGATAGGTTGCTCACCATTCACAATACAAAAACATATAATCTCTGGTTATCATAGATACCACTACACTTGTCCTCTAATCCTCTTCGAAAATTTCTTAACAAGTGCAGAAATACAAGTTATGCCAGCAAGACAAATAAACCAATAAAACAATTCATGTATATAAAACTGCAACCAAAACTTATAAGCCAATCAAATAAAGTCCAATTCAACATTTCAAGATCACAACCTTGTCCTTCTAAGGTTACTATAACCAATCTGAATAGTTCCCTTAAACTTCAGTCAGTGGTTACCCTTTCTTAAGTCTCTTTCACATTATGCACCCAAAATAGTAAATACTGGCAAGAAAGCCAGATCCTTTTCAGAGGAACCAGTTCAACAAATATCCTACAGAACCTTTAATCATATACAAAATCCTCAAATCTCTGATAGTACTGAACAGATGACGCAGCAAACTTCCACATTGTCCAATAGTGGAGTTCTTATATAAGAGAAAACAGAACATGAAATTCATAAATATCACATAGCACTTCTTGGTTTTGTCTTTGAAATGTTCATGCGTCCTTACAGCATTACAATTATGACCTGACACAATTGCCACACCTGTAGAGAGATATAAGCAGTGCTGAACCAATACAGCCCTTCTAAATTAAATAAGAACCCCTAAATATATAGCAGTAAGAGGCTGTGTTACACTTGGAAAAGTCCTCTCTCCACAATGAAAGCATCATAATGCGCAAGCATCAAAGTTCCACATCCTACAGCAGCCTCTAAGTCATGTCAGATCTGTTCCATAGACAAATTCACTTGTGACCATAATGCTCCATTTTCACCAATCATACCACTCAGCAAAATAGAGATGCCCCCCTTCGGTAGCTGAGATCCCCCATTAGAAAGTAATAAAAAGAACTCCAATAAACATGTACCTTTTCTTGGTACCAACAAGTAGTTGCACATTAACAAAGCAATTAAGAAAATTGACACAGAAACACACACACAAAAGAGCAAAGAAACCAAAGTAAACATCCTGAATTACCTCAATAGTACGAACTAGAACCACCACTGCCCATGTAACTACTTCCTCCCACACCACGACCAGAGTACAAGGACGAGTATGAACCACCACCGACCTAAAATATAACATGAAGGAAGATATTAAGTAAACCAACAAATACCAAACAAACGTGACACCAATACAAAATAAGATCACTGTTATTTCTCTTTAAACAAAATTAGCTGCATTTCTTATAGGGAAAAATAAATGGAAAAAAAGGAAAATAACAAAAGAAACAAAAAAAAGGTCGCAATCATACATCAGAACCACGAGGCATATATTCACCACCATAGCTTGATGAGTACAATCCACCTACATCACCGCCACCATAAGAACCTGAAAGCCATTTTTACTAAAATCTTTAACAACAAAACTAGTTAACGATGTGTCAAACAAACGAGATTACAAGGCACCTTAAGCTTACCTCCTCCGTAACCCATACCCTGACGACTGCCATACATCCCATGTGAATCTTGACTTGTTCTGCTACTGCCATATCCTAAATTAGATCGCCCAAGTCTTTCACCATAGGCATCCCCGTATTGAGAAGCACTAGCCCCGTACTCGTAGTCCAAGCGTGCCCTTGACTGGCGAACACCAGCATCGGTATAACGTGGAGGGACATCATCCTAGCATGATGTACAACATAAAATAAGTTCAACACTCATGCAGCAATAGATAGTTGAAAATGCCATTAAAGAAATAGCAGATATTAAAACTAACCACAGCAGAATATGGACGCTTTGACCCCAAAATTGAGTCATAATCACGACCACGTCCTTCACGATAACTAGGAAGAGGTGGTGGAGGCCTATCAAACCTTTGGCTATAACCATCATCAACATAAGCTCTCCTAGATGATGTTCGCGATGTACTCCTAGGTGGATGTGGATCAGAATAGCCAGGACCACGGGATGAGTAGTCATCTCTATATGATGGCCGTCTCTCTTGGACAACCCTGGAACCATAATCTGCAACAGCTCTGCTCCTTGGAGGTTGAATCTCATTGCGGCGACTATATTCCCTCTTCAAGCTACTCTTTGGATAGGATGATACTGTACAAAACATTGAAAGCAATATAAGCAGACCACAACATAGTCAGCATGCAGCGAAATACAGACCATAATTTACATCATACCAGGTGCTCTCCTGTCATAGGAGCTAGCTGGAGGGGGCAAAGGCCTGGCTCTTGATGGCACAGAAGTCACAGGTCGGCGATCTTTAACCCCTAGAGGCCTCTTCATATTTGTTGGAGGAAGACGACTTCCAACACCTCTTACCGAACGCATGGGGACACTGCGTGGTGATGGATGACCCCAAGAACCCCTGAAAACTCGCCCAGAAGCACGTGAAGTCCGAAAATCCCCACGACCACCATGCTTTCCTTTCCCTTTCTGAAGTGGTCTCGACAACCTAGCCCTAACTTTAGCCTGAAATGTCAACAAACATAGTTTAATAAATTCAAATGCCACTAATGTCAACTCTTCAAATACTTGTATACCAAAATACAATAAACAGCCTCGAAGACAAACCTTGTTGTCTCCTTCACCTAACTCTGCATTGTTAATGCTCTTGGCACATGTCACTGCAGCATCATGGGTGTCAAAAGTAACAAAACCAAAATCTTTCCTCTTGGCGGAAGGCATATTTCGAGCTAGCTCTATCTTCACAATTTCTCCATACTTCTTAAGAAGCGCCCGAACACGATCCTCATCCCATGTTGCAGGTAGACCATCCACAAATACAGTTTTAACCTGTAAACTCATATGTGAGATCACAGATTCAAATAAGGAAATATTACACTATGATAAATACATATGTTTATTTATAGGTATATAGAAGACGAGTATTGTGAGTATTGTGAAATGGCACAAACATTACCGAAACGGAAAATGAAATGATACTCTCAACTATAACAGAACATCAATAACACACAGTATAACATATTATCTTTAGAAAATCAAGTAAAGAGAATAAGCAGCAACTCCATAACAGAGCGCCAAACAGAAAACATAAATACAGATTTAAACAGAAGTATCCATTCAGGCTTCCAATTCCCAAAACAATGCAAAAAATTTGGATCTGAAAGAATATCTGTGCTGAAACATAATACAACGAAAAAGATAAGGAAAAGAAAATAATAACAGTTTTTTGGAATGCTCATACAAAATATTCAAAAGTGATAGGGAACAGAAACTTTCGGATACAAGAGAGCTCCAATAGCCCAACAAAATATCATATCTTCATTAGCATTCAAAATTCAACCCAAGAGACAAACTTAGGAAGCAACTCTAGTCATAGCATCACATAAATAATAGTACATATCCAACAAGGTTTCCAGTTCTGAATACAATCCAGAAAAATCGGATCACAAAGAATACCTGTGCCATAATTTCATCACCCGGGTCTATGAATGAATCTGCAAATGAAACCTTGGCAGGCCTATCAACTCCAAATACAATATCTCTCTTCTGAAGACGCTTAAAGGCATCCATGGCATCTGAACGAGATGAAAATTCCAGAAAAGCAAACCCACGATTCATGCCCTTATTGTTGCTATCTTCTACTAATGTCAAATCCTCAACGTCATCAACTCCATAATGTTTCAACTTCTCTTTCAGCTGAAACAACAGTTGCAGAAGAATAGTCAGAAAACAAAGAAATCCTGGCAACCACTTAATGATACCTTCTTTTGCTGGTAAGTACCACTAGACAGTAACAATTTGAAACCAATATACTTACAGCTTCCTTAGTCCATGTCTTGCAAATGTTACCCAGAAAAAGAGTGTCACTGTCTTGACTGGGAGTTACACCACATTGTTTCCCATTTATCTGAAATTTCATTCATTGAAAGAGTTTAATTTATATGTGAATAAATGTCAGCTTTATTCATACTCTAAGGTCAATAGTTACCACTGGATTTTTCAGCTCTGTAACAGCTCGTTTCGCTTGTTCCACAGTTGCAAAACGCAAGAATGCAAAGCCCTTGTTCTTCTTGGTCTGAGGATTCATCATTAGCCTGACTTCAGTAACTTCACCAACTGAACTAAATACTTTTCTAAGATCACCCTCACTTGCATCCTTATCTAGGCCACCAACAAAAACTTCAAATTCCTTACGCTTCCGCCTCTCCTTAAAAACTTCATGGTGGTCATCTTCCTCAGCATCAACTGTCCCCACGTGCTCCTGGCCCTCCTCAACATGCTCCTCATACTCTTCTCCTTCGAGTTCTTCATGAACATCTTCCAATTCCTCCTCGACCATATCACCCTCATCTTCTTCATCTAAATTCTCCTCATTCTCTTCTTCCACTTCCTCACCCACCTCCTGGATATCCTCTTGGTCAATTTCCTTCTCATCATAATCAACAGCACCATATTCTTCAGTTTCGTATTCAGCTTCATTATCCTCCAGATCTAACCTTTCATCTTTTTCATATTCATCAACAGACTCCTTCACTTTATCTTCTTCTGTCATAAATAGGGGTTGACGAGCAAGCCGGATAGATGAGAATCAAATTCCTTCATTATGTGCAATGAAATATGCAATTTAAGTTGGAAAAAAAAAAACAAAAAAAGAGCGTCTACATCCATGATTTAGAAGAGATTACCAGAATTACTATCATATGAGATCACTTCATAACCATGGAATCAGATGCAATTAAAACAAACACTCCCAAGTCCTTTACCACAAATTCTACAAATCTTCAGACAACATTCATGATCACCTTATAAGGGATCCACCAAGTCAAACTTGACCTGGTAAGGTCCAATGTCATAGCTCTCAGGTCATGATCCTAAACGCTTGCCCACTCATAATGTCAATCTGCTTAAAAAAACTGTTTCCGTTGACAAGTACTTATTGAACATTAAGGGAAAGTCATCCCCAGTTTTTACTTAAAACATCACAAAACTAACTCAACCCAAACAAATGGGCAAGTCGAATTCCTTAAAGTTCCATCAAGCTAATCACGTTAAAACCTTTCTATATTCACGCCCTCTGCTTAATAGTATTTTTAAGCTCCCAATAACACACAACATACCTTGATCAAACAATATTGGGACGAATCACAAGCTTTCACGTCATTTTTTTCTTTTTCTTTTTGCGAAAAAGAAAAAAAATTCCCTATTTCTAGGTTGCTAGATCATCCAAAAGGGAAGAAGACAACATTACATTAAACCTACATAATCGAAGTTAAAAGGACAGCATAATCAACAACAAATGTATCTAACCAACCAACACGACAAAGCAACAAGCTTTGACCAAATTTTAATAAACCCATCACGCGAAAAGCCAAATAAAAGAGAATTCAATAGAGCAAATAGATTTTTACTTTCATGAAAGAATAAAATCATACTACAGGCATCAAATCCATCATATCAAAATATAAAGAATTCATAACCGAAACAAGGAACTTACTTCTCAAACCGTTGGGTTCTAATTTCGACTCCGACTTGATATCCGGAACCGGCCGATTGACAACGACGGGCTTCTCCTCAACGACCGGTGGTCGTTTCTGAACGACAACAGGCTTTTCCTCCACAACTGGCTTGGCTTCAACCTTGACTTCCTCTTTAGCCTCCACCTTCGCAGCCGGGACCTCTTCGGCCTGAACCGGCTCTTCAGCAGCCTCCGGCGGAGGCAGATTTTGGGCCTTTTGGGCTCCTCTTGTGGCTCTCGCCGTCCTCCTAGGCCCCGCCGCAGCAGCACCTCGCTTCGCCCTTAGTGGTGGCATTGTTCCACTATCAAAATTCACTAATTTCCCCACTCAGAAACCCTAATTTGACGAATTTCGGGTCAAGATCGAATAATTTGTCCCTAATTGATCAGAGCGAAGAATCGAATGAAACCCTAATTACAGAGAAAAACCCTAGAAGAAGCAAAGAAAATCTGAGGGTTGATTTAGAACCTCAAAGTTTTCGTAAACACTCGATATCATAATACGAGAATGCACGTATATATATAGGAGAAAAAAGAAAAAAGAAAAAAGAACATTTTATACGATGTGTTTAATGTACCCCCTGATGAGAGAAAAAAGAAGGGTTAGTTTTAGTTGGACACAAATTATAGGCTAATCCCAATTTGAAAAATCAGCTATTTAAAATTGTATTTAAAAAAAAAAAAAAACAATCCTATTTTAAAGCTCATTGTTCAAATCAAATAAACCCTTCGATTTATGTTTTTCTATCAATAAAGTCAAAATTGAAATCTAAAATTCTTGAAAAAAAAATATATTTTTACCATTTAAACTCATAAAATATAAATAAAAGATAAGAGCAAGTGGCTTTAAAAACAATATATAATAATGAGTGAAATTTAAAAGAGTTTAACTTATTCAAAACAGTTAAAATGATTTTTTTTTTTTTTAAAAAGGATGAACTTTTTCTGAAAATGGCCCTCCCTCTTTCTCCTTTTTTTTTCATTTTAAATGAAAATAATAATTGATGAAACTAAAAAAAGTTTAATTTATTCAATTGTAGAAAAGAAAAAGAAACAAAAATTAATTAAAAAATAAAAGATTATTCCCTTTTTTGTTTTCCTCTCTTTTCTTTCTCATTTTAACTGCTTGCAATTCGTTAAACTCTTTATGTATTATGAGTTTAAAAGGTAAAAATATCTATATATATATATATAAATATATATATATATATATAGTATCAAGTTTCAAGTTTTAGTATAGTTGTGGTCCCGGTGGTATTTGATACAAAATAAAAAAATAAAAAAAGAATTAAAGGTCTAATTAATTTGATATTATGAAAAGAAATGAGTTCTGCTTAAACACTACACATGATGGTGCTTTTTTAACCCTTTAAAAAACAACAATTTTTTTACCATCAATTATGTTTTATCCTAATTTTAGTCTCTAAATTAGGATTATATTCATCGGGCGGGCTTACGATCATGTCACAGCCACATCATTCACCATGGTGAGACAATTTCAGGGGAATATATGTCGTGTAATAGCTTCCTTGTCGTGTTTTCCATTTTTGAAGATCATTTGTAGTTTGGTTGTTTTATTCACTTAAGTTTATGAAATTGGAATTACTGTAATATTATTAATTAGAATAACATGGGTATTAGCGACCAAGTTAATACTTTTTCTTTTGAGTATACTTAGGTACTTCTTTTCTTTAGATTAGCAATTACCTGTGTTTGAGCATATTTCATTAAAGCTAATTGCGTGCCCTTGGGCATATTCATTAGTTGATCCCTAGGCATTAAATGTGAGTGCTCAACAAGGGTGTCATCTACTTCAATTATCTTTATTCGGGTGTTTAAGACTAAGTATTTTTTAAATACTTTTTTTTTGAGGCTCATCTTTGATCTGCCTTTTTTTTTATTTGGAGAAGTATCACTTAGGATAAAGAAATTCTAAAATTGGGAATTCAAGCTCGTGTGGACAATGATCGCAACATCAGATTATTTGGAGATCTCTGGCTACCTTGCTCTCATTCTTTTTAGCCTATCACTAGAGTAAATGAAGTTAGTCAAAATTGGTCTGTTACTGATATTATCCTTCCTCACTTTTATCGATGGAATGAGGATCTAATTAGCAATATTTTCTAGAAGGTTAATTGTCCTGATATTCTGCGTATTTCTCTTGAAAGAGAGCCATACGAAGATTTGTGGTTTTGGCATTATGACTCAAAAGGGATTTACAATATTAAATCAAGCTATTGAGTCATCATGGAGAGAAGGAAGGAGGTGGGATCATCGTGTGATAGCATGCATAAAACTTGGTGGTCCTTTGCTTGGAGTCTTAATACCAAACAAAATAAAAATTTCCCTTTAGAGTTGTTATCACAATATCTTCCCAGTTATACAATTAGCGAAGCGAGGTATATTTATAGCTGTTCTTTGCCCCAGGTGTAAAAACATGACAGAAACACCATTTTATGCACTCTTTTTATGTAAGTATACAAAAGCTTATTGGTTCCTTAGCGCTTAGTAGAAATTGATTAAGGAACATCAATGAGATGATGTTTCGACTTTTCTTCATTTCTTAACGGAAAAATTTTCAAAGGAAGATTCTGAATCCTTTGCCACTATCCTTCAATGTTCTTGGTGAGAACGTAACAAGATTGCTCATAGAGCTTGTCTGAACCCCCCTCCCCCCGTCAACACTAGTTGATTTTTCAGGCTCTTCTCTTTTTGAATTCTAACAAGCCACCTTTGGTATTGATCCGACTGTTAAGCCTCTCAGCCCTTCCTATGAGTACTGATTGCTCCTGATGTTAGCTACTTGAAGCTTAATATTGAGCTGTAATTTCAGAGGAACATGGGTAAATAGGGATAGGGATGTTGTCCGAGACTCGATTGGTCGAGCCCTTGCCGCAAGGAACTGAATGGGCTATTTGATTCTCATACTGCTGAACTTTTAGCTATGAGAGAAAGTTTCTATTTTGCCATTGACTCAGGGTTCATTGTCGCTGCCTAGAAAATGATTCTCTTAATATTGTCTGAGCAGTTCAAATTAACAGTAACAATTTATCCGTAGTCAGTCTCATTATTGCGGATATTATTTTTCTGTTGAGTATTAACGAGAGTAGTTTTTACAACTTTGTTTGTCGTTCGGGGAACAAAGTAGCGCATTCACTCGCTAAGCTTAGTTCTTCTTTGAGCTATTCTATGGGGAAATTCCTAATTGTATTGCCAATCTTGTGACAAATGACTTACACTTTTGATATAACTATCCTTTTCTTTCAAAAAAAAAATGTGAGTGCTCAGGTATTGGACTCTTGCCAGCTTTGTCCACACAAGTAATAGGTAAGATACTTCTTACTATTCTAGGAGATATATGGCTTTAACTCCTGTCTAGAAGAAGACCACAAAGTTGGTACCACTTTTCTTATAAAAGTTAAGCCTTCACAAATAACCAAAATTGTATCTGCCATTCTCTTAATATTATCTATCGTTTCCATATTTTCCTTACAATTCTTCAAAGAGTATTATACTCATGCCATTTTACATATTGCTAACACTATTCTTTGGAGAAACTTTAGCAGGTACCATATCCATGTCCCACTTGAAATTTGGTGAAATGCTCATATATAACTTTATTCAATATTGTATGGATGACTCACTATAGAAATCTGGGTTTTAGGTTTCCTTCAATAAGAACCAATTGAATGCTCGTGTCTTACATTTGTTCAAGGACGAAAATCCATATCAATATTTTGGTGCTAAAAGGAAAGCATGTTGTATGAAATTATCTCCATCGCCCTCACCAACAATTGTTCACGGGAGGTAAATAATCACTTCAATGTACGTTGTTTCTTTCAAATCTAAGTATGGCGAGCCAAAACACATGTTCAAGGTGTGAGAACAACACAAGGGTTGTGCCTATGATTGAGGAAAGACAACAATATTTCTGGAGAGATTAAGCTAAAATGTCATTCCACTAAGAGTACAACAAAAAGTAATGGCGGGGCCACTGCCACCACCACTACCTCTTCAATATCAAGCAAGACCAAGGCAAAACAACTAGATTGATGAGATAAGTGCACATGATTTATTAAATGATATTTCTCAACGTTATAAATCATTTTGTGGTATTTTGGCATAATTAGTTTTATACATGGTATTTCTAAAACTTTTTTCATTTTAATTATATTTCAGGCCGTAGAAGTTGAGACTAAAAAGGAAGCAAGAGGAGACCTAAAGTTGTCAAGTCCAAGAAGTAAAATGGTTCAAAATGACCGAAGAAAATTCGACCACAGAGAACCATAATGAGGCTCTGTACATTATACTTCGTGGTCTTCAAACGGGGAAAAAAAGTTCATAAATACCTATTTTTAAAACTGTATTTTCATAAATACCAAATTTTTATTTTTATTTAATAAATACCTATTTTTATATCTTTTTTGGAAAAATATAGACCACCACTATTTTAAACGGTATACATTTCATGCATTAAATATATACCATGGTCTACATTTCATGAATAAAAATTACACTAAAAATTGATACATATTTTAAAATGTATACAATTCATATTTTACACATAAAATATGTACCTCATAGATAAAATTTACATTATAAATGTGACCACTTATATTTTACATATGAAATGTGGACTATAAAACAGGTATTTTTTTGAAAAAAAATTAAACACGGGTATTTATGATTAAAGTTTTAAAAAAATGGGTATTATGCGTAAATTTCTCTCTTCAAAATCATGTGCTCAACTTACCATTTTGGGCGATTAATCACTAGAGCAACCAGCCCTCTCATGGTTCTCTTTTAATTGGGATTTCTAATACTTTTATCTTTAAAAACCTTTTTTTTTTTTCTAATTACAGTTTTTATTAGAAAAATATCATTTTTTAAAAGAAATTTAGAAAATACCATTTTTAAAATAGTTACTAATTATCAATTTTTGAAAACCGATTACTAATTACTAGTCATAAATAAATTTAATTACTAATTATAGTTTCTAAAAACGGGTTACTGGTTAGTAGTTATTATTTTAAGAAGTGGTATTTTTATAAATATTCATTTTCTAATAGACATCATTTCAAATCTAAAAAAATACAGCCTACCATATTTTTCAATTTTATTTTTTTTCTAAAAATACTATAAAAGGCCTAATTTTCACTTTTAATTGCTCAAAAGAGAGAAGGATATGTGTAAGACTGATTTTGGCCAAAAATGACTTTTTTGTATATTTTCTAAAAAATGATATTTTTAGGAGTGTTAAGGACTTTTTGACCACAAAAAAACTATTAATTAAGATTTTTTTCTATAACTCATAAGTTGCTGATCATAAATCAAGAAGTCTTTGATACTTCTAAAAATATCATTTTTAAGAAAATACACAAAATAAGTCATATTTTCTAAAAATGATATTTTTAGGAGTGTTAGGGACTTTTTGACCAAAAAAACATTAATTAAGATTTTTTCCTTAACTAATAAGTCGCTGATCATAAATCAAGAAGTCTTTGATACTTCTAAAATGTCATTTTTAAGAAAATACATAAAATAAGTCATTTCGGCCGAATTAGTCTTATTTCATATCCTTTTCTCAACCGTTGAACCTTTCCTGATTTTGAGCCTCAATTTGTTGTGCCAATTAATCACACTTTTATATCAATTATATTCAGCCATGTGAAAGGGATTCTTTCAACCGTGAACCAGGTATTTCATTTCTATTTTTGTTTCAACTAAATCATGTCCAAGTCATACACCAAATCATGAACCCGGATGAACCATTGACCACATACATGATAGCCTAATTGAAGAGCTGATTTGGACGAAGCAGTAATGGAGATTCGTGCTGATATTGTGAAGAAGCAAAGAAGGAAATCCAAGGCATTCTTACCACTATAATAAGGCTGCTACACACCACTTTGAGGGAGAATACCCCACAGATGAGTTTCATATTGTTTTCTTTAGATTGTTGTCTTATTATTCTCTCCTACACTTTCTCACAAATTAATAATTTGTGAGATAAATTACAAGTTATGCCAATATGATGCGGCAGAAGGTGATGTGTCTAACAATCAAAATTTTAAACACACACAAAAGAGAGCTTAGAATCAATATAACTTTGTTGTTTTAATACATAGAATAAAAACAATTTTTAGAATAAAATAAGAACACTATAACCTTTTTATTTTGAATTTCTTTAGTTGATAATGAGGTTGTACTTTACCACAGTTATGAGATTACGGTCTTCCCACTAAGCCTCCACACTAAAGAATTAGAGAGTGAGTTCTTAATAATCAAAATTTTATTGTTTTCACACAATTTTTAGAATTATTGCTATATATCTCAACACATGATATAGTAAGAAGATGATTAAGAGAGAGAGGAAAGAACCACATGTTAAAAACTTAAAAAAATAAGAGAAGTTTTTTTTTACTCACCAATTTGTATGGCTTCTCTCATAGTTTTTAACACGTAGAAAAAAAAATTAGGTTTCCTAATTTTCGCAAACTTTTACGCGTATAAAACTATTTTTTAAATTGATAAATTAGTAAATTAATATAGTATTAATATCATATCACCTTAAATAGGAAAAACAATTTTATCCTATTAAAGATATTATCAAAACACTTACAGAAGAGAGAGGATTTTTTCTGTTCTTTAACGTGTAAAATGATTTCCAATTAAATTTTAAACAATTTAAAATTATGTAAAAGACAACATACTTCACTCAAATAAGAATATAAAATCCCTTCATCTTAGGATAGGGTTTACACGTATATTGCTAAAAAATGCACAATAGTTTCCAATTAAAGTGAAATATCTTTCTTTCCTCTTTGATTCATCTATTTAATTATTTAATTAATTCCATATATTTTTAATTTGGAAAAACAAAACAATCTTTATATAAGTCTTACACGTGTAAAGGAATAATAAATTTCTTAACTTATTATCACAATTAATGTGTAAAGCTCGTCTTACACAAGCTAATATTTCAAAAAATATTTCCTATTTTGTTTTATCCAAATAATTCAAATAATCAAATTATAAAATAATGAAATTCAATTATTTGGTAAATTATAATTTTCTAAATAGAAAATAATAAAAATAATTATATTATATTTTATGCTAATTGTGTAAGACAGAGATATTTTTTCTATGTACTATCTGTTACTTTTTGAATAATCCTATTATTTTAAAAAAAAAAGCAACAAAAATTAAATAGAAAAAAATAATAACATTTATTATTTATTATAATGTGACATATAAAACGATTAAATATGTAACATTAACTTTACCATGACATAATTAATTAGAATTTAATAATTCTAAATTAACTATTAATACAAGAAAGTGACTATATAACATGTCAATACAGTGTTAATAAAGGTGGTTTGGGGACATTGGATTTGTAATTTCAAACTCCAATAAATTTGATAATTAATTAAATTCTTTAACTAAATTATTAAATTTATTAGTTCTAATGTTACTCCACTAAAATGCTAGAACTGCACTTTTGAAAGTTACAGTATAAATTACTCAAAGTAATCATAAAATTTGTTATTGATTTAATCATTACATACGAATCAATCCTCCATAAATGATTCATAAAAAGAGTTAGGCTTGTAATCCGTTATCCTCTCTACTTACTTCTTTATATTTGAGTTTCCATAATTTTCTAATGAACAACAAATTTATTATCAAATCATGAATTGAGCGCTCTATTGTTAAAGTACCAAATCATTACTCAAGGGAATGATTTTTCATACTTTTATTAGGAAGGAATGAATTCCATATTGTTAATTAATATTCCCAACTATCTATAGTATCGTGTCTCTAACATACAAGGATTCAGTCCGGTATAAACACAGATGTTACCGGATACATCAAGAGATATAAAAATATAAACAAGAGTCTATTAATTACTCAAGATTAAGATTGTTTCATATATAATCATCGGTTGATAAATTTGAATATTCTATTATGTAAGTGATATTATCAGATATTCAAATTTATCTGATTCATTACTATATATTCTCATTATATAAAGTACCTCCACTCAATGCCACTACATAAACAATACAAATAAGATTGTTCCATTCTCAATGATAATAAACCATACTAGTAATTTTTTTAATTAAAATTCTCAACTTTAATAATTAATTACGGACTAGTTTAGATTATATCCCTTAAACTTAATCCTCTTGTATGTACAACTTTTATATATTTATAATTAAGGAATTTTCATGATATTTATGTACATTATCATAAATAATATATGCAAGTAAATATAACAAAATCAACTATATTTATTTAATAGAAAATTATTGTTTACATTTTGCTCCTAGGATAAAAACACTAACAGCTACTTCTTTGTTTGTAAGATTTTGAAGATTCTATATTTTGTTCGTTAACCTCTTTATATTCTTTCATAATGGTGAACTCCGGTAGTTATATTCTTCAATATTGTATAAATCTAATATTGATTCTATTTTTATGTCGTCATTCTTTTATGTCAATTTTTTTTTTCCCCTTTTTCCAACTAAACTAGACACTTGGTTTATACGCATGTTTATTTTAAATAAAGCATTTCCTCTTTATTCTACATATTACACGGTTTACACCTAATAAAGAGAAGATTATAGTATCACTTTGAAGTCACATTTCTACTATGATTGTCATAAGAAGAACAAAACAACGGCATGAAACCAAAAAAGAGCTGGTAAACAAAAGTCTTACTTATTTTTGTTAAGTTAGTTTCATATATTAATTCCTTCTCCATGAATTCTGACATCCCAAGTGCCTTGTCCACCGAAAATTGGCATAGGGAAAGTTGGCTGTCTGATTAAGTGCCTCAGCCTTTTTATAAGACACCTTGAAATTCTTCCAATCCCTAAGTACTGCACTTAAATCTCCGACCTTAGCATTAATACCTAGGCAACAATTTGCATGGACAGTGGCTACTGCCCTAAAGTCCCTGCTGTCTTGGCAAAACCCACTAAAGAAAAGGGTATCCAAGTACCTCACCTTAAGGCCCAACTGCCTGGCTATACCACCTCGGATAACGTCAGTCAAGGCATCTTGCTCTTTCACGCCTGGGGAATTGTCTTTCTTGGAGTACCATTTATCAAATAATGTAATGGTTTTGTTATTTGATCTCACAAAATAAAAGCCTGTGTTTCGAAGATTCTTTTCACTCCAAGGATTCCCAAAGTACCTATCAGTACTTATTTGCATATCCTCATTTTCGTCGTTGCTCAGCTTTAGAAAAGGGTTCCTCAGCCACATTACATCTGTATCCTGTCCATATATATGTATATCATATATATATGTATAATATTAGCAAAAAGAAATGAGAAAATGTGGTTTAATACTGTGTTAGATAGAATAATAAAGATAGAACACGTATGAAAAATACTAGAATTCAATTTTTTTTAGCTGTTTTTTTATACTAAATTCTAATTTAGAAGAGAAAATAGTACTTTATTAAACAAATTTAAAAAGTGATATTTCTAAAAAATAAACCTTAAAAATAGCATTTCTAAATAAAATTGGAACTTTTCAAATAAAAAAAGCCCATCGAGTTTTTTCAATCTTTTAGAATTTGGGCCTGTAAAAAGCCCTTTTAGTTTTCAGTTCTTCAGAAATAGGCTTTTCAATCTAAAATTGATCACAAATCAATCAGCCTTTTCGTTTAGCCTAGTTTAAAATTGATAAAAAAAAATTTAGTTTTATTTTACTCTATTAATAAAGCAAATATAAATGCGTGTATATAGACGTTATTTTTTATTTTTATATATTTTTTTTGTAGGAAACTGAGTTGGGCCCGCTTATGTGAATTGAGTAATCTAACCCATAGTCACACTTGAGAAGGGGAATTCCTAATTTTAATCCTCGTTTAAAACATCTCACGAAAAAATGATAAAACTAGTACTTTTATTTAATAAAAATTTTAAAATTTTAAAATTATCCTCAATTTGAATGTAATTGAAAATGCCAAAAATAAAAGAGACGGCGCCAGAAAAATGACCGACTATATTTGGTTGGGATCGAGATTATTCAACTAAAGTAGAACGGTAAAGTAGAATGGTAGCTCAACACCAATCAATCGAATACCGGTTAAAAGATTTTCGACCGGTGGTTCAACCCCAATTCTAGTTGCAAAAAGAAAATCGATCGGAATGGTAAGGAGAGGCTAATAAAGTTCGACTGTATTTGAAATTTTTCGACCTAGTCAAACAGAGACACAGTCAAAATTGGAATCGAGACTAATGATAATGACAAAGTTCTGACAAAGTGCTGCTGACATGGCAATAATGATAAAAGTAATTTAGGATATATTTGATAAAAATATATTTTATAATTTATTAGAAAATAAGATATATTTTTAGACGTGTGACATGATAACGAATATTAGTTTTGAAAATATTTTTAGGTGACTCTATTTTTGCTTAGTAAACCCTTTACTTGTAACTTAAAGTTTTGGACGAATTTTCATTTTCGTAGATGAGTTGATATACACGATATTACTTGGGAAATGATTTTTGCATTGAAAGGAAACTTACGGTGAATATGAAACTGTAACCACGTTTAAGAACCTCTAATAGGAACCAAGTTCGTCTCCACATCATTTTGAGGAACCCCGGAGACATGTATAACTTTTCTTCCGTGAAATCCACGCCGTCGGTTTCCAATTTGTAGCAGTTCAGCTTCAAGAACTGGCAGCGTTCATGAGCCGTCTGATCAACTGCCACGAGCAGAAGATGGTTGAGCAGTGGCCTAGTATCTTCCCCAAGCCAAAAGCTTCGGAGAAAAAGATCAAGCATGGTGGAGTCTCCGCCGATCTCTTCGTCGGCATAAGCCTTGTTTATCACGGCAATGATAACCGTTTTGTTCTCCATTGAAGCTTTGGCCAAAGCGGCTTCTAGTTCATCTAGAGGGGCCTCACGGGTGTTCTATATATATATATATATATATATATATGCACACATTATAATCAAATTCAAATTCACGATATACTTTGTGATTTGATTTCATCTAACATTAGTTAACTGATTTTGTTTAAAAGTACCAAGATTAATTATGCATATATAATCACACAAAAAGTTCTAGTAGGTAGTAAATGTGTATATATATAGATTAGTATGTATTTTTTTTTTTACTTATATATAAGTATCATTTTGGTCAATGAAAATTTATCATGCATATTTTTTATATTTAAAAATAAAAAAAAGAAAAAAATATTAATAATATATTCTTTTTATGTATTTTATTATAGTCATTAGATCACTATTAGAGATGATCTAACAATTATAATGATTAAAAAAAATACCTACATATAAGTTAAAAAAAATTCCTAATTCACAACCTAAATATATATATATATATCTAATTGACAACCTAAATATATATATATATATATATATATTTATATACTTTGGTACTGCACGTTTTCTAAACTATAGACAATTCTGAAATCACATAAAGCTCAATACCATAGTGTAGCACTGAGCGTTCGGATGATACATAGACCTGCGCATGTGACCTTGTGTTGCATAGGTTTTGAATGAAATATAATACATACATGTATAAAATTGAAAATTATCAGAAGAGAAAGATTTGGGAGGGGCCAACAAATAAAATGTAGAGGGAACTTACCAAGTTTGTAACTGGGCATTTGAGTACTCCTGGTTTGAGGGAAAAGAGTTGGCTTGTAATATTAGAGGAAGACGACACAGAGAGATAGAGAATAGCAGCCATGAATAAGAAGAGCAGTGCAAGAGTTTTTGGTCCAAAATAGTCATGTAATTTTGGGCAATCCATGTATATATGTTTATGCTAAGTGAAGTTAGAAGCTAAATGCGACTACGTTAAGAATATATGGGTAAGGGTTAATTGAGATTTTTGAGAAAAAAGGAGATCGATTCTCTCCAGATAAAAAAAAAAAAAGAAAGGCGAACTTATAATCTTAATGCATGGGATTAGTCAAATTAAATTTTAGATCAATATAGGCCAAAAGCTTCTTGTTTCAGAAAATTAAAGAAATTGGTAGCCTTAGAGTTTACTTAAAGTGCCAAAATTTAGGGTCCTTTAACCGCACTCTTGGCAGGGGTACACTTTGTGTGAAATCCCACATCGGCTGGAAAGGGGAACGAAGCACTCTTTATAAGGGTGTGGATACCTTTCCCTATCAGACGCGTTTTGAAAACCGTGAGCTGCGGAGGGCGGTTTGGTCCAAGTGGCAAAGCGGACAATATCTGCTAGCGGGATTCTTGGGCTGTTACAGATGGTATCAGAGCCGGTTCCCGAGTCGATGGTCAGCGGGGACGCTGAACCCTTAAGGGGGGGATTGTGAAATCCCACATCGGCTGGAAATGGGAACGAAGCACTCTTTATAAGGGTGTGGATACCTTTCCCTATCAGACGCGTTTTGAAAACCGTGAGCTGCGGAGGGCGGTTTGGTCCAAGTGGCAAAGCGGACAATATCTGCTAGCGGGATTCTTGGGCTGTTACACTTTGCACGTTAATATCTTTTAAAAATGAAATCCGGTGGACAACTACACATAATATATATAGACCCATACATAGTTAAATATAAATACGTATAACATATGGTTCAAGATAGATGCAACAATAAAAAAAGATCTTAACAACACTGACTTGTTACAACCATTTTTCCTTCCAACTCTAAGTCTCTCTAGACATGTAATTTAACATAGGAGTGATGCTAGAACACTAGTTTTATCGTGACATGATTTCTTAACCACATAAATAAGTATATACTGTCATAAAATTAGAAAAACAGTTACAAAAACCTCTCTTTTATCTTCATTTTTTTTTTGAAAAAATTGAATTTAAGTTTGACTTAATCAAGTTTTGGCTAAGGGTACTCCTGCTTTTGTGCGTGTGTATGTTGATTTTGACTTAATTTTTGCACCATGGTGGAATTAAGGAGTTTTTAAACGATAGCAAAATGGACAGCTATATTTATTTAAGCAATAAAATAACCAGTATATCAGTTTCACTATATAGTATCTCAAATACTCGGTATATATAAAAAAAAAAATGATATACTTAGTATGTATGACAACTGGTATGCTGATGTACCACTAGGGTTTTTGGGAAATTTAGACCTTTTAAAAGTAATTTTGGGTTAGAGGCGTGTATTTTAGAACTCTTCGTAAAATAACTTTTTTGCTTGGCCGAATGAGACGTTTGGCATGCTTGAGCCTAATATTGAGTATGCTCGAATATTATCAAGAAAGATTACTTCGAAAAAGATTTGAAAATAAAGGCCTTTTACTAAAAATCATTTTGGAAATGATCTATTTATGGATCCCCACAATATTGATATACAAAATTGAAATTTGATTACGATCATGGATGGTGCAACATCTGATATGAAATTCTTTCATATCCTAATCTTAGAATGTTCAAGCTTGAGGAAAACCCACAAGAACTCAAGAAAAATAATGAGAATAAATAAAATCTACACAAATTTTGATGCAGATAGGACAAAACCCATTGAAAAGAAATTCATGTGAACAAATACCTTAATACACAAATGAAAGGATATTGAAGAAAAAACTAGGGAAAAATAAATTAGAGGGTTTTGTAAGGAGGGTCTTAATTTTGAATTCCCACCCTAGTAGATAGGGGAAAGAAAAAAAAATTCTATTACGTCCACAAACGGTAACAAATCCTTCATCATAATTAAATCAGCAGCTGTTCTTTTGGAGTAATTAGCTGTAGTTCTATTCCGATGGATGTAATGAAGGACCCTTTTGTGTCGTTTCCCCCCAACTAGTTGTTCTTTGTTTCCCTATATTTTCAATGAATTAATTTTCCCCTGATCCTGCGGTTCCCTTGAGAAAAAAAAAAAAATCAGATCAGCAGATATTTCTGCATATCCTGAGCTTATTCATTTTTCTCTGCCAACTGTTCAAGTTTCCAATTAATTTGCTAATGAAAAAAATAAATTATTTCTTTCGAATTTTCTAATGCGCGTTAACTCATAGAAACTAAAAGTATTTTAGATATTTGGACGAGGGTGAGTTTCCAAGATAGTACATGTCGTAGCTATACAAACAGCTATTAAAATAAGCATTTTCAGCCAAAAAAAAAAGTTATTAAAATATAATAGAATATTGAAGGCAAATGTTTATTAATTAGAATGGAAGTAACTAGTAAACTTGGACTAGTCAAAAAGGGCGCGAATTAACGAAGCAATATTAGTTAATTGGGTTAAAAAGAGAGAGCATAAAGTAATAACTAATAAGTTGTTTAAGATCACGTAGTCAATAAACTAAAATATGATAGACTTTCATATATAAAAACACAAACTAATTTAAGCCAATCTCAATTTGTTTGCTATATAGGATAATACCATAATGCGGAAACAAGAAATTTCGGGTGCTATTTCTTCTGCTTTCAAATCTCTTCTTCCTTTACCTTGGATTAGCTAGTGTATGTGCCAGGCAGAAAATAGGGTTTAGGTTCCGGATTAGGGTTTTTCGAGTTAGGGGTAGGGGTAGGGGTTTAGCGTTAGGGTACTAATAATAATAATAGCTTACATAATTGGGTTAAGTATATGTATAAATTATAATTTCATGTAACTGAACCAGAACTTGATTTTTTTTTTTTCGTTAAATGCGTTGGCTTAATTAGTCGTCCACTGAATATATACACCACAAAAGGGCAACTTTAATTTATCAGGAAAAAAGAAAAAAGTTAGGTGGTAAAAGAATGATAAATTGTCAAACGTGAGCGTGGAGTACTTAGGTATTTATGAACTTAAATATTGTAAACATAAATTGTACATGGCCACTAGAAATTAAACACGTGCACATTTGCTGGTTTATTTGAGTACTCTTTTTTAGGCTAGGATTTTTTTTTCCTGCTGGATTTTGTATAGTCAGTTTTTAATGAAGTACGACTTGCTAGTGTTTTCTTTTACAAAAAAAATAAAAATAAAAAAAAAAGCTTTTTATCCGAAGTCTTGAGCTTAATGCGAGTCACCTAATTCAATGTCAACTTTTTACCTTTGACTGTGGGCTCCAGCAGATATTTTTTTATTTTAAAAAAAATTGACCATTTTTCTGTGAAAAGATGATATATGGATCATAATTGTGATGAATAACGTTGCTCTTTCTTTTATGGACGTGGTTTACATTTTACAGTTGTCTTGCATTCTTTGACTTATTATTTGTTTTTCTTTTTTGTATTTCTCAATGTACTTTTTTGATTTGAATCATTGGAAAAGGGAAGAGTTTTCTCTTAAGTGCTAATATAGTTGAGATGTTTGAGTTTTTCGATGATGTTTTTTCACTTGGCATGCTAAGCATTATTCATGAATTTAATTTCTTGTTGTTTAAATCATATATATATCAGAGTTAGTTTTACCAACGACTCTCGAATTGTAGACACTATTTTACCCTTAAACTTTCAACTTAGATAATGCACTACCGAACTTTGTTATACTTTCATTGTTGACCCTTATGTTAAAACTTGTTTAATATCGACAAAGATGACTAGGGCTCAAAAATGGTAAAATAAAATATTCTACTATTAACAGACTGTTTGTTATATAAAAAAAAAAAGACTGAAAATCTCAAAGTTTACTTTAAATGTTCCATTTTCGGCCATGAATTGGTTGTTTTGAATGTCTGTTTGGAATATATATAGTTCTTCTAGAAATGATAGTGCTTCAAAATAAATTTGACAATTATATTTTTTGTACTTTATATTTTTTCTATTTTATAAAAAATGAAACGAAAATCCTTGTGTTAATTAAAATTTAGTTTTTCCTTTAAATTTTTATAATTACATTGCGAATTTAATTTACCCACAAATACCACATGTAAAAACCTGATTAAATCAAGGGTAAACAACTAATTTGTTAAGCAATGACATTGTTGCAAATAACTATTTTTGGAATATTCAAAACAAAATATGTAGATTTTTTTAATGGGTACTACAATAACATCTAATTGCATAAATGCCCCCCAAAACTCTATCTTCTCACTTGAAGAGCATGAGGAAGAAAGAAAGAGGGTGCTACTATCGAGCTCCACCACTGTCGCACGCAGCCTCTGACCAGTTGACGAACCAGCCTGCCATGATTGTCTCCCTCCAACGAAGCTACATCGCTAAGTCCCTCCGGATTTCATTGTTGAAAAATGGAGGTCGGCCATTGTGAGTTTTTTCGGCCGCAAAGCGTCACTGGAACTCCTTTCGTGACATCGAGGATACTGTTGAATTCGTCTCGTCATTTCCGTCATTTTTCAACCAGTTTCGGCAGTTAACTCGCCGTGGGTAAGATTTTTACCACTTTACCATTTTACCAAAGTTTGTAAAAAGTGATACTTTTGTAATTATATTAGTTAGGCAATTAGTTTACCTAAGGTAAATATATGAGGTGAAAGAGAGTTAAAAACCACGAATAATTATGATTAGTAAAAGTTATAATGATATTCAGAAATATTTTAATTTTTGAATTGAAAAATATGATATTTTTCTAATTTAGAACGAAAAGTGATATTTTTACAAAATTAAATAGTGTTGAATTAGAGTCTATTACTATTCAGTTTGGGTCTTGGGCTGAGATTAGAAATTTGTTATTTTATTGTAAAAATGACACTTTTTACAAATAATCAATAAAGTTGACACTTTTTCCAATATTTTTGAAAATAATATTTTTCGAAATAGTTCAATGATAATGATAATTTCTGAAATATTTTAAGAAAATAATATTTTTATAAATAATTAGCAAATATGATATTTTTCTAAATACATTAGAAAAGTGGATATTTTTCAAATTCATTCCAGAAAGAAACATTTTTGTAATTCTCAAATTTTAAAGCCTGTTTAAGGCTCGAGATCATGAAATTGAATTTTGATTTCAAATTTGGATTTATTGGGGTTGAGAACTGATTTTTAATATATAATATTGCTATATTTCGAAGTGACACAAATTCTGAGGCTCATAAATAGAGTCGTTACACGTGTCACGTGGTATGTCCCATCCTGAGACCCAATTTTAACAAATTATATATTTAATCTAGTATTCTGGAGTGCTTTGAATTCAATGGTAATCTCTATTCCTCCATTTAAATCTCCGGTAGAAAAGTCACATATTCAAGTGAGCTTATCAGGATCCTGAAACGACCGTTCAAACATCCAAGTGACCAACGAAAGTTTCTTCGAGTGTCATTAGCTTTGTATAACTACCATTTTGAGGTAGGGGTTCAATTACTTAATTTTATATCTATTTTGATTTGTAATTACATTAAAACTTATTTATAAAAAATTATAATTTCACGATGGTTTGATAAATTATTAAAAATTATTGGACTATACTGGGATTAGACTATGTGGATTATTATACATATTTTTATATCGTAATTATAACGTAAAATAGCGGTGTTCTACCCATGTTATAGTAAATCCCAAGATAATATCAAGTTAATTTTAAAGTATGATTTATTTTTTGGACTCATGGATATTATAAACTATTACATGTTATACATACCATAATATCACATACTTGAGTTTCATTATTGCATCATGGTAGTTTAGATTGTTGACGAGTTGCTGCAGTACTAGATGAAAGATCTAGGTCCCTATGTAGGCTTTTGGTTGACACACCTACGGATAGTATCAAGATGCTGGGTACTGTTGTGAAAATAATTGCAAGTGCACCATATTGTGAACAAGTAAAAGTTGTTAGAATAATTTTCTATAAAGCAGTTTATTATTTAGATATTAAAAACAATATTTATTGGATTATTTAGTATCTATTTGTTATTAATAAATTTCATGTTATGAATTTCTATTTCATTTATATCCTATTGATATACATGTGATGTATATGTTTATCTTATACAAACATCTAAAAGATTCCAAGACATGAAATGAGTAATAAAGAATTATTCGTATGATGAGTTCATATGTGGGAGATATTATATTCTTTATTTCATTATGTCTAAATTAAATTGTTCGCATTCTGTATATTGAAGATGAAATACTTTACTATACCATAGAATATAGTGTTGTCTATTTAATTAATGAAGTCTTTAATTATCGAAGTAAATCTTCGGATAGAAATACTAGTATGTTATAAGAAAGTTATAACAGCATCGAACATGACCTAGTGAATTAGAATTTGAGGTTAAGTGCCGTAACTCAAATTTCTAATTTTACTAATCTAGCACTAGTGTAGAAGACCTTAATCCTAGTGATTAACGAACTTACTTTCATGTATTTTGTCTTTTTGAGTTACTAAAGGACTAGTTTCGATTTATGGTTTGAATTCCGGTATCTTGGAAGATAAGGTGTATGAAATGTGTAGAATGTTTTTCATGATGGACACCATGTATATGATGTCACTTTGAGTTTTTTTAAGTACTTGGATAATATAAACACTATGTGAATTTGACTATGTTTGTATAAGTAGATACAAACACCATAGTCAACTGTTATCCATTAGATGAAAAATGACAACTTAAAGGTAAATATGTACTAGAAGAGTAATACGGTAATTTCACCATACTAGTACGACATTGCATTGGAGGTATATCTACAAGTATAGTATATGCTAAATGGATCAAGCTAATTAATTATTAATAAACTTCACAAAAAAAATAAATGATATTTAGTCCAAGAGTACAATATTGGGCCTATAGTGGTGTGCCCCAATATTAATAGACAAAACTCAATCATAATTAAGGATTAATTATGATAGTGAGTATATGGTTCATTGAAGCTTGGGTTTTATGGATCTGTTTGGTCCTCTATCTAGCTTAAATTAAAGCTCAATAGTTATTTGATGATTAGTTGAGCCCAACAAGCCCAATAAGCCCATTAGAATTTACTAATCTCTCTATAGTTAAGAGAAAAGTTCTCTAGCAACTAGATATAAGTGTTACACGTGAAACACTCCTTTGAGAAAAGAGTGTCACACGTATAACAGAGAGAGAGGGAGTGTAGAATATCAGCCAACCCGGAGAAATCGTTTCGAGAAGATTGTTTTCTTGTTAGTCTGCGGATCTCTTTGTTGGGAATCAAGAAGGTGATCACTTACCGGATCAATCAAACGGCTTTCGAGAATAGATGGAAAGACAAGAAAGTTATGGAACGAGTCCAGGTATTGTTCTTGTCTAGATCAAGAGTTAATTTATGTTAGATCACTATCTGAAATATTTTGTAAAAAGAAAAAATTTAAACGATCAATTCCGCTGCGTTTCTTGATTTTACAAAACTATGGTGTTCTTAAAAAATATTTTATGAAAATATTTTTTGGAAATTTTATTTCAATAAACACTAGAAAAAGTATCATCCCATGGTGATTGAATAATTAAAATTTCCTACTAATTACTGAAATTGGATAACCCTAATTTTATCTAACAAATTAAAATTCAAAAATTAAAAAATTAAAATAAAATACTAAAAATAAAAATAAAAACAAAATGCTAAATTAAATAAATCAAAAAAATCTATAGAGAAAATACCAATGCAAAAAAAACATAGGACACTAATTTCACCTTCCAAATCCTCTTAATTTTCTATTGCTTCTTTTTAATCCAATTACTTTACCCAAGTGCCAATTAGAATATCCTAACGTATATTACTAATCTCTTTCAAGACTTAATAGTAATATCTCCACTTAATAATTTACAATATTCCTATACAAATTGAATTAAGCAAAAGATTTATTAAGCTTTATGATTTCTTTTAAAATTGCATAAAGTTATGAGTATATTCTTATCCCATACAATTTATGTTATTCTATTCATGGACATATTCTAAACATCCTCTTCCAATTCAGTATAGAAATTGTTAATTAATTAATTGAGTGATCAAGTCAATCAAAAATATTAAGCACAAATAGAATAAAGACTTAGTAATACCAAAAAAAAAAAAGAATTACAAATAAACTATGAAAAATTAAGATTCATAGTCAGGATCCATTGATATCCTAAAAACAAAAATTCTATTTCATAACTAAATAAATAAAAACTAAAACAGAAAAATAAAACCAAATAGAAAAATCTCGCGATTGAAAAGACTCCACTCTATTGCTCATTCTACCACTTTTTCTCTCTAGAATGTTGTCCTTTTCCCTATCATATTTTGGTCCTTGTATAGCTTAAGAATAAATACAAAGATATTTTCTGATTAGTTGATATGATGTGATCCTTTCCTATTTATTCTCTATTTCTCTCTCTCTCTCACGTTTTTATTCAATTTCTGATTCAATGGAAATAATCTTGTGCAGCATAATATTGTGAGCTTGCCACTTAAATCTCTCTTGATTGGCCATTCAAAAAGCTAGAGTTCTAGGGCTAAGATGGCACTTTCTCATTGGAAATCAAGTGCACATGCTTTGAGAAACAATGGATCCAACACTCTGACAGCCACTAAAAGGCGAGAGCCCCACATGTCTGCCACTGACCTCGTCCACTCTCCCTCTGTGCGTGTGAATTACACGCACTCACTAGATGCACTGGATCTCGATCCAGCAGTTGAGATTTGTCCAAATTTCTTTTTTTTTTTTCTTTTCTAAACCTAAATCTATTTCAAAACAAACTCAATTAAATACAACTAATTCAAATTAAATTAAACTAATCCAAAATCAATTAAATACCTACATTTAATAGAATATCATAAAATTAAATAAAAATAAATCTAAAGAAAAATAAAATAAAATAAATTTAAATTATTTAAAATCTAAATTAAAATTACTCTAAGACTCTAAATTAAAATTGCTCGAAGACACACATTTTTAATGAATAAAAAACATATATAACTCTATAAAAATAGAATTATTGGGTACCTCTGCTACATATATTTAGTTAATTTATGATATATATAATTATGTGTTTCTCATTCTGATTTTGAATATATGATTATTATAGATACTAATTGTTTTATATACATAATTAATAAATAGATTTTGTAAAAGGTAATTGAATTTCTACTGAGCATATAAATTCTTACCCCCCAATTTCTTTTACTTTTAGGTGTTTGTCTAATTAAGGTAGTCGTCTTGATAGATAAATAAGCTGTGCAAAGTTTTATATGTAGTTTTTTGTGGGTGTTCATATTTTATTGTCTTTTTTCCTTGTTCAATTATTTAGTCAAGATTAGTAAATCTACTAAGTGAATATATGATGATAGTTTTGTAGTAAATTTTGAAACTTGAATCTACAAATAATTTAATATAAGTTATTTTAGACTTTGGATTAAAGTTTTCAATTGAACTCAACTTACCATAATCCATGAATTATTTATGAGTTTTAAAACAAATTAATCACAAGATTTCTTAAACTTTAATTAGTATTTTTCTTAAGTAATTAAAGCTATTAAGAGTTTTTAATAGTTGTGGGATTTATAATGATTTAAGAACTAAAATAAATTTATAATATATATAATTTCCCCTGAATTTCAAAAAAAATAATATTTTTACTTAAAATTACTAAAAGTTACGGTTTTAGATTTCCAGTCATGACAAAAATGATATCAGAGACGAAGGCTTCAGATCCTTTTGGGATATTGCTTATGAGATTTTGTTGTTAAAAAGGATTTTAGAAGATATTTGATAAATACCTCATACATTATTTAGGAATTGAATGAATATGTTGTCTTTACTCTGATTTGTCCCGAATTTTTCGTTCATCTCCTTAGAGTGAAGCTCTAGTATCCTTGGGATGGTTATACTCCAGAAATTCTAGTCTCAGGGGTGTTGGAATTGACATAAAACTAGTGAATTCTACTCTTATCGAAATTCTCTAATTTAAATGGACATTCATCTTGTACTCTTATGTCCATTATGGTAATAAGCTATATGAACCTCTTAAGTTCTGAGATAGCAATTCTGTATCTTATATCTTGATTAGCATGGGTTGACTTCATTTGTATTTATGGGATTATAATATTAATTTCTTGATTTAAGTATACTTTAAATTACTCAGTTCATGTAAATGATGGTAATGCTTGTATTGAAATGATTAAATTGATGATACTTTTTGCATGGCAAATTTTTTGTAGATTGATAAATTAGTATGATAGATTGAGTTTGCTTAAATATAGTATTATATTAAATTCACCAAGATTTACTTGACATCAATTATCAATTGTGCACTAGTAGAATAAATGATTTAATTTGAGATTATTTAGTTGTTTGGTTTTGTCTAAATTAATGAATTATGATTAAGTCTCCTTCTAAGTTGTTTACTTGTAATAAATTGTTTTGTCTACTTGATAGCAGCAAGCCTAGTTTTCTTATCTTTTCAAATTGAAACTTTTAGGGGAAAAAAAAAAAAGATCTGTCTATTTAGATATGGTTTTCATTCGGACTTATATTTTCTTTCTAAATATATCAGTTTTGTAATCTTTGGGTAAGAAATTAATTGGTTATTAGTAATTTAATCAAATTTAGAACTATTTACATAATATGTGACTCTTAAATTTTCAAAACTGATTAATATGGTTTGGAATGGAATACGCGGCTATAATTGAGAAAATTGCATACATTTATTTTCAAGAGAACCATGGATATTTTAAAACTTAAGTATTAGTTAGGTAAAAATAATTCATTTTTTCAAAGGATATATTCGTTAAGAACGCAGTCAAGTAGCACATAAAGACAATTTTTTGCTGGTAATCTTTGTTATCTTCTTTTCTTGGAGAATTATAGTAACCTACATTTCTTGCTTTTATTATGTCTATGATCAATTTTTCATCTCATTTTTTGATGAGTTTGAAATTGTAGTCTTCTATATTTGTATTTCTCTTTAGAAGCCTTTTTTTTATCCCCCCCCCCCCCCCCCAAAAAAAAAAACAGAAAACAAAAATTAGCAGTTTGTCATTTCCAACTTTACCCTCTCTTTTTATTATTGGACTTCAAATATTGATTCTTAGGTAAGACATTCCAAAGAGTCAAAGACATTGATGTGATCGGAGTAATGGATAATTTTCAAATTAGTTACTTTTGTTATGCTAATTTTTGGCCGCTATTCGATGAGAGGATTAACACTACAACAATGATAAATTTGAAGGTACGGTACTATCTAAATTGAAAATTTGAAGGTCAAAGAGGTATAACCAATATATATTTTCTTTTTCAAAAGAATATTGTCCAAACCGGGTCTGCAAGGCATTACAAAAGACTGCCAAGAACTTGGGAAAATGGACGTGACTGAGAGTATTTTGGACTAAAATGATCTTTTCAGAAGTTTTTTAAGCAGTGATTTTTCTAGGAATGTTGCAATTTTCGGCGACAAGTTGTGACAATTTAGTGATAGGTAGCCATTATATGTATTACCATAAATTTATATTTTTTTTAGAACTAAATCGGTGATCACCAAGGGTGAGATGTGCGGTATGTGGAGCGATTATTTTGCTCCGTGGTTTGGTATTAGGTCCAATTTTTCTCTATCGCCGCCGCAGTGTAATTTGAAATATAAGATGTGTTTTCTACTTCCATAATTAACAAACCACTCAATGCATACACATATATGTACACACAATAATGTTACTAATTCTTCTATATAAATTTACATTTATAAAGAGACATAAATAAAAAAAAATTAAAAACCCTAAAGTTTCTGGAAGTTGATATATTCTAAACTAAGGATATGAGTTATGTCGTTTCGCATACCAATATATTTTAATAAACATATATAGTTATAAGGAAGAATTAGAAACCTTAAATTCATAAATTAAGTATTTGATAGAAATTTTAAATGTCTGTGTGTATGTATTTTTTTTTTAATGATTTTGCTTTAGTAGTTATAACATTTTGAAGATTATTCCTCTAATTTGGGACAAATTTGTAAGATCTAGACCACATGAACCACATCACATCAAACTGCATAATAATGAAATATAATTTGATGCTGTTAATAAGTTCATCTTAACCATGGTAGTTAAGGATTTACTTCCACCGTACTTTGAGTTTGATTAAGAATTTTCGTGAAGTACCGACCAACTCACGTCGTACTCACTTCTCCTTATGGTCATTTACATAACAATTGCGTGTTATACACTTCTAGAAGAGTCATTTTCAAAATACACTGAGAAAAATCATTTTAGTCCAAACTACTCCTAGCCCAGGTCCATCATTTATACACATATACCCCGTCTGTCAAGGGTCAGTGTCGTGTGCCGAAATATGTAGAACCTTTAGGTTTCGGCCGAATAGAAGTTGAAACATAGATTGTCTATTTATAGATTTATTTTTAATTCATTTTCTAATCAGAAAGCTTTTGATTGAAGAACGAGTGCAAAAGCAGCAAATTTTATTAACAAAACAAAAGTAAATAAAGTAACATGTGGACTGTTGTTATAAGTAATGAAGGGTATCTACCAAATAAATTATTATAAACCTCGTTTCAGATGTACATCATCTTGGATTTTTTTTTTTTGGGTGATATTTTCAACTATAATAATCAATAAATATACATAAAAGAAACCCTAAAACCTACTTAACAGAGTCTTTTTTCTTCCCCTTTAAATTTCTTCTCTAAACTTTAGTCTTATTACCTGCTTTCCAAGAACTCCAACATCCCCGGTGCCCGGTCCATCGGAAAGTCTCCGTGGCGTTGACATTGGCGAAGCGTTTATAGGACATAATCTTCTTAAACCTCTTCCAATCCCGGAGTACAGCCCTTAGATCAGTTACCTTAGCAGTGATACTCCGGCAGCAATTGGCATGGACAGTGGTCACTTCCCTAAAGTCCTTACTATCTTGGCAAAACCCACTAAAGTGAAGGGTGTCCAAGAACCTAACCTTAAGGCCCAATTGCCCAATTATACCGCCTCTTATTAGGTCCAATAAGACGTCTTGCTCTTTTTGGCCCGTTGAGTTGTCTCTCAAGGAGTACCATTTATCAAACAATGCAATGGTTTTGTTGTTTGATCTTATATAGTAAAACCCAGTGTTGATCAAGTGCTTTTCACTCCATGGATCTCCAAAGAACATATCTGTACTTATTTGAAAATCCTCAGTTTCGTTTTTGCTTAGTTTTTCAAACGGGTTTCTAAGCCACACCACGTCCATGTCCTATTTCAGATAATAATAAGTAATTAATTAGACAAATAAAATGACGAAGGAAAAGATATGCGAAAATGAGTGTTCTGTGACTGACTGTTCATACATATAGAACCAGTGGAATAAAGCAAATATGATGATCAAACAATTTTATACTCATGTACGTGCAATAAATAAAATTTGGGGGACTAGTTCTATTCATGGTTTTGTGGTCCAATCCAACAGTGAAAAGTCATGATAGAAAAATCATATTGCGCTTAAAAAAGCACATATTTTTGTTAGATTGAGAGAAAGAAAAAACTAAATTTGATCCCAATATGTGTGTATATATATATATATATATTCGATGTACAAGATATCATTTCTAAGTTTTACTTACACATGTTCTAAGCCTTTATTTTATTTAATTGTTCGAAAGACTAATATGGATGAAGTACTTATTACTCTTTTTGGGATGATAGGCCGTTTATATATAAATATTGTTTATCGAACCATCAGTAATTTTAATCATTTTAAGATTATATATTATAAGATATGGTTCTACTTTTATGGTCGTCAGAGGCTCACATTTCATATGTTTTGCTCTCTGAAGTCTGAAGTCGTGTAAATCAGAAATGAATTAACCCACCTAATCCTTGCCTTTTTTTTTTATCTTTTTTTATTTTTAATTCTACTATATTTACTGAGCAATGTGAGCATAAATGAAATTAGTTAACGTTAAGAAACCCAACCATCTATTCACGCTCAAATCTTTTAGTTAATTAGTACTACTCAAAATCATTACACACAAAACGGGGCCCTTTGCGTGACGGATCAAGCTGATCTACTATTTTATATATATACACCTACGTATTATATATATGTTATCTAGAATACGCCTCTAGATCATATATGTACATGTCAACTAACTTCTTTAAAAAATTAGCTAGCTGCCTAAACCCTAAACGTAGCTCGAGTTCAAGCATTAAATAATAATAATATTCCTTCTATCCGCTCTCACTAAAATAATGCAATAGAAGGAAATAAAAAGACAAAAAAAAAAAAAAGGAATCAAATAATTGATTGATCAATTAGTGTCGGCAACAAACGTAGACTCATTCGGATACCTAGAAAATTTCCAAAAAAAATCTTCTTTGCTGTTTTTCACATCATGCACCAAGTCTTTTATATATTATTTTTGAAATATTTACGGTCGCATGATGTAATTAATTGTCCCCATATATATGTTCCTCAAATTATGGTTTGACATTTTGGTATCTCCGTTGTCTCTTTTTCTTCCATGTGAATCGAACATTTTTAGCCCCAGCAATATGTAGTTATATGATATATCTAGTATCAAACTTTATTAATAAATAAATAAATATACGGTTAAAATAAAACAAAAAAAATACTATTTGACATCATTGGAAGTATTATTTTAACATCATGGGAATATCTAGAACACCATAAAATATAATAGCCACGATCAACATTGCCAAATTATACTATGCTAATGCTCTCCTCTTACTGATTTTGTTAAATATTTTTGCCGTAATCATCGTTCTGTAACATGTTGAATTTAGAATACCTATTATTGAAAAGCTTAATTATAAATTATAAACTCTACCCTCAGAATGTTTGTTACTATATACATCGAAACAAATGTCATAAAACTCTATCACCTCCGGTTTAACAACCTAGAAAAAAAAATAAAGAAAAAGGGCTAATTGAGTGCCAACCTAATTGTTATGTTTCTCTTCTTTGAGCATTGTTTTTATTTCAAAGAATATATATTAGAAAAGTCTGCAACCAAATAGCAGAATTTTAAGACAAAATGGTGACCATCTTGTATGAGCATATATATAAATATATGTACAATGAATGTATATGCACGTTTTACGACATTCTTCAAAGCTTTTTCTTGTCAATGAACGTGTAAATGATCAACACGTAACTTATAAAAAGGAAATTTTTCAAAAAAAGAAAAAAAAACAGAGGAGAAATTTCAATTATTCAAGTCACATTCTTTGACTTCTTTATCCAACTTCTTCGGAAGAGGCTTGACTTTGCATGTGAATTTTATGAACTCTACGGACAATGATCATATTTATAAATATAATTAATCTTTTTTATTTTTCATTTTAATTTTAGAAAAAGCAATATATTAAATACTTCTTACGACTAGTATTAGTAGTGATGTATTATTTTGGTGGGTTTAGGAGCCAGTTTGCAGATAAGTTCTCACACATTACAAGGGTTGGGAAAAAAAATGAGTTCTCACACATTACAAGGGTTGAACTTACACCAGATATGGAAAAACAGCAAATATAATTAGTACCGAGATAAGATCAAATGCTCCCAACCAATTATAAGCTTATTTAAAAAGTTAGAAAAATGTATGCGCGAATATTTTTAAAAACTTACCTTAAAAGGAGAGGGAGTTAGAAAAAGTAGTTAACCAATGCATTGTGATTATTATTTTTATTACAATATGTGGTAGCTATATGGTGATACCGATACCCAGAAACAAACTCCACAACCCCACGAAAACGTCACTAATTAATTAAAGTTATTTATATCCCTCAGTTACGGATAGTGCCCAAGTCAACCAACCTCTTTTCATGTGATTAATTTATTCTAGAAAAACCCATATGTACTCGGAAAAATCAAAGAAGAAAATATTGTGAATAATTAAAATCCCAAGACGAAAATTAAAAGCCACATATGAGATTTAGACTGTGACAGACAGCTGGGTTCTACTTCTATTGAATGTGTTCATATGAAATTGAGAGGTCAAAATCCCAATGTTTCAGATCCCAAATACTATGGGTCCCCGTCCATCCCCTATAAAAGCTCCTAAACTTTTGGCTCAAAATCAAATCATTAAACGCCAAATGAGCTCATCCCCGTTACGTGGCACCACTCCAAGTCTCTTCCACTCAAATTCCGCTATACTTCATTTAGGCTAGTAGGTAGGAAAAAGAGCCAAAGAAGAGAGAAGAAAGAAAAATTTTGACGAAAAATTGGAAAGAAATTAATATTAAAGTTGTCTGGTAGAAGTAAAAAATAAAGGAAAGAGAAAAAAAGAGAAAAAAAGAGGGAAAAAAAGTACTGACACTCATTTAAATATTTTTTTTTCAAAAATAAAGAGTAAAAAAATAAATTTTTTTTTTACTCATGTTTAAAGTAAATTTTAAAAATAAATTTATCTAATTAATTTTGTATGTTATTTTTAAATTTTTTTTTTTAAAAATAAAATAATTATTTTAAAATATACTAATTTTTTTTATATATATATCAAATAATAATAAAGAAAAAAAATACTTTTTTCTTTTTTATTCTACATATTTTTTTTTCTCTCTTAATTTTTTCTTCCCTTCTACTTTTTTTCCTCTCTACCAAACGTAGCCTTACTGCATAACTAGTCATTCTTACAAAATTTTATTACTCAATATTTCGAGCCTCCTCTATCGTTTTGCAGAGTTAAAAGGGTTATAGAACTCTTGGATAAGAGAGCTAAGTTACCACCCGCTAAACTTTTATCAGTAGTCCAAGACTCGTCAATTTTGTCCAGCCCTCTCTAGCATATATAGTAATGATCTGATCTACCCTCCTAATAAAGTTGACAAAGGTTCTTAAGCCCTTTAATTATTATAATATATAAAAGTTACACCTGGGTATTGTCACGTCACGTACGTCATATATTACGTGAAATTAAACTAATAAGACTAGACCTTTGCATTTCTCTCATCTCTATTAACTATTTATCTAGATTGATATTTTCTCCCCATGGGATTCAAGAACTTTTCACTGAAATCTATTTAAAAAGTTAAGTTATCATGACTTACTAGAAGAGAAATCGATTTCTTAATGAGACTTATTCTATAAGAGATACGAGAATGTCGGTCGAGTTACATATTTAAAAAAAAAAAAAAAAAGCGGTCGAGTTCTGACCCCCTAAAAGCAACAAAATTAGAACTTTGTTACTTTTTATTTTTATTATTCTTTTAGGCTAAGTCACGAGGCAGAACTGTGAACACCATAAAGGACTTTTCGTAGCAATATAAGATTTTCACAACTTTCTAAAATTTGATATATTGTGCCTAATTATTTTGACCGGTCGCGGCCATATTCCCTATCTTTCTTAATATTATTATAAATTTTCTTAACTTAAAACATTCATATAATATAGTAATCATTTACTCAAAAGGGAACAAGAAAAATGTAACTTAGGATGGTGTACCGTAAAAATGAAGCTGTAACCCCGTTTGAGAACCTCCAAGAGGAACAAAGTTCGTCTCCACATCATCTTAATAAAATCATGCGACATATAAAGCTTTTCTCCCATGAAATCCACACCGTCCGTTTCCAATCTGAAGCAATTCAGCCCCAAGAACCGGCAACGATCGTAAGCCGTCTGATCAACCGCCACGAGGAGAAGATGATCACGCAGCTTCTTAGTGTCTTCTCCTAACCAAAGACTGTCTAGGAAGATATCAAGCATAGTGGTATCTGCCTTCATATCTTGGTCCGCATAAGCCTTATTGATAACAGCTATAATAACAGTCTTATTTTCCATTGAGGCTTTTTCCAAAGCGGATTCGAGCTCATCTTGTGGAGCCTCAGCCACCGTCTGAAAAAAAAAATTATTATTATTATTATTATTTTTTATCGTAGTCACTTGGTGGATGACTCAAACTAGTTATAATTACATATATAACCAGCTTTCGAGAAAATAAATAAATGACTAGAATTCGAGAAATGAGATATGATGATGTGAAACTTACCGAGCTTGGGAGTTGACATGATTGGAGTTGTTCTCTTCGGAAAGGAAATATTGGGAGGTTTGTTAGAGAGTAAGATGGGGACCAAATGGAGAGATAAAGAATAGTACCAGTCAAGAAGAGAAAGATGAGTGCAAGATTGGAGCCGAGAGACAGCGAGTACTGGATTTTTTTGGGGTGATCCATCTGTGTTTGTGTTGTATGTTTTTTGGTTTTTTTTTTAGTTTTTTTTTTTTTTGCTGGGAAATTGGGAGAGGAGAGAGGTTTAGAGAGATGAATTGAAGAAGAGAGAAGAGTACGCTGGTTTGGTGAAATGGTTAGGAGTGGCCAGATGTGCCTGGTGAGGTTTTTATTGGGGTACTTCACTTATTATTATATTAAAAATAAAATAATAAAGAAAACTCTATAATGATCAAATAGTATAAGTCATGCATGTCCCGTCGGTACCTATAGTTTTTTTTGGTCCAGATAATTAACCTAGCAATAGGTTGAAATTGATGTGTTCTCTTCGAAATATACTGTGACAATATTATTCAATATTATGATATAATTCGTGGTATTATATGTGAGTTACGTTCTAAAATGAATTTTTTGGAAAATTTATTTTTGTTAGTTTTTTTTTTCCTCATTTGATGATTGTAAAAGTTTACTTTATTTTTCATTATTTCTAGTTTCGATTGAGTCAAAGTTGTTGTTATAGGAGTCGTGAGATAATTATTCTCTGTATCTATTTTTTAGGTTTTTTTTTATGAGCTATTTTCTAGGAATTACCGGTAATTATTTTGTATCATAATTGAGATTTTCAACAATCATACAAGAAAGTTAGTGCTATTATCATTCCGTCAAATTACAACGCAAATGGAAGTCACAAACTTGACTGGTAATCACATGATTTAAGATTCAAATCCTTCTACCTTTTAGATTTATATATAATAAAATTCCGATAAATGAATGTTCGATAAATTAATAATATTAGTTAAATAATAAAATTTTTTGGTCACAATTCAGGTTAATATACTAAATTAATATTCTCTCTAAATACATAAGATAATAAATCTTTTGTAGTTCCTTTAAAACCCATCGAATATATAAATTAATAATCGATTAAATACATAAAAGAAACAATACATAAACACAATATTAGTGAGTTTTTTTATAGATAATTTCTATTTTCTTAATTATCTTTTTTTTTTCAAAATACATTTAAAGTTGGTTGTATATTATTTGTACTTAAATTGAATTCAATCTCACTTTAATTTTTGCATTTCATACAATATATTCGGAATATGATTTAGTATCTATTTATAATTATTTAGATTCTAGAACTAAAACTAATAGCTATTTATAAATATTATATTTAATATACACAAAATATATTGAAATACTATATCTAATAAAATAATAAATTTTAAAGCTAATTTTATCATAAATATATATACTTCTTAAATTTTAAAGTACACTGAAAATAAATTATTAGAATTTTATTTATGTACAAATAATTTGTATGCACACATTAATTTTAATTGTATCTATATATATATATGAGGAAAAAAAGTACAAATATTAAACACATACTACTCTTTTCAATTAATAAATATTAATATATAGAGGCTTTATTGCATGTAAGGAAAACTACGACACTGGGAGAAATAGATATGAGCATCATAACTTTGGACCAAGTCATCATTAAAAAAGATTACTTCGAAAGTTCGAATGGTAATAACATGTACGAATGAAAGGCAGTTTCATTTAAATATTTAATTAAATCTTGTATTTCTCATAAAAAATAAATTTATTATTAAAATAAATCAATTAAAGAAATTTCTGCTGGAATTTGTTGTATCTCAATGGTTTGTTTTGTAATTTAGAAATTTCTATTTGTGGGAGTAAATACAGTGTAAAACAAACTAACAAATTCTACCATTTCTAAAGATAGTAAGCTTTAAGCTAGTCCTTAGAGCTAGGAGTGTCAATTCGTGTCAGTGGATCGTATTCGTATTGTATCAATGTCCATGTATAACAACATATATTTCAACTCGAACTCGACCCGTTTAATAATTGTGTCAGAAATTCTAACATGAACCTAACTCGTTTATAAACGGGTTGACCCGACATGATACGTGTAATCCGTTTATTCAAATAGGTTATATTCGGCTTAAGTCAAACTAACAAGACCCATTAACCCGTTTAGTGCAAATTAGCTAAAATATATGTTTTTAACACATTTAACATAAATTTATATATGTGTTTTATGAACTTAAGACATTAATATTTACCAAAAATAAATTGAAACCACATAAAATCCCAATATATATATATATATATATATGCATAATAAAGTCTTAAAAATACACTAATATTTTCAAATAGGTATTATATGGATCATTAACAGGTTAACCCGAAATTGACCCGTTTAATAATCGGGTCATTGTAGGTCAATTTCGAGATGATAGATCAACCCGAACACGACTCATTTAGTAAACGGATTCGCAGGTTTAACCCAAACTTAAACCCGCTAACTCTATACAGATTTCGAGTCGTATTGTCGTGTTCGACCCATATTGCTGCATTTACTTAGAGCCATTAGTTTAATCTTTGAAGATGTCTATGAGTAATTGTTGTAGTAAATTCTTGAAGAAGTTCATCCGTAAATATTATAGTAGATCCTTTAATATATCCATCAGTTGATATTATATGGTAAAATTTTTTAAATCTGACTCTTAAAAACTTCAAATTTAAAATAATACCAATAGAATAAAAAAACTAACAATAACAATAAAATTTATACAGATCTAGTCTAGTCATGTGAGACAGAATATCCATATATCTAAATCTTTGATATAAAATATTTACATGTGTGAAAAGACTTATTACAACGAAAATAAAATGAAAAGAAAAGAAAATAGTAAGTAAAAAACTCATATTAGATCGATGAAAGATCTCATATCTGGTAAAAGAAGCACCTGCCAAGAGAAAAAAACAGGCAGTGGAGTTGTGGAGTTTGCCACAGAGAGTGAGAGAATTATTAGCTAATCAAGAGAGGCTATAAAATTTAACTTGAATTTTGAATATTATTAGAAATATTTGGTAGGTGCAAAGGACAATCACACGTCCCCCTAATACGGAGAGTTTGACGTTTGAATCTTGTGCCCTTTCGTTAATTGAAAAAAGAACAAAGAAAAAAAATATTGGCAATGTGACATATCGAGCAAAAGGTGAAAAAAATAAACATTTACAGGAAACAAAACTTGACGATTATGATTTAAGAAGGAATAATATGGATTTCCTTCTATAATTTATTTCTCTAAAACTAATTAATACATATGTAACCAGTAACCAATATGGTAGTTAATGCTAAATTAAGATGACACAGTAATTAAGTTAATCCAGTAACATTCTAATGTCTATTTTTTGTGGCAATAATCTAATCTCTTTTATTACTTAGCACCCTAGTTAATCTGATCATGTCTATAATACGGTTAATTTGATAAGTTCGTTTTTTTTTAGAAATTTTGCTTGAGAAGTACTTATATACACGATAAGTAATAATAAACTATTAAAGTACTCTCTTTCACCCTTATACACACGGACAAACATAAATGTATATTGAAATTTAATAATTAGTTAGTATGTCACGATCAAATGGCTTTTTGTTGGATCGAATTCGAAAGACGTAGGTTCTCTATGTCAAATGTGTTAACTAAGAAATGAGTGGTAGGTACGACGAGCTTGCAGTGTGTAAAACTCCTCTTTGAGGAGTAGTAGGGTGGGTTCGAACCCTATTCTTCTCCCCGTTTTTATATTATAATCTAACAATGTATTAAAAAAAAAAAATAATGGTAGGTCATGCAAGTGTATATATTATTCTGGAAAAAGAGAATAATAGGTGTGTATAAAAGTTCACCAATCTAATTGATTTATAATTGGATTTATTTATTTATTTTTATTTATGCATATGCATTATTTTGTCTAATTAAAATATCTTTTCATAATAAAAAATAAGAGAAAAAGTCATTAAACAATGAATATTTATTATTATTATTATTATTTTCTAATTATTCAAATTATAATAACTGTTAGATAATGATCCAGATAATAATCTAACCGCTAATAAAAATATTTATAAATAGGTAAAAAAAACTACTATTAAATTAAGAACCTCTATATATATATATATATATATATATATATAATTGATCATCTGAGTTTTACATCATCAAGCTGAGATTAATTTAGTTTTATAACGTGTTTTTTCGTACTTTAGATTTATAACGTGTTTTGTCCACTTCTCCAACTGAGTTGAAGGTTTAATCTAGATTTACCACATTAATTATTTCTCCATTATGATATATTTTTTTAGGAAAATATTTTTTATTTTATATAGGTTCCCAAATCCAATAAATATTTATATATATAACGCCAAAAAAAATCGAACGGTTTACAAGTTCTTTTTATCCAAATTAACCATATATGACCCAATCAGAAGATTTTAATAACAATTCGGTGAAGTATTGAATAGTATAGAGAATTTCAAAATTTGACTGTTATAGCCCATGGCCAGACAAATTTGATTATTATAGATTCTTTCAAATTAACTTTTGTTGCTTTGCGTTCGCTAAGTGGAAAAGGTTTTTTTTTAAAATTTTTTTAAGAAAAGTTAATAAATTCTACTGAAAAAAAAACTCACGATTTCCTTTGGTGATTAAATAGGTTCTATATATAAAATGTGAAAAGACCAAATGGAAAATGTCTTAATTCCATGTACGTGATAATTTTATCATGCAAATGTAATAATTGTGTCGTGCAATATATGGGAAATTATGTAATAATTTGTCATTCATGAAGTATGTGGAATTACTCTTTCAGAAACCGTTTATTTTGCAAAGGGAAAAATGCTATTTTTCACGCAGGAAAAAAAAAAAAAGAACACAATCATATCCCTTCCCCGAATACCACACATCACCATCAAAAAAACAAAATAAAACATCCTTAAAAAAAAAGTAAAAAACAATAACGAATATTTCCCCCTAAAAAGAACAATAATAAATATTTATATGATATTTACCGAAATAGTGGGAGAGCTTCTCGCCGAACTAATGAATTTATTATGAGCGAATAAAGAGATTAATAAATAATTAAAGAAAAACTTCAGGCGATTTGACTTCAATTATATCAGAAACAGTACTACCAACTAAACCTTTCCATCTGTCAGACTGAGAGTAGTTTAAGCCGGAGCTAGCTACACATTGCAGACCAGCTCTGTCCAAAAAAATCAAAATTGTATTAAATTTTCTTTTTGTTATTATATTTACGTACCCCTTTTTCTTTTTTGTTTAATAATCGGAAAATATTCGAAAATCGTTTCATTAATCAATGCTTTAAAAATTAGATCTCCAGCTCTGTTTCCAACAATTATTATATGCCCGGCCCCATATGTACACGTACACAAACATGTAATAATATAGAAAAGATACATATATATGGTAGTTAAGTAGTTGCACTCATAAAAACAAGACCAGTTTCGAATAATTTGTAGCTAACAAAATATTATTCTTTTATTGAATATCATACATATTTCAGAAGAGATCAACTACGGCAGACAAAAGCATACATAGGTAATTAGGAAATTATAAAGCGAATAAATTAATAATAAGGATCCGAATTGATCGAGAGGTCGGAACTGCTAACCTTTGTGTCGTATCTATATACGGGAGATCAGTACGTTAGTTTCGAGTAATTAAAATTTTATGTTTGTTTTTCACGTCCTTTGTGGATGAGAAAACACTTGGCATTTGGGGCCACCTAATCAGAATAGAGCCCTTTAATTAATTATCAATGAAATAGTTGTTGAAAATCACAAATATCGGAGATTTGTCTCAGCCAATTTTAGTAGGGTAGGTCATCTCTTGAGAATATTATGGTAAAAAAATTCGGATCTAATCCCATTTGTCAAGTTATAAAGAAAGCACCTAATGCAAAATATTACACGTAGTCTATTAGGTATATGAATTGTGAATCCCATGATCAATACGCGATGATAAAGGATCTAATAAGAACAGAACAAATCATTGTTCAATAAAGAGGTATAGTACTTTTGTTCAAGGGAATTGTCGGTGTCACAATCTAAAACCCGAACTAGTGGCAGAAGGGGAATTTTGCAAAAATGAGAAATTATTTGATTTATTTGAAAAACGTCTAAAAAGTTTTAATTTTATAAAATTGTTCATTTTAGATAAAATATTTAGAATTTCATCCCGTGAACCTCTCTCACAGTTTGTATACACCATTAAATATAAATCGAATAAATACCACAAAAAAAATATAAATCATGTATAAGTTCAAGTATCATCATCATCCTCGGCAAGAACAATCACTAGAATGGTATACATGAGTTCACAGATAAAAATAGAATGTAGTAATCTTGGCTGAATGCTAAAACAAACCCAAGCAGCCTAAACACCATAACAATACACTCTAAGCATTACCAAGATAACGAACTACAGTCAAGATGACCCCTTACTCCTCTTGATCTCCAAAGTCGCACTGGACACCACCTGAGGAAGGGAGGAAGGAAGTGAGCATAAAATGCCCAGTAAGAAAGCTGGTTACCTCGATCAAAAATATTTTTTTTTTATGATGGAATGTTCCTGCATGATTAGTTTAAATCCAAAACACACACACACACAAACACACACACACACACATATATATATATATATATATATATATATATATATATATTTCAAATCAGAAATCCACGTATATATGTATATATATATATATATATGTATATAAAGCGATATGATCAAAACCATCAATCCATATGCACATGACACAAATCAACCCATAGCTATGAGCTCACATCCTCTCTTCTATAGAAACCCAAGATGATGGAATTAAGTGTATCTAACAGCCTGTCTGACACCTAAGCCTATACCTAGAGGGGACATCCATGTGTTGCTTACCAAACCTAGAGGGGTAATCGAATTGTCTACGCCTGTCAAATGGGGAGGTAATTAGAAGTAACAAAACTCCGCGCGAGTTAACGAACTCTACACTAACAGTAGGGTACGCAATGCCATACTGTAAACCTACGATGCTAACACAGTACTTATGTATGATCCTATAACAAGTGTAATACAGAACTGAAGTATGAAAATAATCGTGCTCTGATTTTTCAGAAAAATAAGTATATTAGGTTTTTATAGAAAAACAAGTAACATAAGACCTTATTTTTGATATACCCAAAATAATCTGCACTTAGAAAGTTCCCATAGCAATACAGTCTATATGTATATCATACTATCACATATATTCTTATATGTTGATGAAAATAAGTTTTATTCGAAAATATTATAAAATAAAGGTAATTAAATCCCTACTTCACAAAAATAGCAATACCACGCTATTGAATCCTCAAGGTATCATTAACGATCGTCCGGAGGGTCGGGAACCAATTCCAAGCCCTCGATCGTCCTCTTGCAAAAAACTAACTTCTCAACGGAGCTTCAAATCCACAGATGGACCTCTTTATTCCAAAATAGTTAGGTTAGACATATAACTTGTCCAATTCAGATTCGAGCCCACACCGGATCGGTGGCATACAAATCGAGACAAATCTTAATCGTCTGATTTCAATTTTCGTATCGATTACCAAACATAGGCAATATATATATATATACATTATTAATATATATACATTATTAATATATATACATCAAATTTTTCCATTTTCCGAGTACAATCTAAAAATGACAACTTTTGATTCAGATAGTGTGGGGTTAAGATATATATACCTTAAGTTTTCTCTTGACGAGACAAATCCAATGAGCCAAAAAACATGAGTTAAAACACCCCGAAATGATGTCGGTGACGAAAAGCTTCAAACGGTCATCAATGGCATTTTCTGACGAGCGGGCATCGGCAGTCGCATAGGGCCGGTGGCAGAGCACCCTAGCGGTGCGGTGAACTCGCTCCGGTTGGTGGGCAGGCCGGACGAAGCCTAGAGAGTGGCGGCGGCTTCCTCGGCCGAGAGTGAGCAGAGAAAGCGACGAAGAGCATCGGCGGGGGGGAGAGAAGAGAGAGAGAGAGAAATGATAGGGTCACGTGACCCTGTTTTAATGGGGACTGTGCAATTTTTGGAAATTACACAAAATTTCAAATCTCATTCAAATTAGTCTCCAAAAAATTATAATTTAATCATTCTGTGCAAAATTTTTGCAAATTAACTCATTCATTATTATATTCAAAAAATTGATAAAATATCTAAATTACCCTCGAAAATTCCAGATTTTTATAGTTGGGTATGCGAACAAAATCTTATAGTGTAAATATGAGAGTGAAAATGAATTTATAAAGAAATGGACTTCTCCATTCTATAAATTGACATTTTGATATGGAGCCCAATCCCTTACGGGAAACCGTGCATAACAGCCTAGCTAATGAAAATAATATCTATGCGTACGTAAAAACATGTACGTGCATATAACATGAATGGAGCTAGTTTGTGGGAAAGTATGTGTTGTAATATTGTACCTGAGGCTATCGGTGATGTTAAATATTGTCACGGTTTACTATTTTGGTTAGGTAATCTAACACAAGAAAATATTGGTAGTATTTGGTTGCACTAAATTTCTCATAGAAAAGCAAACCAATGAATTCTTTTTCTTTTTTTGGGGGGGTGGGGGGGAAGAAGAAGGAAGCAAAAGCTAAACTAATTAAAGGCTCAATAAAAAAGGTGTATTTTCACGGTTTACCACTTTGGTCAGGTAATCAAACACAAGAAGACATATGTATGTATATAACATACGATCATTTAAAATGGATATACTAAATGTCATGTTAATACTAAATTTTAGCATTTGGGTAAAAAAAAAAAAGGTTCTCCAATGATTCACTATATTTGGCATAATTTTTAATATGTGCTACTTGTTATGCCAAATATAACATAAAATATAGCATATACTAAATATTAGCATATGTTATTATTTAGAATACTGCCACTATTTTATATAAAATATTCATGCATTTTATAGTATTATCAAAATTCAATATATGTATTTATTTTTCATTAAATTTTATTTACAAATTTATCTTTATTAAATTACAATCAATTATAATTAATAGAAAAATATTCTTTTATTTATAATTTTTTTGCATTAAATGATTTGTTCATTTATATAGAATATGAATACTTCTAAATTAGTAAATAAAGTTAATTTTTATGATTAATAATTAAATAATAAAATAATAACAATATATAGTATTCCTTGAAAAAAGAGTATATAGTAAAAAAAATATATTTTATACATAAAATTAATGTTTAGAATATAAAATAATATTTTTTTTTGTATATATATATTAAATTAAAATTCAAAAAATATATGTTAAATTTGATATATTAAATTAGCATTAACACTCATTTTTCGCTACAATGCATTATAGATGTTCGATATATTCATATGTTCATGTATATACATTGGTAATTGGTTGCACAGAATTTTATAAGAAAAAACAAAACTATTAATTCTTATTTAAAAAAAAATAAAATAAAAACCGCAAAGGCTAAAGCTATAGACCGACAAATAATTTCTAGCTTTTTCTTGTAGGCAAATCAATTACGCTGTCCATACTACTACACAGGAAAACCATTTGTCTCACGTATGTAGTCCCTTGTATAATTCAGCACACCCGCCAAATATGAATAGATATATATACATATCAGGGCACGGATGATGTGTATACACATGTTTTTTACACATCATATGTGTGGACAGTTTGATGCCTACATGTCATATGTGTGTATACATATGAATTTGGTAAATATTACAATTTACATAAATGACAAGAGAAGTCACGTGTGGAAAGTTTGATGTAATTGATTCATGTATATGTTTGTACGGAATAGAAGATAACTCCACATATGTCTTAGTGGGACCATTAACAAATATTTATGAATTATATTGGCTTTGTTCTCTTATAGTCTTACGTTTAGTACTCCTCAGTTACTGTTACTATCTCAATTTAACATGGGAGCACACTATCGAAGGACACACACCGGCGTTTGACACGAGGCCCACACATTTGAATATAAATTTGGGGATTCGTCTTTCACCTGTAAATAGTTAGATGTGGAATCTGACTTTGATACACTCTTTCGTATTCCATATAAAAAGTGAAGATGTACGTGATCACGTGTTAACAGATGAAAATAAATTTTTGTGAATATAGGTGAATACATATGCGTGAACAGACGTGAACGTATACATATAAATAGATATGAATATATATATATATGAACTTTTAAATATTGATGAAAGATTGATGAGCCTAACATAAAAATTTATATTTTTTCGTTCTTTTCATCTCAAAATTTAGAAAAAATTTAAATTCTTTTTTTTCTAGTTAAATCATTTTTTTCCTTTTTTTTTTCAAACATAATAGATTTTTTTTATGTAACGAAAGATTTCAAAGAGAGGCAGTGTAAGATGTAAGTGAGAGAGAATACTTTGTGAGAAAATATTTAGCTATTTTTAGATCATTAGTGAGAAAAGAGGAAAATTCTATATAAATGTAAAATTTTTTCATATAATGAAATTCTTGTGTTGTGAGATTGGTTTCTATTTTTTATTATTATTTTTATATTATTTTGATATTTATTTGAAGTGAGATTCTGGGAACAATGAATCTGGATACTCAGATTCCTAACGAAAAGTTGATCTATTGTTACTATTACATTCTAATATATATATATATATATATATATATATATATATATATATATATATATATATATATATATATACACTAAAATCTAAAATCTAAATTTTCTTAGAATAAGTTGTGAATGAAACTTAGATAGTTTTGGAGAAAGTCAAACGAATGAGGACTTACTAATAATTTAAGTTTCAATTTTATTGTTTAGAAAAATGTTTAAATTTTTGAACTTTAGACATTGTGCTTTACTATATTTTGATTGGGTAATAATGTTGTGTCTTATTAAGATGTTGCTTAGACAAGTATGTATATGCGAATGTGTAAATTTTTTAAATATTTTAAATTTATGTTAATTTTTAAATGATTTAGTTTTAATAGTAATAACTTTTTTAAGATTATTTTTTTTAGAGAAATTAGACATTGTACAACACTTTCACAATTGTTTTTCTGAAAAATACAGTGACTAGAATTTTTTTCAGGTGCGGTACAATTTTTATTAGAAAATACTATTTTTTAAAAAATATTTAGAAAAATATCATTTTTAAAAATAGTAACTAGTAACCAGTGACGAGTATCTAGAAACTAGTAACTAATAACTAAAGGTATTTATAATTGGTAACCAATAACCATTTTAAAATTTTTATTTTTCTAATTTTTTTTAAAACTGATATTTTTCTAATAAAAACCATAGAAAAATTTGGAAAAAGCTTGGCTTCCGTATTTTTACAATATTTTTCAGTTTTTATAGATAAAAATATTAGAAACCTTTATTTTTTTAATTTGGTCCAATTTTTTGAGGCTCATATCAAAAGCTCAAATCACATAAATCACAATGCACCAAATCACATAATGTGGTATGGTTTAGTACGGGTAATAGAGTTTGTTTTAACCGTAGTTGTTAAAATTTCCTTCTACTGCACATTGTGGGTTGGTTAAGAATTTAGGCACCTTATATATATATATATGATTTTTTTTATGTTAGATTTATTTGTATTACAAAATATATACACATATAAGGAGTTGTTTGACCACTAGCCAGATCACATAGTTTTGATCAATCTAAATTCTTGAATTTTGAGTGAATTTAAATTTAAGCAAATGCATAAAAGAAAATATATGACACGCGTGTGTAATTAGGTATCATTTAATTGGTTTGTCACATTCTTTAAAAGTCTTTCGGATATCAAATTTCTGTCCATTTTCAATACTCAATTTAAATAAGATAATCCCGTTAGATTTCCTAAAAATCAAACAAAATTGAGAAATTTATGCCTTGAATCTATTTTTAAAACTTATTTTCATAAATACTTATTTTATTATTATTATTTTTTTCAAAAATACATATTTTTATTGCTCACATTTCATATATAAAATATGAGTAGTTTATATCTACAGTGTAAATTTTATTCATAACGTACACGTTTTATGTGTAAAATATGGATGGTATACATTTACAATGTAAATGTTTACTGTGATTTACATTTTTCATTATAAATTTGACTTATAGTATATATTTTGAAATGTGTGTCTATTTTTCCTGTAATTTTTTTTTCATGAAATGTAGATCACGGTATACATTTAATGCATAAAATGTATATTACAGTATATACTTCATATGTAAAGTAGTGGTAGTTTATATCTCTTCAAAAAGGGTATAAAACAGGTATTTATGAAATAAAAATAAAAAATAAGTATTTATGGAAAAATGGTTTTAAAAATAGGTATTTATAAACTTTTCCTATCAAAATTTGGTGGAGGCCCAATTATTGACACTTCTTCCACTACCTTGCTGAACCCCAAAATGGTACCATCGCCAGAGTTGGAAGTGGAGGCCATGGGTGTTCGTGAATTCTATTAGGGATCTGACCGATCCAGATTCGCCACTCCCAAGATCTCACTTCAAAGAAATATTAGAATAATAGAGAAATAATAACAAATAATAGAAACCAATCTTACAACGGAAAAATTTAAGTGGAAAACTCCCAAATTAAGAGAAAAACTACTATCTCTTAGAAAAGAATTTCACAATATGAAAAGATACTACAATCATATAGATCTCTCTCTTTTCTACCCAATGACTCTAATGTACCCAAGTGCTTTTTTACAAGTATTCTCTCACTCATACCTTACACTGCCACTCTTTGAAATCTTATACTTCAAAAAGAAACTCTAATCTTTTTGAAAGGAGAAACAAAGAGAAAATAAAGGATTTAATTAGAAGAGAGAACTTGAAATGCTTCCAAATTTTGGGATGAAGAGAATGAAGAAATGAATCATCTATTTATAGGATAGACTCACCAATCCTTTATCAATCTCCACACGGTTTGCATACCATTTAGGTGTTTACATATCTTCACACATATATATATATATGTGTGTTCACATATATACACATGTGTTCACGCATATCTATTTACTTTTGTTTACACATATTCACATATATTAATAATTTCGACAAGTGATTTTCAGACCCGTGATTAGATTGAAATGAAAGTTGTTTGTTGATTAGTGAAATATACAGCGATGAGGCTCAGAATTTGATCATTTTACATAGTGTTGATGGAGGTTTTGTCAACAATGAATTTGGAAAAATTACAAAATATGATTTGTGTGTGAAAAAGGTTAATTAATCAAAATAAATAAAGAGACAAGAATTTTATAGTGGTTCAGCCCCAAAAAAGATGAGCCTACGTCCACTATTTTTTTACTATTTTCTGGAGAATTACAAGAGCTCTGTTAAATTTCAAGGCTGGAATTCCAAGAGCTCAAAATTATAATGTGTTATCCGGAAAGAAGAAGCAAAGTCTAAAAAGTTCCCAAAAGATCTAAAAGATAAAAGATAAAAGTTTCCTTACTGAAACATTGAACTCCTTTTATATAGGTTAGGATAGCTCAATGTTTCCCAATTATGAGAATGGGTAACTGTATAATCAGAAAATATAATTCGAGTAACAATATAACTGGATAATAACTTAAATGAGATGACTAGTCGATCTTTAAAGAGAAACTTTTGTTTTCCTTTCTTTGTAGATTACCCGTTTGACGAAGTTTAGTCTAATTTTCTTTTCATTCTGGTCGCACTTAACTCGTTCAGAGGAGGTCGTACTAACTTATACAGTGGAGGTCGCACTTAACTCTTTTGGAGGAGGTCGCACTAACTTATGCGGTGGAAGTCGCACTTAACTCTTTTGAAGGAGGTCGCACTTAATCTTACTCATGCGACCTGACACGTCCACTTGGTTAAATTTTTCATTTTTTGCATTGACCAAAATATAGGTTTTTAGAATGCACAACACATGGCAAGGTTGGGGTTCAGGAACCAGTGCATAAACAACAAATCAAGTACTCATTGAAGCTAATTTCAATGTCCGACCATTGTGGTGATGTACATTGGGCATTTTAGCAACTGGTAGAAAGGTTATTTTTCAAAGTAAGCGAACGAAGGATTCCAAGTATCCATCGAATGTACAATTGAATATTGAGGAGTGTCTCGGGCATTCGGTAGCTATGCTTAGCTATCCTATTTAGGTAGGACATGCTCATTCTTATATCATTTTGTATAAAATTGATTGAATTATGATCAAATTATTGTTTTAGTGATTCAAGATATAAATAAGATATATTATGTATATTGTATTGCCCTATATATTATTTCAGGGTTTAATTCTGAGTTTGGTCTAAATAAATCATTATGTTGTTTGATTTTCTAGAAAACCTAAAATTGCTTTATATGAAAAATTATTGCACGCTTTGAAATAAACAAATAGTACATGGACCATTTATTATTATTTTGAAATAATATTCCATGTTGCTTTACATGTATAGGTTCACAGTTAGCCAGTTAAGCAGGTTCACTTAACTGTGGTTTGGGCTTTTTGGTGTAAAATTTATACATGTGTGTGAAACTCTTTAATTGAAAAGCTACGAATAATCTCACAACTAATAAAAGTTCCTACCCCATGTAGAGGTTCTACGTACATGGCCACGTAGGAGTCAGGTTCACGATACTAGTTCACTCATAATAAGGTCTATTTTAGTTCACAATGGAAGGATAAAAGCTCGTGACATTGAGCGATATGTGTTATTATAATATCTAAGACTACTATAACAAAAAAAAAATTTTTAAAAGGAACTAACATAACAAATTTTACAATTAAACTCAAACAAAAATTATGCATTGGTAGAAGCAGTAATGGCATAAACACATACAAATTACATACAAACTAATAAACTGTATACACACTGACATGTATTTTAACCACTCATATCTTCTCAAAGCAAGACTATACTCTATACATCGGCGGTTAAAATACATACCATATTAACGTGTGCATGTTTTATGTATAATTTGGGTGTGTTTCTATCGTTACTCTTGTTATAAATATAATCACAAGTTAACATAGAAAGTTTAATACGAAGACATGCTAAACCAATCATATAATATAACAATAATAGATAATGTAAGCAAACTTAAAAAATCAGATTAAAAAAAAAATTAGAAAACTCTATAAAAGGTACCTATTTCAAGTCAAAATGGGATTTTTGGCCAAAATTGGAAGAATAATTATGCTGGACTCAAATGCAATCAAAAGCACCTATAAATTCGTAGAATATATGATCTCAGTTGATTTTTAGCGATTAACAGTTGAACTCCCATAAATATGTTAATCCCACAATGCATCAAAATAATTAAGTTCCAGAACATTCAAATTTGAGTCTTTAAAGGGTTAGAAAATTGATTTCTAGAGGTTTATTAGTAGGGAGGATTTTGGAGGTTTGATCAAGCGAGGCCGCTGTTTGGGAGGAGGAGAGTCGTGGCCGCGCGGACAGTAGAAGAAGAAAATAGGATTATACTGTTTTTTAAGAGGTATCGTTTTAGGCTTTTTTTTTGGAAAGTGTTGCCTCTTGAACACTGTATCTAAACGGAAGTAACAGAAGGCATATTCCAACTTTTGCCCTGCTATTGTAAAAGAAAACGTCTTTTGATTTATTTGTTAAATCAAACTATAGAACACTCTAATTATAAAAATAAACTAAATAGCTATGCACATTTGCCGAGCAACGCAATAAATTTTATTTAAAAGAAAACAAATTAAGAAGGGAAACCTACTAACATGCGACCGTTAAAATACATAAGAAATGGTATGTACCAAATATGTAAAAGTAAGATTAGGGACACCAAAAACATATATATAAAAAAAAAACATTGTTATTTATACTTTTACTTTTCTGATTAGAGAATAACTATATTTTTTTTTTTAAATTTAAACTATCTAAAAGGCTACACTCAAAAGAAAAAGGTTAACATTGAGCCGTGGCTCGAGTTTGATTAGAAGCTCGAGCAATCAACAACTTTCGTATCAAAAACTTACATCACGATGTCATTTATTTCTACTAGTAAAAATTTTCAAAAATTTTCAATGGTATAGTCAAACCTTATGATAAGATAATTGTTAAAATAGATGCATGTCACATCATTGGTGTAAATTTTTTAGTATTCTATCTTTACTCATTTTTAGATATAAAGCATCCCGGATTTTCATACTTCACATTTATAATTTTAATGCCTGCATCTATGACAATCAACAATTTATATAAAACGAAACCCTAAAACCTATTAAAAAATTTAACATATTAACTTGTCTTTCTTTCTTCCCCTACTCTAAGTTTCTTTCTTAAACTTTAGTCTTGTTACCAGTACTCCAAGAATTCCAACATCTCCAGTGCCCTGTACACCGGAAAGTTTCTGTGGCATTAACAATGGTGAACTGTTTATCGGCTGTAATTTCCTTGAACCTCTTCCAATCCCGGAGTACAGCCCTTAGATCAGTGACCTTAGCAGTGATACTCTTGCAACAATTGGCATGGACAGTGGTCACTGCCCTGAAGTCCTTGCTATCTTGGCAAAACCCGCTAAAGTAAAGGGTGTCCAGACACCTTACATTAAGGCCCAATCGGCCAATTATACCGCCCTTTATTAGGCCCCGCAAGACATCTTGCTCTTTCTGGCCCGTAGAGTTGTCTCTCCTAGAGTCAACATTTGTCAAACAATGCAATGGTTTTGATATTTGATCTTATATAGTAAAACCCTGTGTTGATGAATTGATCTTCCTTCCATGGATCTCCAAAGAACAAATCTGTAAATCCTCAGTTTTATCTTTTCTTAGTCTTTCAATGGGTTTCTAAGCCACATCACGTCCATGTCCTGGTTCAGTAAATAAGGAATTAAACAAATAACTGAAATGAAGATAAGATATGAGAAAGAGAAACTGAATGTTATATAGGAGCAGCAAATTAAATATGAGAACGAATTAACATAATCATGTATGTCCAATATAGAAATGGGCCTTATAACAAAATGGACATAATGACCATGTATGTCCAATATGGAAATGGACCTCGTAACAAAATTTATTTGTCAAATGCTTAGCAAAATGGTATTGGTATATTAAATTGGTATCTCTCTTTCTCTAACGCCCAAAAAGAAAAAATTTGTTACTTTTTTTTATATTAAACTATTGTGGATTAAATTTATTGGAAATTAAAATTAATGAAATTATACATCGAAAGAGTTAATGAGAATTAGAATATTAAGAGTATATTAATTAAATTATATTGAAAAAAAAATGAAAACTAAACAATAAAAATTAGGTAAAAAGTAGGATACCATTACCCACTATTTAAGTATTAATTGATTTTCTATATTAGATAAAATTAAATATAACAGATTTTTTAGTTTTGACTCATTATAATTATTTGATCACAATCAACTATCTAAAATCAAAATATCTATCATGGGTAAATGTTAGAATACCCATTAAAGAATCACCCTTATTTATTTGTTCAAATATATTGGAAGTGAGTATAATAGAGATTTTTTTTTTTATTTCCATTGATGGAGAAATTTTGATCATTAGATTTTAATGTAATAGTTACAAAAATAAATACCATCATATTCACATTAAAATTTGTTACAACTTATTTAATTGTAACCATTAGATGGAAATCTGTTGGTCAAAATTGATATTAATGAATAAAAGATAATCTCTACTGCACTTGTTCATATATATATATATATATATATATATATATATATATATATATATTATATTTAGAACTTTGAACTGTGATATAAATTAAAAAACACGAAAGTACGTGCTCTAAAATTCAATATGTCAATGTGCCTGATTATTGACCAATTAGGGCTTATTAAAATGACATAATCTCGTAACCAGCTAATAATTCATATAATATATAGGGTTTTTGGCACCATTAGCTTCCATGTTTTTTGTGATTGAAAAATGGTCCTTGAATTATTATTTTTAGCAATTAATTTTCTAAGTTTTAAAAGTTTTGACAATTAAGCTCTTTTTATGAGTAATTGCTAAAGTATTATATAGAATTTAGAACTTTTAAGTCACCTACAAGGTTTTTGAACGTCAAAATCAATATTTTACTGACATTAGTTAAAATTGGATAAAAAATAACTAAAAATTGACAATATTTAACAACATAATATAAAAAATTAAAAAAATCTCAAAAATTTAAAATTTCTCTTAAAACTTTTTTTCTATTTCCTTTCCAAACTAATTATTATTAGTGAAATACTAATTTATTTCACTTAAACATGTTCAATTTGATGAAAGTTTTAATATCAACAAACAAAAAGGACTTGCTAAAATTTTTAAAAAGGTACGGATTTAATTGCTAAAAAAATTAGAACTTAGAAATCATTTTGTCAATCTAGAATAACATAGAGACCATACATTTTGCCAAAAACCCTATGGGGCCGTTTGGTATGAGGTAATCTTTAGGTGTAAATGAGTATTTCAATGCATTCTAATATTTAGTATTATTTTAACACTCAGTAAAGTAATCACCTCGGGGATTTAATTCTCTTAAGTGGGGGTCATCTTAAAGTTACCAAAACATATGCACTTTAAATGACCCACCTTGTAAAACCCATCCTAAAAAACGAAACAAAAAAAATACGACACAAGAATCATAGCAAATTATTTTATTTTATACAAACAAATTTTGTTATTTTATAAATAATTTAATTTTTTAATTTTAATTTAAGTGCATTCTTATGCGTAATCAAACGGAGTTATCTAACATCACAGGAATCATAGACATGAATACTGTGTGGAACCAAACACAGTTATTCTGGATATCAGACAATCATATTACCATTTTTAACATTTTCATTAATCTGAAAATTGAGATTACCTTGTACCAAACGGTCTCTTAAAGGGATCATTTGCCGAAAAATTAAAATTAATGATAATAGGAATTAAGATAATGTACCGTGAAAATAAAGCTGTAACCACGTTTGAGAACCTCCAGGAGGAACAACGTTCTTAGTGTCCTCCCCTGACGAAAAACTGTCTAGGAAGATATCAAGCATGGTGGTGTCAGCCTACATGTCTTGGTCTTGGTCCGCATAAGCCCTATTGACAACAACTATAATAACAGTCATGTTTTCCATTGAGGCTTTGGCCAATGCCAGTTCGAGCTCGTCTTGTGGGGCTTCAACCGCCGTCTGCGAAAAATCGAGACATATATGGTTGTTGTTTTGGGATAAGAGGTTGATAAATTGATTTTCTTATTTAGTTTTTTATCGTAGTCGCTTGGTGGTTCGTTACTCTGAGTTACGTTAACATAAATAGCAAGTTCTTTGAGAAAATGAGAAATCGAAAAATGAGGATATAATAATAGTACCAATCAAGAAGAGAAAGATGAGTACAAGATTGGAGCCCAGACACAGAGAGTACTTGATTTTTTTTGGGGTGATCCATTTGGGTTTCTGTACTTACTTTTTAGTTGTGGGGAAAGTTGGGAGAGGAGAAAGGTTTAGATACATGAATTAAGAAGAAAAATAATGAGAGAGGAGTATGTAGGTTTGGTCATGAAATGGTTAGGCCTGGCTACATGTGCCTGCTGAGGGTTTTTGGAGTACTTAACTTATGATTAGTATTATTTTTTTTTTTAAAAAAAAATAAATCTCAAAGTTGTCAAAAACAGAGAGTATTAAGAATGTCACGTCTTTACCTCTACAGGTTTTCTCTTTTAATTTTCTGATAATTAATATGCCTATTGTTTTTTCCTACTCTAAGAATGATCGATGTTCCCAAAAAAAAAAAAAAAATCGAAATGACGTGTTTATCTTTGATACTATGGCAATTATTTAATAGGCTGATCCCTCGAAAATTAAACTTTGTAATTAACCGATAAGTAAATTAACAAATTGCAATTTTTGTCAAAATCGTGGTAGCATATGTTTACCTTCTAACATTATACTTGGGAATTGTTTTTATTAATATTCTTATTTCTATAATTGTGAGATTTTATTTTATTTTGTTATTTGATTTGAAAGAGTCGAGGACGCTTAGTTGTAGGAGTATCTTTTAATTGTATCTATTTTCAGGTTTTTTTTAATGGTTTTTTCAAGGAATTATTGGTAATTATTTCGTATTTTTATTTGAAAATCTAAAAGATACGAAATAGACGAAGAGAAATATTTTGACATTGTATCCTGTGGATCAATAATTATAATATACTAGTTAGGGTACGTGCCTAAGGCGCCTACTACCCGAATTTTAGCTTGTTAAAAGAAAAAAAAAAAACACTCATATTCAACTTGTTAAAAATAAAAAAAGCGAGATCAGCATAAGTTGACAAACTTAATTCAACTATAGTTCAATTTTATAAATTTGTATTTAGTTAAGTTGGTTAATTAATTCATATTTATCTGAATTTATGACTAATGCACTCTTTCTTATATCGTTAAATGATAATAATGAAGATTCGAGCTAGCGAAGACGTAAACTCTATTATCTTTTTATTTATTTTTATTATTGGCTATTTTAGAAACTATCTTTCATATTCTCTTATATTTTTTATTTTGAAATATATAGGATATTATCTTCTAACAAATATTAAATATTGTAGGAAACTTTTCCTAAGATAAAAATTATAAATAGTAATTATAATACATTAATATAATTTTTAAAAACTAATACTTTGACTATTTAAAAATATAGATTATCAGATCATAAATAACTATTTTAAGAGCAACTTAAGTGGTATAGTAAATTGCTTGTAAAACCAAAAGAAAAAAATTTATAATATTCATAATATGCTCCTAAATATAAGAATTAATAATGATGATAAGAATAAAGGATATTAACTATAACTTCAAGCTTAAATATAATTCATTTTTTTAGGTCGATTTTAGTGCCTGCATAAAAAGAAAAATCTCTTTGGATGTGATTTACATAATGCTAATAGTTGTGTTGTAAACAAAAAGCAAAAAGTGTTATATTTATAGTATATTTGACACATGTTAATAAGATTCATTGTAGGAATGACCTCGTTTGCGTAAAATTTTGGAATTAAATTGTGTTATCTGATTATTTGAAAAATATTGTATTAACAGAAACTTTGGTTGTCAAATCATATAAGATATCTAAATAAGTTATGTATTTTGAATTTGGCTATTAAGAATCATTTTTTGAAAAATGTTGGAGTTTTTCTTAGCAGATTTTAGATGTTGGAATTGTTAGTTATTTGATGATAGTCAATTTTGTTAAAGTATTTGGTGCACAAATCACATTTAAATATATTATCCAAAAAAATTACATTTTAATATCTTATTCGTAAATTGAGTTTCTGGTTATAGCAATAACAATTTACTAGTATTTTGTTTCTTTGACATTAAACCCAAGGCCCATTAGCTGCTCATGGCCCAACTTAATATTTTCTTTCATGCAAAACGACATTAAACCCAAGGCCCATTAGCTGCCCATCGCCAAACTGACTACTTTCCTTAATGCAAAATGCCGCCTCATGTAGATATAAGTCATCATTACATGTAAAATGACAAAACAAAAAAATGGTTGAAAAGCTGCTTTTTTGGATCCCCGCTTATCATACGAGGATATATATAAAGGTTGCCAATCCGATAGGTATTTTTTTTCTTCGTGAATATTTTTTTAGTCGTTGGATCACTATTTAATGGTGATTCAATGGCTATAATGAAATACATGAAAAGACGTGTATTATTAATGCTCTTTCTTTTTCTTACTTTTTACAATAAAAAAATGTGCATACTAAATTTTTATTGGTCAAATTGATACCTATGCATAGATAAAAAAAAAAATACCTACTGGTGCCCATATATAAATATATATATATATATATATATATATATATATATTATACTTTTGATATTTAAGGTAGGAGAAATAAACTCTATACCGACAGATGTCACTATCAATCATGGTAAATGATTTTAACTTTGATAACTTGATAATTTATTTCTCTAAAAGGAATCCCAATCGCTTAATAAGATGATACAGTAATTATAAGTTAATTCAACAATATTCTAATCTCTTTTATTAGTGAGTAAACTAATTAATTACTTGTAATGTGTTCAAGTCCTACTTTCGATGAGTTTCATTATTTTATCTTATTTAAATTAAGCACTTGCACGCACGACACGTAATAAATTGAGTAGTCGATATCTTGATCCCTTATAGACACAAACAAACAAAAATAAAATTTTAATAATTAGGTAACATGTCACAATTAATCATATTCCTGACAGTTGGATCGAAAGACCAAGGTTCCCGTGATGTTAATTATGTTTAACTAGTAAATTAATTTTTTAACCGACACAATTTTTGGTAGGCCGGGTGGATCGTTAAAGGGAAAATGTAAATTATCACTGTTTTACAGTATATTTTTATGTAGTAAATATACACTGTGATTTATATTTTATGAATAAAAATTACATTAAAAATTAACATATATTTTTAAAAATATATTATATGTTAAATTTATAATAAAAAATGTAAACACTCGTAAATATTTATATTGTAAATGTATACCGGTCATATTTTACACAGAAAATGTGTATTATATGGATAAAATTTATATTATAAATGTGGACCACTCATATTTTAAATGTAGTTCATAAAAACAGATATTTTTGAAAGAAAAAAATTAAAAAAAGATAATTTTAAAATTAAATTTTAAAAACGGGTACCATGTGTAAGTTTCTCTTCATTATATGTCGAATAATCAATGGGTTCTTGAAAAAATAGAAGATTATCCTCTCTCAAAAAAAAAAAAAAGATTAGAATGTAAGAAATTGAAAAATTTTGGATGGCCTAAATTGTTTGAAAAATTCAGGATTAGTCATTTCAAGTAATATGATTAGTTATTTTAAGTATTTTTGACAAATTCATATTTTGAAGAATTGACTTGACTCGTTACCTCAAGTACCTCGTCAAGTAATAAAAAGTAGTAATTTTTCTTAATAAAATTTCATAAAGTAGTATTTTTTTTAAATTAATTTGGAACCTTTCAAAGCTCATCGGGAGTTTGAAAAACAAAGGGGTTATTACCAATTTTGACTATTTTTTAAAATATGTGATGAAAAAATAATAAATTATGAATCATTTATAAAACTAAGACTTTCTTTTGATGAAAAATTTGGAATTCAAAAATTACCCCCAACTTGACCTTGATCGAAAATTTTTGATTATGTCAAAAAAAAAAAAAAACAATGTGAAAGAGCTACAGTAGAAGAAGGCAAATAACTATGTTTAGCCACAATAAAAAAATTTTGACCTATGGTCGAGACTATTCAAATGTGGGCAAAATTTTTCAATCACCAATGGAAAAATAGTCAAAATCACTAGTATGTTCAACTGTGATTGGAAAATTTTGATCCTAGTCGAATAGAGGTTTGGCTGGGATTAGGATTGTTAATAGTAATAGGGTATTGTAGGTGCACGGTAATGCTAGAAGTAATTCGCGGTTTATTGGAGAAGAATGTATTATGCAATTTATTAGGAAATGAGTATCCAAATAAGTTTATACATGTGACATAGCAGTTTATTGGAAAAGAATGTATTATGCAAGTTATTAGGAAATAGGTATCCAAATAAGTTTATACGTGTGACATAACAATAAAGATTAGTTTTGATAATATTTATATATGAGTCCCATTTTTTTTTTATCGTAAGGGTCTTAATATACCTGTGATGTAAATACCCAAAACAAAAAATTAACAAGGAAAATATTTTTGTTTTCTCTTTTTTTTTTTTAAGGTTACCACTTAAAATAAAAACTTCTCAATCAAAAAGTATATGTATATAGAATAAGGATAATAAAATCTTCATGTTAAACTAGGATTTACAATCAATCCAAATTAAAACCTCAGCTCTGTTAGAAAACGAAAATAAAAAGGTTATAAAACCAAGAAGAATTCTAGGATCACTCTTGTTGCCCTTTTATTTTATTTTTTCTATTTTTCTGTTTCAATGCTTGATATGTAGATATTTCTATGCTTTATAGTATTATCAAAATGTATAATTTTTAATGAAATTCATTCATCAAGTAATAAGATAAGGGAGTGGCCCTAGCACTGTTTTAAAACCAGTAGTTCCCTAGGTCCCTCACCTTGATGATTTAGAATAGTGATTAATGACCTATGTCTTATAAATAAAAAGAGAATAACTAAACTATTAAGAAAATATAGAGAAAACAGAGAGATGGAGAAATAGAGAATAAGAATTTTTTTTACTTTTTCTTGTTATGTGTCTACAATGAGTACAAGAGCTCTTATTTCTAATTGTAGCATAGAACCAATAAAGGAAAAAAACATATAAATTAGGGTTTCTGTCAATCAATTATTAATCATTCCATCAGTTATACTGGTTTTTATTTCTACAGCGTTATTGTTGAAAAACTGTTGCTTAATATTTTGCTAAAAATTAAATTTTAAAATTACTATCAATTACAAACTTTTCAAAGTCTTCCAACAGTGATCAAAGAATTTTCCACATATACTTATGACTCGATAATTTTAATTTAGCTTTATTTTTCGCTTATTCTTTTTTTTTTTTTCCTTTTAATTTGCTTCAAGTGATTGGGACATTTTTTTTCCCGAAAGAATACTGAGATCTTAAGACAAAAAGATTGTGTAATATTATATCTATATATATATATATATATATGGGCACCAATTCAGTAGGTATTTTTTTCTTTTACCTATGTATTAATTTGGCGAATGAAAATTTAGTATGCACATCTTTTTATTGTAAAAAATAAAAAAAAAAAAGAGCATTAATGATGCACGTCTTTTCATGCACTTCATTATAGCTATTGGATCACCGTTAGATGGTGATCTAACAGCTAAAAAAAATATTTACTCATAGGTAAAAAAAAAAAAAATACCTATTAGATCGGCAACCATATATATGCATATACTACTTATGATCAACTTTTTTATATATTATTAATGGAAGCTAGCTAATATTTTATGAAAAAAAAATCCTCATCACGGTTTTATTTTGGCTGTTTAAAAAACGGCTTCAAAGTAGTATAAGAAAGTATGCTTCAAAGATATTGTATATATTTTGCACGTGTTAGATTGTTATAAATATTATACAAAGCCAATAATTGATTATCTATAATGTAAAAGATAATACATGCATGGAGATCTTTACATCGGTTCTATCTAACAATCACGAGATGGAACGCGTTTGTGAATTTAATTAGTTAGACTTTATTCTGATAATCAAATTGAGGAATAATGCTATTTACTTATTTAACTTGAATGGGCTAAAAATTCGATTCACAGGTTTTAAATAATTTCGTAGTTGCTAACCAGTAACTATTGTCATTAATCAATGTTACAAGGTCTACTATTGTGTCATTTTTCCAACTATCACCCTAAAATTAGACACGTGGATTATAAACATATTATGCTCGGGATAGAAAGTTTTTTCCTATCAAATTTGGTATAACCCTTTTAAAAGATAAAATAAACAAACAAACAAATACATAAATAAATGAAAGACGTGCAATTCATCGCAGAAGACCGATAAGATTTTCATGAGTTTGGACTCCAAACCTGCATCTAGTTTTAAGCACTAGAGCCTAGGAGTTATACCAATATTGAAATTTGAAGGTAACAAATCTTGGAAACTTGCCAGCGGATTTAATATGTTGATAGTACTAACCATTGAGATTTACGGTGGAAATATTTCTGTCATAAAAGAAAAAGCCAATAAGTTAGATTAAACCCTCCCTTCATCAAAATTGGGAGTTTATGAGAAAAAGAAAGTTGCTTTCTGTTTTTAACCCACTATATATTACATATGTTTAAGTTTTAAAGAAGAGAGCTACAAAAATCTATAGTTTCTAAATTGTGTTAATTTTACCTATAGACAAAACGGTGTCGTTTTCTGCCCGTTGGTCAACTCTTTATATGGCCTAATTCAATTCAAGATGTGTGGTTATCTGAAAAATGAACTTTCAAACAGTCAAATTAGTAAACAATTCCCCCAATTATAAGGGGAAAAAAAAAAAGGAATAAAAAGAAAATGCAGATGCAAAACTCTTGCAACTAACATGACAGCTACCTTCTACTGACCACAGGACCAGGTGAGCTGAAAGGAAGCCATGATCAGGTATTTTAGGGGAAAAAAAAAGTTTATATTTGGATCCACAGGTATCCTATTCTTCAGCACAGAGGGGTTTCTTCTATTTAAAAGAAGAAGAAGAAGAAGAATATTAAAAAAAAAAAAAAGAAAAAAAAAGAAAAGGAAAGACTACTGCTTTCGGAGTTGGGATCCAAACTATCACGAGAATTGCTTTACAGGCTTATTATTGGTTTCTAACACTTTTACTTATAAAAGCTAAAAAAATTTACAAAAATACAGGAGTTAGACTGCTCTCAAATTTTTGTACGATTTTGATTAGAACATCATTGTTTTTAATAAAAATTTAGAAAACTATCGCTTTTAAATAATCACTGGTTTTACGATTACTTAGTTACTATTTTAAAAATGGTATTTTACTAAATATTTTTACAACGATACCCACTAGATCGAAAATAATCACACTAAAACCCCTAAGCTGAAAAAAATTAAAAATCATTTAAAAATTATCATCAACTAACTATGTTATTCTTTTCATGTAAATAACAAAAATTGCTTTGATAAAAATAGTACATGTTTAAATGAAAATATAATGGTAAAAAGTGAAATATATTATAGTCAAATTTGAGTAGTAGAGGCGTCATTTATGTGTAATATCTTTGGTGTTAGAATAAGTATATCTGATACAGGAAATGCGGTGCTGTATATATAATTGAAAGCAAGCCGCCCATTCAGTGAGTCAAGATTTTTACTTTCAAAAAAAAAAAATCATATCGAACAATTTTGAGTTCCCCAGCCAATCCAAATAATTAAAACTAGATTCTTTGAGTTGTAATAATCTGAGAACTAGAAACTATACATAAACATAGAGAATGATTAAGCTAACCACGGACAAATAACCAAAACGGGCATGAATATTACAAACTTTCTGTAAATTCATAAGAGAAAGCTCACAAAGAAAGAGAAAAAGAGAATAATGAATTGAACTATTTGGAAGAAAGTAGTCAATATTTTTCGACAATTAATCAGAGTAAAAGTTAATCAAAATATATTGCAGCTCTTCCGATTTGTCTTTTGCTTCTTGGACTTTGGAGGGTACAGAGCCAATTTGATGGCAGCATCAAACACAGCCTTCACATTCTGCATTTTCAATAAGAAGTTGCTCAACAAAATAGGGAGGGGAAAAAAAGATTTTCTCTACGACTATTTATTATATGAAAGTTTTTGCCTTTATATAAGCTGCTCAATCTTTTTTCCTTTTTCCTTAATTTTTTTTTTTTTTGCAAAGTAGCTCAAAATATTATTTTCTTGGCTCTGAATTTCAAGGGAATTTAAGGAACACAATTAAGAGAAATATATACTTTTTTCTAGTATTTTCAACTAGAATCCATGCAAAGTAGAAATTACGATCTATATTACCTTAAGATCGAAATGAATGAGAATAAAAAACAACGAGAGGGAGAATGTTATGATTTCCTTTTATATTTAACTAATTAGGTATATAAACATATGAAAGATAGTTAATTTTTCTTTTTCTTTCATCTCTATTTCTGGTTAGTAACATGCTATAAATATATTAGTCTTTTGAGATAAAACCCAAACTCTATTAAGGTCAAGGTGAATTCCTAAGTGTATCACGTCGAAATAAAGTGCGGAATCCTTGCGTTACATCATGATGGAAAACTCGAGGTGGTCTCTACGGTAACTCCGTAGTCACAAAACGATGGAGAACAAATGACTTGATACATGTAATATATCATCATTTGAACACAAGCCAAAAGAATACTATAAAAGGACTCATTCGCACATTTTTACAAGGGACATCTTACTCAAAAATAACGTTTACATGATGGGATATGCTCTTTCCATAATATGTTAATTTGTACTCATTAGGACTCTTTCCATAATATGTTAATTTGTTCTATTTCCTAATGAGTAATGAGCTCGTTCTAAGGGTACATGTACGACACATACCTCTTGTGTCTTTGAACTGCACTCTAAGTAGGCAACCGCTCCAATTCTCTTCTTTAGATCCTCACCCTGAAACATAATAAGGTGCCTTAAGACCATAAGAAGTACAAGTTAAAAATTAGAACAAAATAATAGTCAAAAAACAAAAAAATAACATTAGAACATAATGAAGCTTCCACTAGGTCAGAATCAAGGCCATGCGTTGTGAAATCTTCAAATTTTAAGACCCCGTTTTCATCTCAAATTTTGCATACTATTTGTACCAAGTTTCATGACTACAGCATGCCAACATCGCTTTAAGTATTTTATGCAGTAATATTCATTCGAGTATCCAAATTGCCTTGATAAGAGTTTTTGTAACTGTTTTTGCCAGAAAACTTGCTTTGGGGAATTGGATTATTTTCTCACTATTTTCTCATTGTCCAACGAGACAGCTATGTACAGAAGAAAACAGAACAACACTAAAAATATGTACTCATACTAAATAATCATTTATAACAAATTGAGGGAAAAGTTGAGAAAAATATTTTTCTCAAGTTAAATAAAAAATTTTCGGCTAGAATATTTACTTTCTCTCAGTCTTTTTGTGAAAATTCTGTCGGCCTCCAACCATATTCAATTTTCCACTCACTTTTCCTAAATTATTTACTCGTAATTTTTTAATAAAATTAAAACACAAGAAAAGATTTCCCATTTTATTTTTCCCCCCTTTTTTCACGCTATAAAATCCAAGCTCCAAACATAGCATTAAGTCATTTAAGTGTCTGTTAAATTTTGCTGGTATTCTTCACAGCCAAGCCAAACAGCAGTAACGAGGGCCACTAATAAAACAATACTTATATGTTTGTGGAAAAAGAAATGGTATATTGTTACATGCATGTGGACTTGTACCTGTTGAGTAGAAATTGTATGTGCCCCAGGATAATCCCTTAGGAACTGTTCATCTTCTCTCAGATCTGCCACAGCCAATTAATCATATTCAATAGCAAGAAGAAAGCTAAATTTCAAAATAAATAGAAAATGAGGTCCAATTGAACTTAATTAATTCTTGTGGGATACACTTTTTTTTCTTTTTTTTTTTTTCTTTTTTTTCGCAGATGATAGTTTTAGGACCATTTTGAGGAGGGTTGTTTTATGATTAATCGTTGTTGTTACAACCGGTCATATGTAAAATAATTACAAATCATATAAATGATCAGTACTAAAAATGTTATAATGAAAAAGTTGACATTATAAAGTATGACCTGAGTCCCAGTTACCCCTTTAATCTTCATGTAAGGCGGTGATGTAGGACAACCCAACCTAGTGCCCAAGCCCGGGCAGTGGTAGCCTAATTGTCCTCTTATTGGTTACCCGTTTACTTCCCACTAGTTAATAGGTATCAGTTTGTAGTTTATTATTATTATTATTATTATTATTATTATTTAGTTTACTAACTTACTTTCTTATTTATTATTTTCTAAATTAATATTTGTAATCTAATTAGGAGTTTTATTTGCCGTTCAATTATTTTCTTGTTTCTAGCTTAAGATTATCAATTTAAATAGCCGTTCTCCTGATTGCAATAATTTTTTTTTTTCAGATTATTACAAAAAATCTAATCTTCTCCTGATTAATTTTTTTTTTATATAAAAAACTATTTTAGAAAACAACAAATAGGAATGTAGAAGTAGGAAAGGGAATAATAATAATGAGTAACTAACAAACGGGTGAGTAATAGCTAATAGAAAAACAAACAAACAAGTAACATAATAAAAAGTCAACTAGGGCGACAATGGCTTGAGACGTCCTAAATCAGGAAATTAAATTCAATTCACAAACATAGACACATTGATACATATCCAAAATGAAAACAGACAAAAGCAAATGTTGGATACTAAATAAAAACTACAGTAATGTGGAAAGCACATGTCTAGTTTCTTTTTTTCCATAATTTTAAGAGTCTGAGTAGTTGTAGCCTATCTAGCTAACCCCACTCAAAAAGAGAAAAGTTTAAGAAAATGAAATGATGACATATGGAAACTTTTCATTCTTCTCTTTCCTTTTATTAATTAATTTATTTTTTTTTTGAAAAAAGAAAAAAGAAGCGCTCATTTAGTATTTAAAGAATTTATATGAAAAATGCTGAGTTCTATTCTAACAAGTCACACTTGTAGAAAATGGTAGAGAAAGTTAAATCACCTAATTTGGTCCCCACAAGAACAATGGGCACTGATGGGGCATAATGTCTCAGCTCTGGGATCCACTTCTCCAACATAACAAGAGGAAAGGAAAAAAGGAAGAAAAAGATAAAGAGCAAGAGACATAGAAAGTGATCAGTATATTCATGTCATTTTATTCAAATTCAAAGAAAGATTATCCTTAAAGAATAATTTAATACAAAAAAAAGCTTACTTTCTTTGATATGTTCTCATAACTTGGCCTACTTATAAGGGAAAAAGCAAGGAGAAAAACATCAGCTCCCCTGTAACTAAGAGGCCTTAGTCTGTTATAGTCTTCTTGACCTGAGTTTTTAATTCATAAAGAAAGAGTTTATTATAATTTTAATACCCTTAATCTAATAATAAAATTAGAAAGAAAGCTTTATGTATTGGAAAGATACTAGTCAAGAGCCCTGGTAGTCATTCAATATTTGGTTTTAAGTGTAAAGGAAGGCTTAATGGGTAATTTCATTTTTGGATGTCACATGGATAAATCATTCAAATGTATTATTTTGTTTTCTGTTTTCCACAAAATAAGTGGATGGACCATATTCAAATTGTTTTGGCATAGCATTTGTACCAAGTTTCATGATTACAACATGACAACACCTCTTTAAGGATTCCATGCTGTAATATTCATTCCAGTTTCCAAATTGGCTTGCTTAGTATTATTATAACTTTTTTGCAAGTAGAAAGTTCTTAGGGGAATTGGGATTTTCTCATTGAAGAAAAAGACCTCTAAACAGAGGAAAACAGAACAATACTCATACCTACAATCAATCTTTTTCCTTCAAAAAATGGAATTTAATTGTTCCAAAATTGAGCATCAATATCTCTAGTTCTACTTAAACGTTTCCTTTGAAATGAAATCTAACTCTCATTCAGTACTAACTTGTTTAAAGTTGTATGTTCTTAAAAGGCCTTTGTACTTACTATCAGATTCCATATGTATTTTTTTTTTAAAGTACTCTCTTATACCTACCAATCCTGGAGTCAATTAACACTTTTAGTTCACAGGTTTTAACAGCATACAAGTCATCGAAGGAAACAAAACCAGTTTGATCAGAAAAAACACGAAACTGAACTCAATGCGCTTTGTTTCTTTATTCATGATATTGTAACAAAATTGACACAAGAAACTGAACTTAAAACCAACAATCAAAGACCAAACCTTTCATTGACAATGCAAAAAATTCAACATCAGAATTTAAAAAAAAGAGAGAAAGTACCAGCAGTATCCCACAAACCCAATTGCACTGTCTGACCATCAACCGAGATGTTGGCATTAAAATTGTCAAAAACGGTTGGAACATAATCCTGTCAACAAAAATATGAAAAACCCACCTGAAACAAAAGCTTATAAACCAAAAATAAATGCATTTGCATAAAATAAAAGATAAAGAAATAATAAATAACTTGAAGCAAGAAAATTGTGTACAGTTGGGAAAGAATTGCTGGTGTATGAAATGAGAAGGCAGGTCTTGCCAACAGCACCATCTCCAACTGTGACACATTTGATGAACTTCGAATTCGATGTCGTTCCTGTTGATGTTGTTGTCGTTCTAGTATTAGGATTAGGCATTTGGAACAACTCAATTCCAAGAAAAAAAAAAAAAAACAAGAATTTTCCTGGGAGTGTCTCAGCTTTCTCAGTCTGTTTGGGTTAAAAGACTCAAACTTGGAGAGAGAGAGAGAGAGTTTTCAGTATGGTTATGAAATATGACTAATGAGAAAGAAAGAGATGAAAAAACAAAAAAAAAAAGTAAACAAATTTATGTTGGGAGATTTTGATTCGTGAAATCGCTTTAATTTGAGCTGTCAGAGAGGCAAAAAGCGGAGAGAGAAAGCAACCCATAAATTTTTTTTTTTTAAAAAAAGGAAACAAATCATCTTTTGATATTTAAAATTAAAAAAAAACGCGTTTGGACTGCATGAGCGTGCAATTTCTTACACGTAATATTGCAAAAGACATTTATTTTCTGCACTCAAAATGTTTACTATGAGCATCGTTAGTGTTGATCTCCTTTTTTTTCTTTTCGGTCTAAATGAAATCTTTAGAACCACTTCTTTGGTAGATAGTATTTACGTTTAGAAAAAGTATTAGTATATTCAAATACAGTAGGATTTGATAAAAATTTTAGGAATTAAAACCTCTGACCGAATTTTTAGGGTCTAAATTAGTAAATTTCTATACAACAAATACAAAAATCTGAATTTCTCACCGTAAAAAGTCAATGCTATTAGATCGTTTTGACCCCACATAGATTTTTTTTTCCCACCCTTTTTTTTCTATTGAGCTAGCAATAGCACTGGGTACTGTTATAAATTTGATTCGATCAGCCAAGGTACACAAGGGAGATTCTTTTACAATTGTTGCTCGTCAAGTCTTTTACAAGCTATGGGGTCCGTTCCTGGATCACGTATCTTTTACAAGCTATGGGGTCTGTTCCTGGATCACGTACTACCTGATCGATTGAGTGGCAGAGCAGGTCACAAGGGAGGCATGCCATCCGAGGCGTATTTAGAGTAACTATTTAAAAGTCACGCAAGTCACACATGATACAACATGGCTCCATGGGTTGTCCGAGGCCAGGGCCGAATCCATCCCAGACCCTGGACGGTTCGACCCAATCTAGTTCTTGCCTCGATAGCTGGGGGTCAGAAGTCTCGAGGGTCTTCCGCCAGAAGACCACGGGAGGCAACGCGCTGCTCCAGACCCAGACAAGGCATTTAATATGATCCTGGGTAGGTGCGCACATTGGGCAAACTGCCATGACAGAAAGGCGGTTTGTCAAAGTTTCGCCCCCGACAGGCCCGAGTCGTAAGAGACGGCAAAAAGCAGGCCACAACGATGCAAGGAAAATCACGGTAATCACGACCCGTGATCTCTGAAGTAAGTCATAATGAGAAAAGGTACTTAATCATGGGATTGAGAGCCGGAAAAAGCTCTCAGTTCCAGGATTATATTTATAAGCTTTGCTTCCCCCTCGAAAAAAAAAAGAGATTAAGATAGACCTATAAAAAGAAAAACTAAATCTTTGCTTCTCAGCCTCAGGGATAAATAACTGACTTAAGCATCGGAAAGTCTTTGCAGGTAGCCACCCCCGCCTCTCCGACCCGACTTGAAGTAAAAAGTACGCTGGGATAGCAATGATACGTGGACAGTTGGTAGATACAACGTCAGCAGTTCAGAGATACGTGGACAGCTGGTAAGAATCGCTCCAACAGTTTGGTGCCGTCTGTGGGAAATCATTGAGCGCGAGAGAAAGAGTAGGAGTCTCACGATCGCACTCTCCCCGAACAAAAGGCCATACAATGTCGAATGATGGCATCCTCAAGAATGACAATCAGGAACAAACGTCCTGACATCGAAGGGAGCTCTCAGGAAGCACAACTGGGTCTGGAACAAAAGCTAGACCAAATACTTACTGCCATAGCAGAAGCGAACCGGAAGGCAGAGATGGCCTACGAGGCTGTCCTGAGTTTAAAAGATGAAGTCGTGGAAGTACGCATAGATAATGCTCGCCTCGAAGGGCTGCTGGCAAGTGAAGCTAGGAGCGGGCGAATGGAAGACTTTGACGAAGAGATCCAACAAGAGTCTGGGGGCCAAACACCGAGGGAAGTTCCTGCCCCATCCAGATCGCGGATGCAGGGGGAATGACAAAGCCAGACAAGGCCTTCCCGAGCCGGAGCGGCAATGGACCGAAGACAACAAGAAAGCCCGGAATGTGTGCTTCCCAACTGGAAACAAGAAATGATGGCGGAGCTGAGTAAGAGACTCGGGGCCCATCACAGCCAGACTCCTGATGATCTGACAGAGCAAACCGTACGAGGGATCAACCGGATGGCCTTCGCCGACTGGATCAAGCTGGAGCCTAAGCTGAAAGACTTCATAACTCTGACCTTTAGACCATTCGAGAGAAAGACCGACCCCCTCGATCACATATACCACTTTCAGCAGAAGATGGCCATGGAGACTAGGGACGAGGCTGTGACCTGCAGAATCTTCTCCACAACCCTGGCAGGGCCGGCCCTGTTATGGTTCAGACAACTCCCAGAGAAGTCCATAAACGGGTTTTAAGATTTCTACAAACTTTTCTTAAAACAATACATGGACGCCTGGAGGCAGTAGAAAATCATACGAGATCTTGACTAATTGGAACAAACCGCGAACAAGTTTCCGAGAGAATACTTATCGCGTTTCCTGGAGTGATGTCCATAGTGCACAACGCCGACTCGGCCCAATCCACAAGCTTGTTCGTCAGGGGTCTGTAGTCGGGATCGATGCTATCAGACCATCTACTTTTGAACTTACCGTCAGAAGGAGTATTCAGGGTGCTGGAAAGCTACCAGAAAATGCCCAAGGCCTCCGCCGCGATAACAACAGCGCTGACGCAAACCCCGGCCCTGCAAGGAACAAAGAGGCCTGCGCCGGACCAAAGGCCAACTCTGAAACAGAGAGCCCCCATCCAAGGCGGTCAAAAAGATGGCAAGAGGAGGAAGGCGTCTAGGGACCCGTTGTCGAATTACGAGCTCAACACGCCGATCAATGTGATCTACCTCCAGAACAGGGACATAGACATTTTCAAAGACCCACCCAAGTCCGGTATTCCTGAGCACATGAAAAACAGAAACAGGTACTGCCAATTTCACAAAGATAACGAGCATGACACCATCAACTACCGTAGCCTTTATGTGCAGGTTATGATGGCGATCCATGTCGGCAAGTTAAAGTAGTACGTGAAGACTGGCGGAAGCCAGTTAAAGGAAGACACTCCTAGGCCCGAAAAAGGCAAGCAGACCCAGGCCTCCAGGTCAGGAGAGCAGGCTCTGAGGATAGTGCTGACTATCATAGGCAGACCAGAGCTGACCCAGGATCAAGAAGAGAAGGAAAAATGCCAAAAAAAAAAACCGAAGAAAGGATAAAGTGCCTGAGAGGGATAGGCCACTCCGTGAACCACCTGATGATGGGAGAAAGCTACGCCTCAGTAGCCCCTATCACTTTCACCTAGCAAGGCTTGTCCACGGTACGACTGCCCTATGATGACCCCTTGGTGATTAAGCTGCAGATCGACTCTGCGTTAGTCGGAAGGGTCCTGGTCGACAGCGGGAGTAGCGTCGACATCCTGTTCCTCAGCATATTCGATAGCATGGGCCTGGATCACATACCACGTGATCGACTAAGTGGCAGAGCAACTCATAAGGGGGCAATACCATCCGACGCATATCTAGAGTAACTATTTAAGAGCCACGTGAGTCACACGTGATACCGCATAGGCCCATAGGCTGTCCGAGGCCAGGACCAAATCCATCCTAGACCCTGGACGGTTCGGCCTAATCTAGTTCTTGCCTCGATAGTTGGGGGTCAGAAGCCTCGAGGGTCTTCCGCTAGAAGACCACGGGAGACAACGTGCTACTTCAGACCCAGACAAGGCATTTAATGCGATCCTGGGTAGGTACGCACATTGGGCAAACTGCCGTGACAGAAAGGCGGTTTGTCAAAGTCTCGCTCCCAACAGGCCCGAGTCGTAGGGGACGGCAAAAAGTAGGCCACGACGATGCAAAGAAAATCACGGTAATCACGACCCGTGATCTCTAGAGTAAGTCATAATGAGAAAAGATACTTAATCCTGAGATTGAGAGCTGGAAAAAGCTCCCAGTTCTAGGATTATGTATATAAGCCTTGCTTCTCCCTCGAAAAAAAAAAAGAGATTAAGATAGACCTATAGAAAGAAAAACTAAATCTTTGCTTCTTAGACTCAGGGATAAATAACTGACTTAAGCATCAGAAAGTCTTTGCAGGTGACCACCACCGCCTCTCCGACCCGACTTGAAATAAAAAACACGCTGGGATAGGAAGGATACGTGGACAGTTGGTAGATACAACGTCAGCAGTTTAGAGACACGTAGACAGCTGGTAAGAATCGCTCCAACAGTTTGGTGCCGTCTGTGGGAAATCGTTGAGTGCGAGAGAAAGAGTAGGAGTCTCACGATCACACTCTCCCTGAACAAAAGGCCATACAATATCAGATGATAGCATCCTCAAGAATAACAACCAGGAGCATACGTCCCGACACTGAAAGGAGCTCCCAGGAAGCACGACTGGGTCTGGAACAAAAGCTAGACCAAATACTTACTACTCTAGTAGAAGCAAACTAGAAGGTAGAGATGGCCCACGAGGCCGTCCTAAGTTTAAAAGATGAAGCCGTGGAAGTACGCAGAGATAACGCTCGCCTCGAAGGGCTACTGGCAAGCGAAGCTAGGAGCGGGCGAATAGAAGACTTTGACGAAGAGGTCTAATAAGAGTCTAGGGGCCAAATGCCGAGGGAAGTTCCCGCCCCATCCAGATCGTGGATACAGGGGGAGCGACAAAGCTAGACAAGGCCTTTCTGAGCCAGAGCGGCAGTGGACCGAAGACAACAAGAAAGCCCAGAAGGTGTGCTTCCCAACTGGAAACAAGAAATGATGGCAGAGCTGAGTAAGAGGCTCGAGGCCCATCACAGCCAGACCCCTGATGATCTGACAGAGCAAACCGTGCGAGGAATCAACCGGATGGCTTCGCCGACTGGATCTAGCTAGAGCCTAAGCTGAAAGACTTCACAACTCCGACCTTCAAACCATTCGAGAGAAAGACCGACCCCTTCGATCATATATACCACTTTCAGCAGAAGATGGCCTTGGAGACCAGGGACGAGGCTGTGACCTGCAGAGTCTTCTCCACAACCCTGGCGGGGCCGGCCCTGTTATGATTCAGACAACTCCCAGAGAAGTCCATAAACAGGTTCTAAGATTTCTACAACCATACGAGATCTTGACCGGTTGGAACAAACTGCGAACGAGTCTCCGAGAGAATACTTATCGCGTTTTCTAGAGTAATGTCCATAGTGCACAGCGCCAACTCGGCCCAATCCGCAAGCTCGTTCGTCAGGGGGCCTGTAGCCGGGATCGATGCTATCAGACCATCTGCTTTTGAACTAACCATCAGAATGAGTATTCAGGGTGCTGGAAAGCCATCAGAAAATGCCAAAAGCCTCTGCCGCGATAACAACAGCGCTGACGCAAACCTTGGCCCCGCAAAGAATAAAGAGGCCTGTGCCGGACCAAGGGCCAACTCTGAAACAGGGAGCCCCTACCCAAGGCAGTCAAGAAGACGGTAAGAGGAGGAAGGCGTCTAGGGACCCGCTGTCAAAATACGAGCTCAACACGCCGATCGATGTGATCTACATCCAGAACAGGGACATGGGCATTTTCAAAGACCCGCCCAAGTCCGGTGTTTCTGAGCACATGAAAAACAGAAACGAGTACTGTCAATTTCACAACGATCACGAGCATAACACCATCAACTGCTGTAGCCTTTACGTGCAGGTTATGATAGCGATCTATGCCGGCAAGTTGAAGTAATACGTGAAGACCGGCGGAAGCCAGTTAAAGGAAGACATTCCTAGGCCCGAAAAAGGCAAGCAGACCCAGGCCTCCAGGTCAGCAAAGCAGGCTCTGAGGATAGTGCCGACTATTATATGCAGACCAAAGCTGACCCAGGGTCAAGAAGAGAAGGAAAAATGCCAAAAAAAGAACTGAAGAAAGGATGAAGTGCCTGAAGGGGATGAGCCACTCTGTGAACCACCTGATGATGGGAGAAAGCTACGCCTCAGCAGCCCCTATCGCTTTCACCCAGCAAGGCTTGTCCACAATGCGTCTGCCCTATGATGACCCCTTAGTGATTAAGCTGCAGATCGACTCTGCGTTGGTCGGAAGGGTCCTGGTCGACGGCGGGAGTAGCGTCGACATCTTATTCCTCAGCACATTCGAGAGCATGGGCCTGGATCGAAACACACTCAGGCCAACCTGTCAGCCACTGTTTGTCTTCAACAGTACTAAGGTCAGCCTCTTGGGCATTGTGACCCTGAAGGTCTGCGCGGCAGAGAGGTGCTTGGACGTAGACTTCGTCGTCATCGACTGCCAGTCCTCCTTCAACGTCATCATGGGGAGAGGGTGGATCCACGCCATACATGAGATCGCCTCCATCCTCCACCAAGTCTTAAGATATCTATCAAAGGATAATACTTATACGATAGATATCAAAGGAGACTAAGCCTCCGCGATGAAATGTTTTTCAACCACCCTCAGGGGAGCCGATGCGAGCGCGAGCGCGAGCGCCTCGACGGGGGACATATAGCAATCAAAGAACCGCCTGCCAGCATACATGAAACGGATCGAAGAACAGTTTGACGGGCTAGAATCCACAATTGAGGAGCTGGTGGTGCTCCTTTTGAAAGAAGCAGAACCAGCGAAGGTAGTCTTAATCGGGGCTCTACTACCCGAGGAAGAAAGAAGCGAGCTATTTGGGTTCTTTAGGCAGAACAGAGATGTCTTCACGTGGTCCCACGACGACATGCCCGGAATAAACCCCGCACATGCTTGCCACTGATTAAATGCAGACCCCAATTTTTTTCTGGTTAGGCAAAGGACTCGAAGGTTCGCGCCGGAGAAAAACAGGGTGATCAACAAGGAGGTAGAGACGCTATTGAAGAACGACCTGATCATAGAATGCGTATACCCGTACTGGGTCTCCAACCTGGTGGTGGTGAAGAAGAAAAACGGCGATGACCGTGCTTATATAGACTTCACCAATCTGAATAAGATCTGCCCGAAGGACAGCTTCCCTCTGCCAAGGAACGACCAAATGATCGATGCGACGGCTGGATTCGATAGGATGAACTTCCTAGATACCTACTCTGGATACAACCAGATCCCTCTGCATGAGGAGGACCAGATGCACACGGCATTCATTACGGAGCGATAATATAGGCCGGTTGCTATTGCATTTGGGCGTTATGATGGTGCCATGTAGGTGTATCAAGCTTTGCGGGTTGGCCTTTCTCTAGTGTTGGCTCGAGATATTTGTCGGTTTACTTTGTTGAGTGCGATTCTTTGTCTATTGTTCAGGATGTTTCTAATCATGCTTTTGATTCGGGTGATGGTGTTTTAGTAAAGGATGTTGTTGATTTACTTTACCCTCATGTGTTGAAGGTGGAATTTGTTTTCATGTTTCTAATATGGTAGTAGACACTCTAGCTTCTATGGGATGGGATTGGGTTCTTCTTTAGTCCGTTGTAGATGGAATTATATTCCTCTCTTTCTTGCTGATGCTTACTGTAAAAACCCGGAATTTTCGAGGGTAATTTGAACATTTTACCAATTTTCTGGATAAAATATTGTAGGGACTAATTTGCAAAAGTTTTGTTCAGATAGACTAAATTACAAATTTTGGGGGACTAGATTGATAGAGATTTGAAATTTTGGAGACTTATGTGCAATTTTTGAAAAATTGCACAGCCCAATAAAG